>JANRMT010062841.1:5230910-5246160 GCA_026402145.1 Polypterus bichir lapradei | reverse complement strand
AATGAGAAATTGAACAGGTGTTCCTAATAATCCTTTAGGTGAGTGTAGATAGATAGATAGATGGATGGGCTGGCACCCTGCCCGGGGTTTGTTTCCTGCCTTGCGCCCTGTGTTGGCTGGGATTGGCTCCAGCAGACCCCTGTGCAGAGCCGGCCTTAGGGCGAAGTGAAAGAAGCGACCACTTCGGGCCCACAGCTGGAGGGGGCCCACTGCGCCCAAGGTTTTTTTTTTTTTTCCTGTGATGCGACGCTGCTGAGGAGGGCCCAATGGAGCAACAGACTCCTTCACTCCAACCTCTATTACTAATTTTTTTATATATATAATTCACGGGCAACATACTCCATCACCTAATAACTCCACGTGGACATCTCCACTCGGCACTCCATTCTTCATTACGCTTCAATCAGGCCTGCGCGCCTGTTGCCGTCTCCACGGCTCATCTGTGCCTCTGTCCTCAGTAGGCGGCCACTTGCGCTTCAGTCAGGGCCACTCCGCCGCACTGCATTCTCGACAGAGCATAAAAGGGGCCCTTCTCTTCGTAAAGCAATCTTTCCTTCATATTAATATATTTCCATTTTGTTAGAAAGAACGTCTTGTAGATAGTAGTTAGGCCTTGCCGAATTTCCACAGTTTGAAATTATTGTATTCCAAATGTCTTCAGTTCCACCGCCAAAGAAATATAAATCAGGTGCTCAAAAACGTAAAGAAAAAGCAGCGAAAGATGAATTCTTCGCTACCCAAAAATATATAAAAAATATAAAAAGCAAAAAAAAAGTGCTTGGCCTAGCTATTTACCTACACGTGCTGCCTGGTGGAAACAGCAAAAGCTGGCTAAAATGTAGCTTTATCTGTTAATTCGTCACTAAAGACATTTATGTGGGCCCACTCCGACCTCCATCACTCATACCCTTCACTCAGGGCCTTGTACAACAGTCTGTGCTGACAGCCTGCAAATTTGACTCCTGTCAGTGTGTTACGGTTACGGTTGTCAGTGTCAAATGGAAATCGTCAAAAAGTGATGGTTGTAGATGCCGGGAAAACGCATTTCTGCAGCTCAGAATGCAGGAAATCGCTTGGCGGCCGGAGCTCTGCCCCAGGCCCCCTAGCTGCAGGGGTCGGGCCCCTTATGGGGCCCTCAGTATCAGTTTGCTTCGGGCCCGAAATTGTCTAGGGCTGGCTCTGCCCTGTGACCCTGTAGTTAGGATATAGCTGGTTGGATAATGGATGGATGGATGGATAGATAGATGGTGTCACACATGCCAGCCATGGGTCTGGTAAGTGAAGAGGGAGAAGGTCAGATTGGGGGTCCAGGTTGCTGCACCCACCACATGACAAGAGAGCTTGGGATGAAATAGACATTTATATGTTTACTGACAATAACGTATTTAGTCACGTTTATGTTTCGCATAAGCTATTAAAATCAACAGAATTCAAAGTGTTTTGCTCCTGATTTTCGTTTGTATTCAATATCTGGTGCATCACGTTGCAGTGTCCAACAGTAGTCAGCAAGCATTGACAGATTCCAGTTGCCCTGGTATCGTCTCTCCATCGTAGCAATGTCCTGGTGAAACCTTTCACCGTGTTCGTCACCGACAGAACCGAGATTTGCAGGGAAGAAGTCCAAGTGTGAGTGGAGGAAATGAATCTTAAGTGACGTGTTGCACTTCATTGTCTTGTATGCTTTGAGAAGTTTGCCTACTAGCTGAATGGGGTTTGGGGCTCTGTAACTGCCCAGAAAATTGTCAAAAACGTCTTTGAAGGCTTTCCAGGTGATTTTTTCCGGCACTAACTAACAGATTTTCAAACCGCTTGTCACTCATAACATGTCTGATCTGGGGGCCAACAACAATGCCCTCTTTGATCTTGGAGTCAAGTTATCCTTGGGAACATCTGTCTTAAATAACGAAAACCTTCACCTTCCTTGTTCAGTGCTTTCACGAAATTCTTCATGAGTCACAGTTTTATGTGAAGAGGAGGCAAAAGTATTGAGCGATTCATGTGCCACATTTTTCTGTCCTGGAACTAACTTTTTACGGAGAGGCCAGTTCTGTCTCTTTGGCACAGCTGTTCTATTCACAGATGAAACAACAGTACTTTGTGTAGCCGAGCTGCAGTCCTACTAATAGAGTAATGACTTGAAGATCTCCACAGATATTCCAGTTGTAATTTCTATATTGGACGGGCTTCAGCAGCAGTTCCATATTCTCATACGTTTCTTTCATGTGTGCTGCATAGCCAACAGGTACTGAAGGAATACGTTGCCATTGTGCACCACAGCATTTCTCAACCTTTAAGTATTTGTGACTCGAGTTTTCATAACAGTTTTAATCTCACCCCCCTAACGTTTTTTTGAAACCCTAATAAAATTTATTCCAAAATTTTTTCTGCCGATACACCGCTACAAGTTTTATTATACTTACTTAACTTTTATCGACATTTATCTAATTTATTTTTCTAGTATCAGAATGTAGTTTAAGTTAATTTGTTTTGTCTTCAATAGATGTATTTTTCATATTTTCGATTCTTGTTTTCTTTTTTTCATATCTTCGCACTCCCTTTTTTGGTACTTCGGGGGGCGCGACCCACAGGTTGAGAATCGCCGGTGTAGCAAAACAGCTTTCAGGCTTAACATTGACGAATCAATGAAGAGACAGGCCCAGGCTGCACAAACTGTTGTTGATAAGTCACTTACAGGAGCAAAAATGTTTGGATACAAATATAAGAAAAAATCACGACAAAACTGAAACAGTACGTGATGGGTAAATGTTGATATGATATTCGTGATCAGCACCCGAAAATGTATAAGAAACACCCAACAGCGTTCAAGAAGCAAAAACTTTGTTGTGCAGCGTAATTCATACGTTTCTCTTTGTTGTCCTTGGAATCATTTTTCATCCAGTTTAGGTTCTTCTTTGTCCAGTAATCCAATTTTGGTGTTAGAATTGGGATATACTGAATGGCTAAATGTCTGTCACCAAGTTTGGGGTTTTTGCTGGCATTTGTGTTTTGTTCCACCCGTTCTTAGGTCACTTTCGCCGTTGCTAGGGGGCGGAGTTTTTAAGGTCCGTGAGGAAACGCCTCCCAGTGTAGTTACAGTACGTAAAAGCACTATTTGTTTGTTTTCATGTACGGTAATTAATAATAATAATAATAATAATAATAATACATTTTATTTATATAGCGCCTTTCCCATGCTCAAGGCACTTACAGAATATAAGAAAGAACGGCAGGTTATACAGTATATAGCATAGTACAAAGCAAATAAATAAAGAAGGAAGATTAAGACAGTAAATTCAGAGAAAGCCTAAAAGACAACAGATTTGATGGTCTAACACACACACACACAGGTTACATGAGCATCAGAGAGGTAAACTGAGAGAAGGTTAATACAGTCAGGTAGAGCTAAAAGCCTTCCTGAACAGATGAGTTTTGAGTTGTTTTTTAAAAGAATTCATGGAGTCAGCAGATCTGATTAATTTCGGTAGGTCATTCCAAAGTCTGGGCACTTGCTATACAGCTGAAGGCCCTGCTGTCACCAATGGAGTGTAGATTAGTGTGGGCACAACAAGATTACCAGAATCAGAG
This sequence comes from Polypterus bichir lapradei, assembly GCA_026402145.1. Lineage (NCBI taxonomy): Eukaryota > Metazoa > Chordata > Cladistia > Polypteriformes > Polypteridae > Polypterus > Polypterus bichir. The sequence continues at coordinate 5,242,575 of JANRMT010062841.1, read as the reverse complement.
GACCTTAGTGAGCGGACAGGCACATAGTGATGGAGAAGGTCACTGATGTAGTTTGGCGTGAGGTTATTTAAGGCGTTGTAGGTTATTAGTAGGATTTTATATTCGATTCTGTAAGACACAGGGAGCCAGTGAAGACGGAGCAGGATGGCTGTGATGTGCTCGCTGCTGCTGGTTCGAGTAAGGACTCATGCAGCCGAGTTTTGAATAAGCTGGAGCTGTGATATGAGATTAGAAGGGGCACCTGCCAACAGCGAGTTACAATAATCGATGCGGGATGTGATAAAAGCAGGGACAAGTTTCTCAGCATTAGAAAAGGAGAGGAAGGAGCGAACACGGGATATGTTACTGAGGTGAAAATAAGAAAGTTTCTTAATGTGATTTATGTGGGTGGAGTAAAAAAGGGAAGAATCAAAAATGACACCAAGATTCTTTGCAGTAGAGGCAGGTCTGATGAGATCACCGCCAAGATGGACAGGGAAGGAGCTCATTTTATTAAGTTGCATTTTAGTCCCAATTTGCAGGAGTTCAGTTTTGTTGCAGTTCAATTTTAAAGAGTTCTGCTCCATCCAGGTTTTAATTTCACTAAGGCAGGTTGTGAGCTGAGAAAGCTCTGATGAAGTTCCACTTTTAACATTGAAGTAGAGTTGAGTATCATCTGCATAAAAATGATAGCCCAGTCCATAGCAACGAATAATATGGCCAAGGGGAAGCATATAAATGCAGAAGAGAAGTGGGCCGAGGACAGAGCCCTGAGGAGCTCCTTGTGTGACTGGCGCTGAGCTGGATCTGCTGTTGCCAAGACTAACAAACTCTTGCCTATCAGTCAGATAGGACTTGAACCACTGGAGGGCAGTGCCAGAGATACCCAGCATGTTCTCCATTCTAGACAGTAGAATGTCATGTCTGACATGATTATAATAATATGTAATATTATTATAATAATTACAATAATTATAATAAAAGGAACAAAAAAAGAAACATCTGTTACTTACCAGTGTCACAAACTCGACTCAGAGTCATAGAGAGGTTCGGGGCAGCCACCCATATAATTGATTTCCTAGCTGCAAAGTCGTTAAGTAGATACAGCACTGATGTGCACAAAACCGAGTCCAAAACAGAACTGAGGGAATAGGGAAAAGGTGGAGGCTTTTAAAGGGGAAGACAGGAAGTGAGGTCAAAGGGGTCGGGCTCATGAAGGTCTTCAGCCATTGGTTCGAGCCTGGACGTGACATCACAGGGGCCGGAGCCGGCAAGATCTCCTTCCATAGGCTCAATCCCCGGAAGTGACGTCAAGAAGGACAGGTGGGATCTCCCGTGAATGGTCTACAGGAAAGGGAGAAAAAGAGTCAGTGCACTCTGCCACATCCCGAAATGCCCTCGCTCAAGCCCTTTAGCTGCCTCCCATGCGCACGTGTGTGACACCAGGTTGTTCCCCGTGGAATGGAAGGGGTGGCATGTGTTTCCATTAGAAGGGTCTTCTTAGGTGGGCGTGTGCCGCCTGCCCGTCACACTTCATCCTGGTGTTCTTCTGGTGTGTCTGTGGTGTTTGGAGGTTGCGACATTGCAGAGTGACAAACAGGCGTGTGGCAAACGGCAGTTGCGGGCATAAGAGAAGGACGTGGTGCTGGGTGTCGGCGATGTAGGCGCGTGTGTGTGTGTAACGCATTCGGCAGAGAAAATGTTTAGGTGAGGCGCATGACTAGGGAGAATGAAGGGTGTTAGACCCGGGTAAGGTGATGGTCGACCCGCGATAAACGCCAGTCTTTATGCAAGAAACGGGGGAGTCCAGTTCAGACCAGGAGAAGGTCAATATGAGAGCTGCAGTGCGATGTACCAGCAGGCAATAGACTGGCATTGTGATTTGCCAGGCCAAGTCAGCTTTAACACCAAATTTTTAGAGAGTGGAGAAAGCAGCCTAATGATTTTTTGTTTTTCATTTTTTACAGAAGAGCTTATTAAAAAGGGGCTTCATCGTTTTTGATTTTGGAAGATTATTTTTTTTTTTGGTACATGCCATGTATTGAATGAAGTTTTTGCTTTTGAAAATTCTTTTTAGTTGTTACATCGGCTGTGTCTGCCCCACTGACTCTTGGTCCCTATAGTTCAGTCCCCAAGTCCCCTATTATGATAGGGACTCTGGGATCTTTAAGGTTGTGACTCTGACATTCTCCTCACAACAGATTAAAAGGTCGGCCTTTTGTATTCTTCCGCTTCCACGTTTGCGGATACCCAAACCTTTTTCAGGTTTTTGACTCGAGCTTATGTTTTGGCTTTCATTTGTTTTGATTCTCGTTTTGGTCTGGTAAATCTTCCAATTTTGAAGATACTGTAGTTATTTCTCAAATAGCCTTGCATTGAGTACAAGAAACAAGATGGCATCAGATCAGATCAGATAAACGTTATCACGATGTGGCAACACATACAGCGGGGAAAAATAAGTATTGAGCGCGTTAACGTTTTTCTCAGTAAATATATCTCTAATGGCGTTATTGCGCACTGCCCAAGGTTTGTTTCCTGCCTTGCGCTCTGTGTTGGCTGGGATTGGCACCAGCAGACCTCCATGACCCTGTAGTTAGGATATAGCGGGTTGGATAATGGATGGATGGATGGTGTTATTGACATGAAATTTTCACCAGATGTCAGTAACAACCCAAGTAATCCACACATACAAAGAAATCAAAACAAACAAGTCCATAAATGAAGTGATGTGTAATGAAGTGGAATGACACAGGGGATAAGTACTGAACACGCTTACTGAAATGTATTTCATACTCAGTAGAAAAGCCTTTGTTGGTGATGACAGCTTCAAGACGCCTCCTGTATGGAGAAACGAGTCGTATGCATTGCATTGCTCAGGTGGGATTTTGGCCCAAACTGTCTTCAAATCTTGAAGGTTCTGGGGGCCTCATCTATGAACTCTGACCTTCAGTTCTTTCCATAGATTTTCAATTGGATTCAAGTCGGGTGATTGACTTGGCCATTCTAGCAGCTTGATCGCCTTTATTCTCTGAAACCAACTGAGAGTTTCCTTGGCTGTATGTTTGGGATCCTTGTGTCTTGCTGAAATGTCCAGCATCTTGGTAGATGGCAGCTGATCTGTATCAAGAATGTCCCGCTACATTTCATCTTTCTTTCAATTAGATGAAGTCTGCCAGTACCGTATGCTGACACCGTGATGTTCCCACCTCCAAACGTCACGTTGGTGTGGTGTGTGTTTGGGGTGACGTGCAGCACCAGTTCTCTTCCAGTGACATCCAAAGAGTTCCATTTCGGTCTCTTCTGAACAAACTCAATTCTCCCAGTACAGTGGAACCTCGGTTCACGAACGTCTCTGAACACGTACAAATCGGCTTACGACCAAAAAGTTCGCCAAACTATTGCATCTGTTCACGACCACACACTCGGGTGACGAACAAGCCAGTTTCCCATCCGGTTCGTATGCGCCGATGATTTCCGCACGTGTTCAGTCTCTCCCTGTACTGTACATTGTTCTCGGTGCATCACGCAGAGGGACTCTCCCTCAAAACTGTAACCTCTTCTCAACCCAGCTTCCTCCTGTGGTATAGCGGGTCCATAGCTCCTGTCAAAAAGGCCAGTTTTAATAAATGACTAAATAAATAAAGGCGGTGCAGGAGAGAGAGAGCGCAGGCTCGCGTGCAGCTGAGCAGGGAGCCTGGGTGTTTGTCTCAGTGTTTTTACATTTAGTTTACTATTACAACTGTGCATTCTATGGTATAATTAACTACTTTGTGCTTAAAAATCTTTAAAGAAAATATATTTACATACAGTTCGTATGGTCTGGAACGGATTATTTGTATTTACATGCAATCCTATGGGGGAAATTACTTCACGTCACGACCAAATCGGGTTGCAACCAGAGTTTTGGAATGAATTATGGTCGTGAACCGAAGTTTCACTATATTTCATTGGCTTGTGCAAACGAGCGTCAACGGGCTTTTTCTTCAGCAGTGGAGTCTCGTGCGGTGAGCGGTGTGCATAGAGGAGGCCAATGGTGGTGGAGTGCATTACTTCTTGTTTGCTTTGAAACAACTGGACCTGCTAATTCCAGGGGCCTCATGCATAATGCCGTGCGTAGAATTCACACTAAAACATGGCGTATGGACAAAAGCAGAAATGTGCGTACACAAAAAAATCCAGATGCATAAATCTGTGCGTACTCCAACTCCACGTTCTTCTGCTCCATAAATCTCGGTCTGCGTGTGCTCGCGTTCTCCCAGTCCTCCCAGAATTAAACCTCTTTGAATATGCAAATCAATATAAATAGCCCCTTATGTTTTGTGTTCTTTGAAAATACAGTGGAAAAAGCATGGGGGGGAAAAAGAAGAATTTCAGCGAATGCCAAGTGGAGGCAAAACTATTTGTTGGTTTAAGCAGTGATATAAACAACAAAAGGAAGTTGATCGAGTGACATAGCTGACGGAGAAACTCAAAAGTTCAAGTTCAGAAAGTTGCAAAGTGCCTGAAATAAATAAGAAGTGGTCAGATATCAAAGTCGCCGTGAAAAGGCGAGTCGTAGCCCACCGTCTGAGTGTCACATGAAAGTTTATTAGGGTACAGAGAAAAGAATAAAAATAGGGACACAGTGAGAAAAAAGCTCGAAATGTTAACTTTAATCTCAACATTTCCACTTTAATCACGTAGTTTATTTTGTCATTAAAGTAGAACATCATAAACATCATTTTAAAATGATCTCATTTACTAGATTCTCAGATCCCATCGTAACTAAAGTAGCACGTTAAATGCTTTGTTTTGTATTTGATCTTCGTTGTGCTCTATGTGTGTGAATCAGTGCGTGCTTCTTAAACAGGCTCTCTTCCTCCGACAGGACACAGAATCCATTACATTTGTGATATTACAGCTCTCTGAATAATTAAAATATCGAGATGTATACGTGATATCATTTTCATGGTGATAAGAGTTAAAGCATGTTATTAAACATGGGGACACGGTGGCACAGTGATAGTGACGAACTGGCGCCTCATCCAGAGATTGTTCCTGCCTCCCACAAGATGCTTGCATGACCTTCAATGAAATCATTTATTGCAACAGTACTGTCTCTCTCAAATGTACTAACCTCCAATTCCTGTCCTTCCTTTTCTTTCTCCAAGTAACCAATCGCCACACAATCAGTAATGGACGTTAAGCCATCTGTAAGCTGAAAGAGCCAATTCTTCAAAACTTTTAAGGAACATTGAAATATTTTCATAGTACATGTTTAATTATTCTATCCATGTATCCTTCCAGTGTCGCAGCCAGCCCCAGCAAGAATACAGCATGAGGCAGAAACATGCTAGCGCTGCAGCACCATGTCCTCACATTTTTAATTATTAACAATATAGATTATTTTAATGAAGTTTAAAACTTACTTGTATAATGTAATAAACATGCTTTACTGCATTTCTCTCTATTATAAAAAACAAATCCTGCAGAGAAACACAAAGGCGTCGAGACGTGATCTTCACGTTAAGATCACAGAAGACATTTAAAAGAAACCGTGAGATGAAAGAGATTGACCATAGAGCGTCTCGCCGGGGACCTTAAACATGAGACTTTGTGCCAAGAGATTGACCCAGGACCGTCTCGCGATGACGTGGAACATGAGATTCTTGCAAGACACGCCCTACTTACAATCAATATCAAATAAGCCAAGAGGCAGAGAAACATTCAGTCGTCTAAAGGATTTGAGCACACACACATCCAGGGCTCTCAGCGCATATAAAACGTATAAGGACAGTACGTTATAAATGAAACATCGATGACTAAGCGAAGAAGAAAGCGGCATGGAGAAAAGAGACTCAAAAGCATTGAAGAAAAAAAAAGCAAACAAGAATAATCGAGGTGCAAATTCAGAAAATAAGGAAAGTAATTATCAGCCCAGAACAAGTGGAATTGAAAAAAAAAGCAGGTCCAATCAGACTCTGAATTAAAAGAGAAAGAATAAAAGACAAAGTAGAGCTTCATAAAGACATTTACAAACGTTGGCGCTATACACATGTAGAGCAGGTTAGAGATTATGAAACCAGTGAAGTTAGAAAGGCTTAAAAAAAAAAAAAAACGGCGCTATACACACATGGAGAAAGTTAAAGGATATGAAAGAAGGAAAATTAGAAAATATAAAAAAAGAAAGTAAAGATCGCCGTAGCGCAAACAAACTGCCTTATTTAACTATGCACCAGTCTAACTTTGGTTTTGCACAATAATCACTACACTATTGCACCTTAACACTTAATTCTACTTTATTCACATAATTTTACTTATTTATTATGTTCTACTATACTGTTATCTTTCAATCTATGACTTTTTGTTAATCTAACTGATATTCTTCTAACTTTGCACAGTTTTGATAATCGGATCATGATGCATTTCACTGCGTGTTGTCCTGTATAACTATGCATATGACAAATAACGAATCTTGAGAATTTCAAAAACGGAGTTTACTGCACACGCATTTATTGGTTACTTTGTAAAAAAAATTATTAACTGCAGATGATGAAGATCGTTTTGTCTGTGCTGAAATTCCAAACAGAGAAACCTATCCTGAATTTGGTACAAAGTCATTAAACACACGTCTCACTGACCTCATTTAAAAGATTTAGCATAGTGGGACTCGCAAGATTCCAAATATTGTTTTTACAGAAGTTCTGACATAAAAGTGAAACTAATGAAATAGCAACAATTCAAAGAAAAAAAAATCCTAAAAGTGTGTATCCGGAAAAACAAACACAGGGGTTGGTGAGCGAAGCCCCCTAGTCATCTTAAAAATGATGTCAAGAGCTCCAAGAAGAAATCTAAATCGACTTAGAAGCCAGTCGTCATCATCTGTAAATTCACACTTTATAAAGTGGCTCAGGTTGTGTAATATTATAACTGTAGTGCAAGTTTTCAGTGAGGTGATTGGACTTATAAGTACTAACAGTTCTACAAGGAGCACTTGATGGACTGATTGAGTGCGTTTATCGTTCTTGGGATGAAACTGTTTCTGAACAGCAAGGTCCGTACAGGAAAGGCTCTGAAGTGTTTGCCGTACTGTATGGGAGAAGTTCAAAAAGACTGTGTGCATGGCTGAGGTGGTGTGTGCTTGATGCTGTTTCCCAATAATCCAATCAGCTGCTGTACAGTTGGGATTACACACTCGGATACAGTGGGTTAAATACTTAAATAATGCAGTGAGAGTGACAACATTAATACAGTTATGGTATTTAGAATAGTTTGGCCATTCCATGAACCATTATATTGTTACAGGTTAATTACAATCAGATGCCTTAAACTAATAAATGATATGTGGTTAATTTCAGTGTATTTATAAAGCCGCGTCAGGGATGTGCATCTAAAAAAGAAAGGGAAACTGCACAGGAACATTAGCACTGCTTTGACGCTGGGCGCTGCCAGTTTGCAAAACTGAATTTGCATATAGCAGGGATTGAGCTACCGTGAAAATGTGCGTGGCTTTACGCCAAGTTTAGGTTTTATACATCACGATGTGAGTGTGGAAACGGGCGTACGCAACATTTTTGTGCGTACGCACCGTTTATACATGAGGCTTATGTGAAGCTCTCGGCAAGTGGTCCTTGGCTCTCGATAAACTCTTCTGCATTATTCTTTTGACAGAAATCTTGCGAGGTGCACCTGGTCGTGGCCACTTTATGGTGACAGGATGTTCTTTCTACTTGCAGATTAACGGTGCTCACTGGAACATTCAGAAGTTTAGAAATACGCCTGTCACCGATGCCATCAGTATGTTTGGCAACAATAAGGTTGAGAAGGTATGCGGCCAAAAAGAAGAAGCCTTTGATTTCAGTCTGTAACAGCCGATGTAAAGTTTTGCTACATGAAAAAAATGTTGTTAAAGTGTGTGAACGCTAGGTGGCACTGTTTCCCCTTTAAACCCAACAGACAGACACTCAGGGCACCGGGTAAAAGCACCAACAACAACAACAATATTTATTTCTAGAGCACATTTTTATACAAGTGATGTAGCTCAAAGTGCTTTACAGGATGAAGAAAGAGATAAAAAAGACAAAACGTAAGAATAAAATTAAACAATACTAATTAACATAGGATAAAGTAAGGTCCGATGGTCAGGGAGCACAGAAACAAACAAACAAAAAAAACTCCAGACGGCTGGAGAAGAAAAAAAAAACACAAAATCTGCAGGGATTCCAAGACAATGAGACCAACCAGCCGCCCTAACATTAATGATCTAAATCAGTCCTCATGGTTTTCAGGCATCTCATGAAAAAATTTGATGTTGATGGTGATGTGGACCTCTGGCCATCAATCCATCAATGGAGCGACTGCACGGTGCCCTGATCAGGGGGTGGTGGTGCAGATCACCACAGAAAATTGGAAAAAGAACAGCAGAGAAATGTAGGGGTTAGTATGGATTGAGGAGATATGATAAAAATGATAATTCATTGCATATACAGAATATGAGGGTTAACCTTAAATGAAGCTCTGAGAACGCCATGTTACAATAACAGGTTTTTAGCAGTTTTTTAAAGTGCTCCACCATATCAGCCTGGCGACTTTCTATCGGTAAACTCGTATTCCAGATTTGAAGTGCATAACAGCAGAAGGCCGCCTGCCTCACCACTTCTTTTAAGTTTAGCTCTTGGAATGATATGCAGACCCTCATTTGAAGATCTCAGGTTACGATTAGGAGTGTAAGGTGACAGGCATTCTGAGACATAGGATGGAGTGAGATGATTGAAGGCTTTGTAAACCATAAACAGTGTTTTAAAGTCAATTCTAAATGGCACCGGTAACCAGTGTAGTGACGCAAAGACTGGGGTGATGTGCTCGGATTTTCTTTTCCTAGTTAAGATTCTGGCAGCTCCATTCTGCACCATTGAGCTTGGGTTTGTAACTCATTAAGAGCAACACGTATCCATACATCCATTATCTAACCTGCTATATCCTAACTACAGGGTCACGGGGGGGGTCTGCTGGAGCCAATCCCAGCGAACACAGGGCGCAAGGCAAGAAACAAACCCTGAGCAAGGCACCAGCCCACCGCTCGGTGAAAAAGCGCCATTAGAGATATATTTACTGAGAAAAATGTTGACGCGTTTAATACTTATTTTTCCCCGCTGTATGTGTTGCCACATCATGATAACGTTTATCTGATCTGATCTGATGCCATCTTGTTTCTTGTACTCAAGGCAGGGAACAAACCCTGGGCAGGGTGCCAGCCCACCGCGGCAGCAACATGTAAATTGAATGATTTTCTTTTTGTTTACTTTGGTTATATTCGTGAATAAAAGCGCACGTGTTTATTTATATTTGGACTAAAGTCTTCACACATTATACACTTCACGTCATTATTAGTATAACATCTGTTCTGTGTGTTCAGCATTTCTTGCATTTGTCGCATTTCCTGTCATCCTATGCTTACCCAGATCTTTGTAGACACGGAACACGCATGAAGTGCATGTATTCCAAATAACGATATTCTGTTTTATTTACCCTCTACAACTCCAGGCACCTCACACCATGATAAACAAGACTTGAGCTGGGAGGACTTTTTGCCCGAGTTGAGGTCTGTCAAGGGTGGGGATGGGATAGCAGGCTGCCTGCTGCTTGTGCTGATCGACACATTTTACACAACAAAATGAATTTAAGATGGGCCAGAATTATGATTTTTTTCATAGTCTTCAGGGATTCTAGTGTTCAACATTCTGGGCCATAATCCTCCATTAATCGAGTTTGCCTTCTTTTCTCACTCAGGTTACGGATGCCCTTGTGGTTTATGATTTCCCACTCTGTTCTTTGACCGCGATTGTGGCTACACGCCCTGAGCTTTCTTATTTCATTTCCGTCTTCCCTGCATGAATTGTTGACTTCTCTGTGGCATCTCTTGATTCCGTTTTCTCTCAGAGCTGCTGCTGCCTGGCACAAGTCGGTACACGAGCAGAATGTGGTCTTCTTATTCCAGACTGGACTTCCTCATGGGCCAACAAGAGGGCAACCTGAGGACAGTCTGATTTGTTAGGACCCCAGACCTGTTGACTAGAAAGTAGGCCCACTGTGCTGCTCCTGACATGAAAGAAGTGAGCAGAGTTACTGAGGAAGGGTGGAGACCCCCTTCACCTTCTACCCACTTTATCGTACAGTAGAATTAATTTGAAATGGAGAATTGTGCCACTTTTGCTCATCGGTGTACACTCAATCACTCATAATGACAAAGTGACAGCATATTTTCAGAAAAGTTTGCAAATGTATTCAAAATCAAAAGTTGCAATCTCTCATCTGTTTATCCAGGAATTAGATGGACGGCCATCGACACTTTGATACAAACACACAGTAAAGAAAAAAGTAAATGTGCAGAAGCTGCGTCACAGGTAACATGCACCGATTTGTGCTAAATGACCGAAATAGTAGCACGTCCTTGATGTGATTTTAATATTCAGACTTTTCTGAGGGAACGTAACACTCGGCAAGCCCCCCCGTCGTCACGACTTAGTGGGAGGCGCGGTGGCGGGCCGTAGGGTGGCTCTTGACCTTTCCTGGAAATGTCACTTCCTATTAAACCAATCGGGAGAAGTCGTTGGCTTCTGTTCTTCCTTCCCTTAGCAGGATGCCCCTACGCCACCCAGCAGTCGGCTTGAAAGCTCCTACAGTACAAGAAAGCGGAAATCAGAGCTCGGGCGCATCTGGAGGCCTGGCTGGTCCAAGAATACATCGGCGGTCTCTGAATGAGCCCACAGAGAGGAGCAGCACTCTGGTGAAAACGGACATAAAAAAAAAAAAGCCAAAGTGTGCCACTGATGTCTCTTTATTTCTTTTGTTTCTTTTGGACTGCAGCACAACTCTTGAGAAGAAAATGAGCAACATCTACGAGTCAGCGGCCAACACACTGGGACTTTTTAACAGCCCTTGTCTGACGAAAGTTGAGTTACGGGTCGCATGCAAAGGGATTTCAGATCGGGATGCGCTTTCCAAACCAGACCCCTGTGTGATCCTCAAAATGCAGTCCCACGGCCAGTGGCTGGAGGTAAGGGTCTTCTTTATTCCTTATTTGGTGTGCTCTTTTGCTGTTTTTCATTGTAAGTCCTCCACTGTGAAACATTAGTGCTCGATGGTCAGTGTTGGACAATGGGGTCAAACCAAATCCGGACTTCTGTTTCCTTTTGAAACACATTGGTGACCTACTAGTTAAGGCTGCTGCTTCAGAACTCCAAGTACCAGCATTACCTGGAGCTCCGTCTGTCTGTGTTTCTTTAGATGTCTACACAGTGCAACAGTTTATGAGTTACGTTTAATTGAGTCTCAATGGAGTGTGCCATGGGGTGGACTAGGACCCCATCCAGATCTGCTTCTTACCTTACTTGACATGCTGATGGGATTGGCAGTGGCCCCCCATAATGCAAAACTGATTAAAAGATTGGAAAAGGGAGGAATCTGTCAGCCTGTACGGAGTAATGTTGGAAACTTCAATTGGATAAGCATAAGGTGGGGGGATTTCTGGGGGCCCATCAGGGTCACCCCGCTGCTGTAAGGGAAATGAAGTTCAGGCAGTTATTGACTGTGTGTCTCACCCGGACCCCCAACCTGGCCTTCTCTCTATTCCTTACCTGACTCATGACTGGCATGTGTGAATCTATCTATCTATCTATCTATCTATCTATCTATCTATCTATCTATC
>JANRMT010062841.1:5214683-5225910 GCA_026402145.1 Polypterus bichir lapradei | reverse complement strand
GTTCTGTTCCTTTGATTTGTAAACTGAATTATTAACTGCAAACAAGTTAAATGATTCTCATTCCTCTGTGAAGTGAATTATTACCTGAGAACGAGTCACACAATTCTCATTCCTTTTGTCCTTTAATTGAATCCATACCTGAGAAAAAGGTACAAAATTTCTGTTCCTTTTCCTGCAAACAAGTAAAATGATTTTCGTTCCTTTAATTTGTGAACTGAATCATTACCTGGGAATGAGATGTAGAATTCTCATTCTTTTGATTCGTAAAGTCACTCATTACCCATGAATTAGTCACCCAATTCTTGCTCCTTTATTTCTTTAACTGAATCCATATCTGAGAAAGTGGTTTAAAATTTCTGTTCATATGATTTATGAACTGAATCATTACCCAAGAACGAGGCACACAATTCTCGCACATTTGATTCTTTAAATCTTTACCGACGAATGACTAACACAATTCTCATTCCTTTGATTCTTGAACTGAATCATCACCTGAGAAGATGGTTCACGATTCTGGTTCATTTAATGATTACCTGAGAACGAGTCACACAATTCTCTTTCCTTCTGTTCTTCAATTGAATCCAAACCCGAGAAAAGGGTAAAACAAATTCTGTTACTTTACCTGCAAACAAGTAAAATGATATTCGTTCCTGTGATTTGTGAACTGAATTATTACCTGGGAATGAGATGCAGAATTATTGTTTGTTTGATTCATGAAGTGAATTATTAAGCACAAATGAGTCACATGAGTCTCGTTCCTTTGGTTCTTGTACCGCATCCATACCTGTGAAAGGGGTTTAAAATTTCTGTTCCTTTGATTTGTGAACTGAATTATTACCTGAGAATGACTTACATGATAATTGTAGGTTTGATTTGGAAATCAAATCATTACCGATGAACGAGGCACTCAACTCTTGTTCAGTTGATTTTTTAACTAAATCTTTACCTGCAAAAAAATGATTTTCATTCCTTTGGTCTGTGAACTGACACATTACCTGGGAATGAGATGCATAATTCTCATTTATTTGATTCATAAAGTGAATCATTACCCACGAATGAGTCATACGATGTGTTCCTTTGGTTCTTGTACCAAATCCATACCTAAGAAAGGGGTTATAAAGTTCTGTTCCTTTGATTTGTAAACTGAATTATTAACTGCAAACAAGTAAAATGATTCTCATTCCTTTGTGAAGTGAATCATTACCTGAAATGAGTCACACAAGTCTCGTTCTTTTTGTTCTTTAATTTATTCCATACCCGAGAAAAGGGTTAAAAATGTCTGTTCCTTTACCTGCAAACAAGTAAACTGATTTTTGTTCCTTTGATTTGTGAACTGACTCACTACCTAGGAATGAGATGCAGAATTCTCATTCATTTGATTCATAAAAGTGAATTATTACCCTCGAATGAGTCACATCATTCTCATTCCTTTATTTTATTAACTGAATCCATACCTGAGAAAGGGGTTTAAAATTTCTGTTCCTCTCATTTGTGAACTGAATTATTACCTGAGAATGAAGTGCTCGATTGTTGTTAACTAGAAAAATACCCGCGCTTTGCAGCGGAGAAGTAGTGTGTTAAAGAAGTTATGAAAAAGAAAAGGAAACATTTTAAAAATAACGTAATATCTCTGACCATCTCATCTTCGTTGTCAACGGTTGTAAAGATAACAGGTTTCATTCATCGAAGTGTTCACTACCCAAATCGGTACTCGTGAATCTAAGATGTTTAACAGGCATTCCCGATATTAAGTTGTGTATTTGCCTGTGAATATTTAGCGGCAGCGTGACTATGAACGTAATTTAAACTTGAGCTTTACACCTTGCTTTCCTACTGATATGTCTACAAAGGCTTGTTCAGATTCAGAGGGTTGTTTCTTTCTTACTGCATCAATAAACAGCTCGTCTTCCTTTTTATCTGAGACATCACACACTGCATGCACGGGTTTACCTTTCCCAGTCCTGCAAACTTTAGCGAAGTGGTTCAATTTACCACATTTTGTACACTGTCTTCCTTTAGCTGGACATTGACGTCTTCCACCGTGTGGTTTGTTTCCGCAGTAGCTGCACTTATGAATATGCTTGTATGCGTCACACACTTCATATTCTTTTGTTGCCGTCTCAATTGTGTAATGAGTTTTTTGTTCAGCGCTCTTTGGAGCTTTTGCTTGTTGTCTGCGTACTGCGTTCACAGTCAGTTCTCGTGAGCCGCTCGGAGTACATGCATCGAAGTTTTGCTATCTCATGCGATCTTGCGATGTCCACGGCTTTATTTAATGTTAGTTCTGACCCGGCACTTAAAAGTTTCTCTCGCACTTTTGCTGAGTTTGTGCCAAACACTAGTCTATCCCTGACCATCTCATCTTCGTTTGCATAAGCACAGTCCTTCACCAGCAATTTTAACTCCGTTACAAAGTGATCAAAAGTCTCGTTTATACCCTGCGTCTTCTCATTAAACTTGTATCTCGCGAATATCGTATTTGTCTTAGGCATGACAAATGCCAGCGGCAGTGTGTCTATGAACCTAATTTAAACTTAAGCTTTACACCTTGCTTTCCTATTGATATGTCCTCAAAGGCTTGTTCAGATTCAGAGGGTTGTTCCTCTCTTACTGCATCAATAAACAGCTCGTCTTCCTCTTTATCTGAGACATCACACACTGCATGCACAGGTTTACTTTTCCCAGTCCTGCAAACTTTAGCGAAGGTGGTTCAATTTAGCACATTTTTTTACACTGTCTTCCTTTAGCTGGACATTGACTTTTTCCACCGTGTGCTTTGTTTCCGCAGTTGCTGCGCTTATGAATATGCTTGTATGCGTCACTCGCTTCATATTCTTTTACTGCCGTCTCAATTGTGTAATGCGTTTTTTCCTCAGCGCTCTTTGGAGCTTTTGCTTGTTCTCTGCGTACTGCATTCACAGTCAGTTCACGTGAGCCGCTCGGAGTACATGCATCGAAGGTTCTCAGCTGTGCTTGTGCTATCTCGTGCGATCTTGCGATGTCCACGGCTTTATTTAATGTTAGCTAAGACCCGGCACTTAAACGTTTCTCTCGCACTTTTGCTGAGTTTGTGCCAAACACTAGTCTATCCCTGACCATCTCATCTTCGTTTGCATAAGCACAGTCCTTCACCCACGAATATTTAGCGGCAGCATGTCTATTGGATTGCTCCTGACAGACGGCTTTATATGGGCAGGCACTCAATTACGTGGGAGGCGTGATGATGAGGGACGCAACTCCGCCTCACACGGCGACTGAGCTGCAGGCTATGGCCGTATATGTGTACATAAGTAGGATTCAGTTATAACCGTTACGCATAGTATTTCGAAATGAAACCTGCTTAACTTTTGTAAGTAAGCTGTAAGGAACGAGCCTGCCAAAGTTCAGCCTTCTACCTACACGGGAAGTTGGAGAATTAGTGATGAGTGAGTCAGTCAGTCAGTGAGGGCTTTGCCTTTTATTAGTATAGATTTGATTTGAGGACTGAGTCATTATCCAAGAATGAAGCACACAATTCTCATTCATTTGATTATTCAGCTAAATCTTTATCCATCAACGAGTAACATGATTCTCGTTGTGCCCTGAAACATCGCCTGGGAATGAGCTACATGATTCTCGTTCATGTGATTCATAAATGGAATCATTACCCATGAACGAGTCACACTTTTTTCTTTTCCTTTTATTGCTCAGAATGGGCCAATTTGTAATGAAAACTAGGTGAATTTTAAGGTGGGAGAAATCTCTCGTGCGGAAATCATCGGCGCGTATGAACCAGAAGGGAATCTGGCTTGTTCGTCACCCTTGTGTGTTCGTGAACAAATGCAAAAGTTTGGCGAACTTTTTGGTCGTAACCCGATTTCTATGTGGTCCGAGACGTTCGTGACCCGAGGTTCCACTGTATGTGTTCAGGTAAAGTACCACTTCCGGTTAATGGATTTGGCCCAAAAGTTAATACAGATCTACAGTTTTGGTGTAACAACCACATGCCAAATTTCATCCATCTATTTAGTTGCGTTTTTGAGATATCGTGTTTATACAAACATGCACACACACACAGACATACTGTAATTCCAAAAAACTGTATTTTCAGACTCGGGGAGTTCTAAAACGTCAAGATTCATCAAAATGTCGAGGTCGAATTTTTTTCATGATTAGTATACTTTCTCTATACTTTGTATACTTCGAGTGCGAAGTGGCAGGTGAATTACTGTCAAAAAAAATCAGGCATCTGAGAAATAAACTGAAACGTAACTAACTCATGATTTTCCTGTCCATACGGTAAAGTTTTTGTTGAGCAGCACATTCTGATTTCAGCCGTGTGAATTACATCTTGATACGCAACAAGTGCAAAGAAAGGCGGCACGTAAATCGTTTTCTATTCCACAGTCTTTACACACCCGCATTCGGCTCGCTCTGTCACCGCAAATGCTGAGTGAACAGCAGCCCTCCGTCACCAGCCGCCGTTCACTGGATGAATATGTGCAGGCGGTTTGTGGGAGATGACTTTTAGTTTTAGAGTTAAATGTTATAAGGGTTAAAAACTAACAGCAAGAAAATTAATTCAAAAACGAAAACTAAAATTATGTTTAGTAAATTATTATTTTATTTCAGCTACTTTCCAGCTACTTTAATAGTTTTGTTTAGTTTTAGTTTTTCATTTCAGTTTTGTTAATTATTTTATTTCAGTTTGCGAAAATATTTTATAAATAATAGTTTCAGTTTTGATTTTAGTTTTCGTTAACTATAATAACGTTGGTCTGGACATATATAGTCTTTAGAAAAGGTTTATGAAAAGTCAAGGATGAATGTCCCAGGCGGCTTGTGATCGAGCACTCAAAGTTGTTCTTGAGATGCTTTGCCGACGATCCAATGGAAACGGCCGCACGTTGCTTGGTGCCCTCTTCTGACGTCGCTCTTCAGATGAGGCATATTTATTATAAAACTAGCTGTGTAAGCCCGTGCTGTAAAAAGCCCGGAGTCCTAGAAACTATTGAAATTGTCAGAAAAAAATTGAAATGTAGCAAATGTCAGTTAATTGAAAGGAGCTACTCTCCTAGAAGGTTTCGTTTTTGCCGATGTGCTCGCATCACTTCTGTATTAGGGGCTAAGTGAGTGACTCTTTTGTCGGAGGTTTGGTTTTGCCGACGCTTGTGTATTAGTTTCTGTTTCCTCAGAGGTGGAGCCTTTACCCCCGACTCCACCTCTCACGTCCGGGCCGGACAGACAGACAGACTTCCACGTGTAGACGTTTATATATAAGATTCTACGCGGTAGTTTCTCAGCATGTGATTCTTAGATATTACGACTGGCTGGCTGTCAATATCCATCTATCCATTATCCAACCCGCTATATCCTAACTACAGGGTCACGGGGGTCTGCTGGAGCCAATCCCAGTCAACACAGGGCGCAAGGCAGGAACAAACCCCGGGCAGGACGCCAGCCCAACGCAGGGCACACAGACACACACACCAAGCACACACTAGGGACAATTTTGTAAAGCACTTTGAGCTACATTTTTTTGTATGAAAATGTGCTATATAAATAAATGTTGATTGATTGATTGAATTTAGACTCACCAATACACATAACCTGCATGTCTTTGGACTGTGGGAGGAAACCGGAGAACCCGGAGGAAACCCCACACAGACATGGGGAGAACATGCAAACTCCATGCAGGGAGGACCCGGGAAGCGAACCAACAATATGATGGCCGAATTTGCTCAGACTCTTTAACGTCCGTTTTCCCAAGCAACACAGTTTTTGATGTTTTAACAATCTCCTTTCTCAAGCTATAAACTGGTTTGGCCGTTTCTAGTCCCAGGGCATCTCCTCCTGTTGGCAGGTTGTAAAGTAATGAGATGCAGCTTGAAGCATCGCATGTCTTCCTTTCCCAAGCTGTAAACCAATTCAATCCAAGCACCCTTCTCTTCACAGGTGATAAAATCGTCAATACAGCTTGAGGCGTCCCCTGAATTCCTACTCAGATCAAACAAATGGAACTGGGATGGATTCTGGTACAATTCAGGAGAAACAGATTGCCTTTGATATCAAACTGCCCATGCACGTGTCCTGTATTTAAGTTCATCCGTTGTTTTGTCGTGAGCAAAAAACAATGTAGATATAGACAAAAATTTACCGATTTTGCACACCACAACAACATATAATCCATAATCCAGCGGCTTCTACAGCAGTGTATGGGCTCCGGAGGAAACCCCGTCCCATCACCAGCTAAAAATCAGATAGAGAGAGAAAGAAGGAGATGCAATGGTGACTGTTGGATTAATTTGTTAATTAGGATGAGCTTGGTGCATAATAAATGACACTATCAACTCTTTTGTATTATCTGCGGTATTGGGAAATGAGTTACCGAGAGATATTTAAGCATCAGATACGATTCTCCTAATGTGTACCTCGTGTCGTCATTACTCTCCGTTTAGAGATTTTAGGGTCTTTTTATATGCCTGAAATGAATGTTGTTTACAGTAATGTCAGCGACACTCATTGCGATCCGATGTAGCGTAATCCTTAGACCGCCACAACCGGCTCTATTCAGTTCCCAGTGCGATTTACCAGCACGCCGGAGCTGATCATTCCGTGCCATACATTCGTTGAGCAGGCAGCTCTTGATCACTGGCGCCCCCTAGTGAGTCAGCATCAAGGTCTCTGGGATTCAGCCGCTGCACTAGACTAGCCTGCCAGCATCAGCGTTGGCCTCTGTGTGCAGCCAGTTCAAGAGCAGTTGATACCGTCAGTGATTTACTGAATTTCATCAGTGGCGTCAGTTGCACCTTCTACATATAATAAGAGATTGTTGCAGTAGTTTTTTAAATAGTTTTTACAGTTCATTGGCAGTGTGTAAAATGATCAGGGTGTGTTCCATTAAAATTTCACTTTTTCTTGGTGAGTTGTGACGTTTTCTTAAAAAGTGCAGCAAAAAATTATTTGGTGTCCAGGGGTGCATTAACCTCCCCCAAGTGTGTGGCAATTTAAGGGTCAGTCAGTGAGTCATCATCCAACCTGCTATTTCCTAACACAGAGTCATGGGGGTCTGCCGGAGCCAATCCCAGTCAAAACAGGGTGCAAGGCAGGAACAAATCCCGGGCAGGGCACGAGCCCACCGCAGGGCACACACACACACACCAGGGACAATTTAGGATCGCCAATAAACCTCACCTGCATTTCTGTGGACTGTGGGAGGAAACCGGAGCACCTGGAGGAAAACCACGCAGGCACAGGGAGAACATGCAAACTCCACGCAGGGAGGACCCAGTTTAAGGGTTAATGATTATATTTTTTTATTAATAAGTTGACATGAGGATTTACTTTTTCCCTGCGCTCTGTCATAACCAGAGAGAGACCTAAGATATTAATGTCCAGTACGCCGGCATTAACGGTCAATTAGTCGAGCAGCTGAACAAACCGAAGCCAGAAGAGGACAAGCTGTGGGTCAGTTCACCTTGGGACTGCTCGAGTTCCGCTGCTCACTGGGACAGCACTTAGGCCTGAGGATGATCCCCCTCTTAGGACCCTACTGTGTAGTCTGGTCTTGATCTATTTCAGGTACGCTGCAACTGACCCACCATGTTGCCTCAAGTGTGTGGGGAAAGTTGTAAGAGAACAGACAGACCACGATAAAGAGTTGGTGACCCAATATAACTGAAGTGAAATAATCACCAGAAAAGAAAATGTGCGATAATTACGGAAATGTCTTTCCAGACACAAGTTCCCAATTGACCTGTCTCAAGATGGCGGATCTTCTGGTCGGTGGACGGAAGTGACCTCAGCGGTGTTTTGCCTTGCAGGGGGAGTACCAGCCCCCCTAAACCCGACACAGATGGACAGCAGGCACAAGTTTCAGCACAACACCTGTCCATTTTCACGGGGAAACGTTTCCCAATTGTTCCCCTTAGTAGCCCAGTACAGTACAGTACAGCCCACAGCACTTTCTTTTCCTTCTTCTCGTATTTCTCTCGGTTGCCTCCGCTCCTCCTCTGTCAAGCATCGTCCTCTCCCTCCCGACTCTGGCCCTCAGTGTAGTGGCACCCAGAAGCATGCCAGGTGGCCCATTAGCATGGTCCAGATGTACTCTCAGGTGTGCCAGAAGTCTGACATAATAGCCTCTGCAACTCCCCCTGATGGCATACACAGAACCCAACAGGGTTACAATGAACTCCAATTCCCAGCATGCCCTGTGGGAATCTGTGGTGCCTTAGAAATGCAGGGGGACTGCCCTGAACACACTCTCTCTGCTGGCATCCCGGCTGAGCAAGGTATCCTGGCTGTCCACTTTGGGTGTTATGGCTGTCAGTCTTCCAGTATACAGAAGGAAGAAGAGAAAAAGGATTAGGACAACAGCGCCAACACCTGGAGTGGCAGGGAATTACAATCACCAGAGCCCTGAAGCTGCACACGCACGTGACTCAATCCGAATAAAATTCTTGCAAGAGGGTGGATATGATTGGCATACCCACATTAATATCACGATAGACGTCAGGCACAAGGCAGCATCCAAATTGGCATGGGATAGCAGGCCATCACAAGTCAGGCAAATTACATTTCTTTAAAAATCACTGATAGAGCCTGAACTGGGAGTTTTGCGGGGGGGTGTTAAACCAAACTACAGTTGCTCTCTGAATATTTGCAGAGAAAACAAAAATGATGCCTTAAAAGTACTAATTCATATTTAAAGGCCCAAGGGATGGAGGAGACGCTTACCAGTAACTTTCTATCCTGCTGGAGTGAATTCTGGAATCAGATAGGAATCACAATTTGTCTTCTCTCCTAATAGGCTGAGGCAGCCAGAGTGAGAAATAAATAAATAAAAGTGGAAAAGGAAAATAGAAAAGAAAAAAAAAAAATAGGTCAGCGCTCCGTCAAAACATCGCCGCTTGAATTTCGAATGAAGTAAGTGACATAAATCTTTCATGGAAAACTTTTGCACACAATGCCTTGGCATCGTGAGATGAGCTCCTTCAGAAATCAGTGCAAAGATAATCGTGGGGTTTAAAGGGTCAGAGACAGCGGGAAAAAGATACGACGACCAATCATGTTTAGAGCTCGAATAAAAATACGATGAGCGAAAAACATCTTGTGAAAGCCTTTAGTGTGAAGCTGGAGCCTTAAGCCTGACATCCTTCCTTCCTTTCTTCCCACAGTGTTATTTATGCATCCAGTGCTCAGCGGCGGCTCACTTTGTAATCATCTTCTGCTTGAAAAGATTGTTCTGAGCTTCAAGTGACTTTGAGATTTTAATAAAAGACTTGGCTGATCCGCACAAACCAGATATGGAAGAATGTAAGAAATCTGGCAAATATGAGAGACAAGCGGCCGACCAGTCCATCGAGCCCGTTGGTTTAACTAATAGCTCAGCTCCCCTCGCTATCTCGTCCGAATTCTTCTTGAAAGTTGTCCAGGTTGTCTGCTTTGACTCCACATCTCAGTATTTTTTTTTTTGTTCTTTATTTCGCCTTATACAATTTGTTAGTTTTCACATACCCCTTGGGGTCAGAGCGCAGGGTCAGCCATTATACAATGGGCGTCCCCTGAAGCAATTATAGGTTAAAGACCTTGCTCAAGGGCACAACAAAGTAGAACCCTTTTTGGCAGTGACAGGGATTCGAACCAGCAACCTTCTGGATACCAGCACAGATCCTTAGCCTCAGAGCTACCACTCCGGTTTGTTCCAGAATCCCACAACTCTTTGCATAAGGAAGTACTTCCAGGTTTTAGTCTTTGCACTGATGTCCTCAAGTACCTGATTCTCCATCAAGTTGAAAGAATTCTGCCGGATCAACTTAAATACTCATGCAGTCTCCTCTGCTCTGACTAAACAGGTTGAATTCTCAGAGTCTGCTACCATCCGACGTGTCCTTCAATCCCAGGATGCACCTGGCTGCTCTCTTCTGCACACCTTCAAGTGCTGTTATGTCTTTCTTCTAGTGTGGTGACCAGAACTGCACCCAGTACTGCAGGTGTCGTCTTACTAGTGCATTATATACTGTGGACCCCCAGGGGGCACACCAGCCACCCAAACACCAGACACAACAGACACAAGTGCTGTAAAACAGAAGGCTTTTATTCCATAGGAAACGTTTCCCAGTTGTTTCCCACTAGCACCAGTCATAGCATAGCCCAGGAATACAGCACTTTGTCTTTCTTTCTTTCTTTCTTTCTTTCTTTCTTTCTTTCTTTCTTTCTTTCACCTCAGCCACTCCACAGGCAAGCTTCTTCCCTCTTCCTCCAGACTCAGGCTCTCTCTGCAAGGTAGCTGGCTCCTTTTTCAGGGAGGTCTGGAATTACTCCCAGGTGTGGCGGAAGCCCAAAGTAAAAATCACACCTTCAGGTGAAAAGAAAAGGCCACTCAGGCCGGCGGCTTGCTGTCAGTATGGAATGATGGCTCCTTTTGGACAGCCGGCTTCCTTAGAGTGCGTGAGACGGAAGGGGCGGGGCTAATTGCCCTTACTGGGCACTGCAGGGAAAGAAGGAGAAAAGAATGTTAGTGACAGCACCCGCTCTTACCCCAGCCGGTTATCACTTACTTCGATCAAGCCCGTGAAGAAATCGTTTAATGCTGGTTTGTGAGAAAAGTGCCGGAAGTGAGATCATTAGGAGGGCGTGGTCTGGACAGGAAGTTGATACTGGTTTAGCTGGGCTTCAAGAGAAGGGCAAAAGAGGTTAGTGCACTACATCAACCTCAGAGCTAACATCTTACCCTCGGTGAAGCCCTTTGACCTTCTATGTGCACATGTGTGACGATAGATAGATAGATATGAAAACCACTATATGATAGATAGACAGATAGATAGATAGACAGATAGATGTGAAAAGGTGCTATAGAATAGATAGATAGATATGAAAGGGACTATATAATAGATAGATAGATATGAAAGGCACTATATAATAGATAGATAGACAGACATGAAAGGCACTATATGATAGATAGATAGATAGATAGATGTGAAAGGTGCTATATAATAGATAGATAGATATGAAAGGCACTATATAATAGATAGATGTGAAAGGTGCTATATAATAGATAGATAGATATGAAAGGCACTATATAATAGATAGATAGATGTGAAAGGTGCTATATAATAGATAGATAGATAGATAGATATGTAAGGAACATATAATAGATAGATAGATATGAAAGGTACTATATAATAGATAGATAGATAGACAGACATGAAAGGCACTGTATGATAGATAGATAGATAGATAGATAGAT
>JANRMT010062841.1:5193108-5206787 GCA_026402145.1 Polypterus bichir lapradei | reverse complement strand
GGGGTGGAGTTCTCTCTGTGCCTTGGGGGTGGAGCTCTCTCTGCCTTAGGGGTGGAGTTATCTTTGTACCTTGGGGTGGAGTTTTCTCTGAGCTTTGGGGGCGGAGCTAGGCATCATCCTTATGCAGCCTTTCAATGCTACAGGGGAAAGAGAAGATGCTGCTGGGGTCTGCACTAATCCCAAGGTGGAACTGTTTACTTCACGTGCCAGAAAGGTGGTCCTCAGTGGCGCATATGTGACAATTGTAATATGGTAAACTTTTCATTTGTAAATAGGGAAGGTTCTTATAAAATTAACAACAGAAAGTATAGCACAGTACTTGCAGCGCAATCACATTTTATAGAAGAGACATAAGGTAGACGTGTTATGTTGCATTCGCCATGTCCAGTTACGTCTGCCATGCCCTGTTTTCCAGTCATGATTTCTGAACTCTCTTATAACTTTATGGCACTACAGACGAATGTATCTGCGGTCAGACGAGGCCCAAACAGATGCTAGGCCACACAAAGGCCGTATACTTTAACTTTCTTCTGTCCTGCCTCTACTGCTGGTAACCCTCATCCTCCTCCACTCCTAAGTCGGACTCACCTGGCTGTAAAAACTGGGCCGTGTCTATAGAAAAAACAAACATGGTCACAATGAAAGGCTAATTCCTGTAATTTCAATCAAACCAAATGAATGTTCATGACATTTGCCTGTTACACGTTTGTTTCAGTATTTTAAATTGGCTGCTTACTTGGCGATACTTTGATTTTTTTTAAAGCTTATTAAGTTGTCTCTCCCTGACAAGAACATACCAGGGACAACCTGCGGCACCACAACCCCGGCGTCACCTCCTGTCACCGAGAGTGATGGTGACGGAGCAGAAAGTCACACGGGTGCCTTACAAATATTGCCGAAGGGGACCGCAAGGGCAGGGATTTTCCAGCATAGACTGTCTGATGTAAAGATTTTTAAAGTGCAATGAAAAATCCTGAAGCCTCATTTATCACCATTGATGCTCTGATCAGCAAATCTCAGGTGGTCTCCGTGCGCTCCAGCCGCATCTCAGATTCAGTTTGGTGACCTCACAGACAATGATAACCTCAAAGACGTGTGTCACATGAATTATGTAACATTCTCAAGTTGGCTTAACTCAGTTGAGGGTCACAGGGAGCCAATTTTAGCACCAGGAGTTGGCCTTGGCTGGGATGCCCAGTTGTGAAAGACAGGGGGTGCTATTGAGCCTCAAACCTCAGACACAACTGATACACACGCAGTCATGGGTTCAAATAACAGATTTTAGTCTTCCAAATACCTTACAAACAATAAAGAAAGTAAATGGACGGTGAATCCTTTGTTTTCTCTCTTCTTCTCCCAACTCATCTTCATTTTGCAAGTGTTGTCCTCTGCCTCCCTACTCCGACACCCTGAGGCAATGCACAGCGCTCGTCTTTAAACCGGATCCCGGGAATACTTCCGGTGTCTTCTTGAAGTCTGATGGATGTACTTCTGGGTCAGATGGAAGTCTCTTGAACATCCCTGCAGTGCCCCCTGGCAGTAGGCATGGTATACTACTGGGCTGTAGCACGGGACTACACTTCCCAGCATGCCTGTGGGTTGAAAAGCAAGGGTAGCAACACAAGAATGCTGCCCTCCAGTATGTTGGGGGAGTCCAGGCTCCGGGAAGACCAACTCCTCTGATCCCTCCATCCTTCTGGCATTCCTTCCTGGCAAGGGATCAGTTCTTGACCCGGTTGTGATGCCAGACGATCCCTGATGACACTCACACAGTCCATATGTAGGACCGACTCCCTTACTGTTCTCCTAAGGATGGAAAATAGCAGAGAGAGAAAAGGTTTTATTAAGGAACAGAAATCATAAGCAGGAACAAGAAAAGGTCAAAAAATACCAAGAGATCAAAATGGAAACAAATAGATCCCAAAACATTAGTGCCATTGTTATGATATGGAGTTTGCACAATAGAAAATTGTGAAGCCTCCAACAACAAACAAAGGAGCAAGCCAGATTCCTAAGTGGTCTGCCCAGCGGATGTCCACCTAAAGTTAGTTTCAGCTGGAGCAGCCCCAAAAAAACCAATTAGAAATATACGAGAAATATATTAAAAATCCCCACAAGAGGAGGGATAACTGTAAACCCTTGTTTGTTCTGATTTAGCAGACGTCAGAGAAAAAATGTAATTAAAGGGGTCAGGAGATGAAGCGAGGTCACAGTTATGTACGAGGGTTAAAACCAGATAGAGACAAACGTGAACTATCCGACGAACCAGAGAACACGAAACAAAAATCAGAGGCCATTAGTCAGAAGTCGAGGCGAAACATCATTAACCCTTAAACTGCCACAACCGGCTATAGTCATTTCCCAGTGCATTTTGCCAGCACGCCGAAGCTGATCAGTCCGTGCCGTACATTCGTTTGAGCAACTAGCTCATGACCACTGGCGCCCCCTAGCCAATCAGCATCACTGTCCCTGGGGTTCAGCCCCTGCACTAGACTAGCCTATGAGCATCAGCGTTGGCCTCTGTGTGCAGCCCGTTCAAGCGCAGTTGGCTCTGTGATTTACTGAATCTCATCAATGGCGTCAGTTGCACCTTCTACATACAGTCATATGAAAAAGTTTGGGAACCCCTCTTAATTCTTTGGATTTTTGTTTCTCATTGGCTGAGCTTTCAAAGTAGCAACTTCCTTTTAATATACGACATCAAGCCTTATGGAAACAGTAGGATTTCAGCTGTGCCATTAATTTTATTGGATTAACAGAAAATATGCAATATGCATCATAACAAAATTAGACAGGTGCATAAATGTGGGCACCCAACAGAGATATGACATCAGTACTTAGTTGAGCCTCCTTTTGCTCCTTTGAGCCTCTAGACGTTGTCCTCCTGTAGCCTGTGATGAGTGTCTGGATTCTGGATGGAGGTATTTCTGACCATTCTTCATACAAAATCTCTCCAGTTCAGTTCAATTTGATGGACAGCCTGCTTCAAATCAGCCCATAGATTGTCGATGATATTCAAGTCAGGGGACTGTGACGGCCATTCCAGAACATTGTACTTCTCTCTCTGCATGATGGCCTTTGTAGATTTCCAACTGTGTTTTGGGTCATTGTCTTGCTGGAATATCCAACCCCTGCGTAACTTCAACTTTGTGACTGATGCTTGAACATTATCCTGAAGAATTTGTTGATATTGGGTTGAATTCATCCGACCCTCGACTTTAACAAGGGCCCCAGTCCCTGAACTAGCCACACAGCCCCACAGCATGATGGGACCTCCACCAAGTTTGACAGGAGGTCGCAGGTGTTTTTCTTGGAATGCGGTGTTCTTCTTCTTACGCCATTCAAAGTGCTTTTTATTCTGAGCAAATAGCTCCATTTTGTCTCATCAGTCCAAAGCACTTTGTTCCAAAATGAATCTGGCTTGTCTAAATGAGCATTGGCATACAACAAGCGACTCTGTTTGTGGAGTGAGTGCAGAAAGGGCTTCTTTCTC
The DNA here is from genome assembly GCA_026402145.1 of Polypterus bichir lapradei. Lineage (NCBI taxonomy): Eukaryota > Metazoa > Chordata > Cladistia > Polypteriformes > Polypteridae > Polypterus > Polypterus bichir. The sequence goes on along the minus strand of JANRMT010062841.1, from coordinate 5,203,294 downwards.
ATCACCCTAACATACAGATGTTCTTTGTGCAAATTGCACTGAATTGTAGAACGATGTACAGATACACCATCTGCAGCGAGATGTTCTTGCAGGTCTTTGGAGGTGATCTGTGGGTTGTCTTCTCACAATCCTCTGCATATGCTGCTCTTGTATTTTTCTTGGCCTGCCAGACCTGTTGTGTTGGTTTAACAGCAACTGTGCCTGTGGCCTTCCATTTCCTGATTCCATTCCTTACAGTTGAAACTGACAGTTTAAACCTCTCAGGTGGCTTTTTGTAGCCTTCCCCTAAACCAGGAGACTCAACAATCTTTGTTTTCAGATCTTTGGAGAGTTGCTTTGAGGATCCCATGCTGTCTGTCACTCTTCAGAGGAGAGTCAAAGGGAAGGAAACACAACTTGCAATTGACCACCTTAAATACCTTTTACCACTCATGATTGGACACTCCTGTCTATGAAGTTCAAGGCTTAACGAGCTCATCCAACCAAGTAATCAGCACTGAGCAGTGACAGGCATTCAAATCAGCACAATGACAAGGGGACACACATTTGTGCACAGCCAGTTTTTCACATTTAATTTAATTTCATACAACTAAATACTGCGTCACTAAAAATCTTTGTTCAGAAAACACCGCAGTACTCTGATGTTCGTAGGAAATGAAAGACATACCACTGTTATCTTTATTGTTGAAAGGAGAGTCAATTATTATGCAGGCTGAGAGAGGGTCCCAAACTTTTTCATATGACTGTATAATAATAGAGCGTTGCAGTAGTTTTTATAGTTTTTACAGTTTATTGGCAGTGTGTAAAATGATCAGGGTTGCAGTAATTGTGATGTTCTTTGCATGAGAAAATATGTGTTCCATTCAAATGTCACTTTTTCTTGGTGAATTGTGACGTTTACGTAAAAAGTGCAGTAAAAAGGTATTTGGCGTCCAGGGGGGTGCATTAACCCCAAAAAGTATGTGGCGGTTTAAGGGTTAAGAGAAACACACAGAAAATTGATCGCACGTCACAGTGGCACTGCACAAGAAGAGCCAGCACTGACTGGACTTGCTAAGGAGACTCTGGTCGTTTGACGCTGGGAATGTTCTAGCAGTCCATAGTAGCCAGCGTGGAGTTCTACGTTGTGGTGTCCTGGGGAAGAAACCTGAGCACAAAAGAAGAACGACGCCTGAATAATCTCATCAGGAAAGCCTGCACCATCACAGGGTGAACCCTGAACACACTGGAAGCTGTTATGGAAAAGAGGATGGTGGCAAAATTCAACGCCATCATGCGAAATCCCCTCCAGGAGGCGCTGCCATGGAGGACTTTTAGCCACAGGCTCATTCCACCACTGTGTGCTAAGAAGCCACTCTGGGGGTCTTCTCTGTTTGCTGCTATCAGGCGATTCACTGCTTCCTCTTGATGCTCCGGAATAAATGCTGATACTCGTTATGCTCATTTATACAACTTCTTCACAATAGATATTAATTATTTACTAATTGGTTAGTTGAATGATTGGCTGTAATATTTGTCCTGTGAGTCCGTATCCTTGTTATTTTATGTTTCTGCTGTGTTATACTTTGTAAGAAAGAGAAAGGACAAATAAAAAGAGCTGGGCAAGCCGTACCCGTATATTGTTGAAAACAATAAGAAAAGTTTGGGACGTGAGCGTCAGTAGGCTCTCCGCCCTTGTAACCAAGTTACCCGAACTCTTCTCCAACATTTCAGTTATTTACCACTCTGATGCTGACCTCTCTGATCTTAAAATAGGTCATTACGATAGCAATTGACGAGAAGAATTCATAATTCATTGCAAAATTCTGGTATTTGAGGGTTCCTCTCGAGGGCCTCTTTCTCTTGGCTCAAAAACGAATCTGCATCTCGTCATCTCATAACAGGCTAAAGTTTCGAGTTTGGTATTAATCAACTATACCATGTTATGGCCGGTTCACCGACAAAAGCGCGATAGACATATGAGTGCCGACAAAACCGCGACGGACAAATGAACGCCGACAAACCCGCTAACTGGATTTTTGACAAATGTACGCTGAAAAAATCGCCACAACAAAATCGCGAGAGAGGCCAAGAGAGTGGGATGCGTACGTGCGCATTATGTACACATTATGTGCTAGGTTATAACTGTTATAACTGCTATTGGCATGCCGCGAACAAATAACTCAGTCGAGGGTTGGCATAACGCGTCGTATACAAAGCGGAATTAGCAGCAGTCAGGCAGCCAGCAAGTCTAAATACGCTCAACTATCAAGACGTCTTGCTGCAATTCTTCCTACATATGCAGGGCGTGATCTTAAGGACTATCTGCGTGCCGCGTCTCATAATATTGACTTCTAAAATAAACATTATTATATATGCTTTAAACTAGTCCTTCTATATAAAAGCGGTCGGGATTGTCCTTCCGTCCCGTGAGTGCTACGCAGGCGCGGAGTTTCACACACACGTCCATTTTGCAATGCACGATGGGATTTGTAGTTTCGTTTTTCCAGGTAAAAGATGATTTTCTACTCCAGACTGTGCGATAGCTTCTTCTTCTTTCTTACTATATAAAAGCGGTCGGGATTGTCCTTCCGTCCCGTGAGTGGAAAGCGTAGCGGTATTCCGCTTATCACAGACTTACTACTTGCAGCTTGCGGTACGAAGCGACATGATGTGAGCAGAGTTCTGGTGCTCCCATCGTTCCCTTGCTTTTGTGCGCGATGCGCTGGAAAAATAGACAAAATTATGTCTCTGGAAATAATTAATGTTGATGGAGTACAAATGCCTCACCGCGTAGTAAATATCAGGGGGGTTCAAAAGGGCGACCTCAATATAGAAAAAAAGTTTAAATTTCATCACAAAAATAACAGAAACTACGAGTATTAAAGTAATATCGCTCAAATGCAATATAACGAAATTAATGAGTTTGTATAAAATATCAAATTGATCTACATATTGAATTGCCTTAAGAAGTGGTCAACTTAAAAGTCGGTCGCCTTAAAAGGCGGGTCAGCCTAGTAATTCATATTTAATGAAACTTTTGCGATTTTGTCTGCGCGATTTTGACGCCGCGTTTTAATGGGCGCTATTTTGTCGGTGCTCATATGTCTATCGCGCAAATGTCAGGTCACTGTTATGGCCGCATGCGTGTGGTTTTGGAATTTTCACAAAAATGAAATTATGAAACATTTACAAAATGGTGAAAGTGCTTCAAGTATCTCTTCAGTTTAAGGAGTAGGAAGAACAGTGGACGACATAAAGCGTGATGCTGACAAAATTGAAAAAATGTGTCAAAAATGGTTTGTATTAATGTTAATGCCCTTCTATATTGTAATTTTCGTTTTAAACACTGCTATGTTTTGTTAATATATTGCGACGTGCAGGCAGCTTGTGATGGGACTGGGGAGGGGCTTCTGCTCTGTGTGGGGGCGGACACGCCTCTTAGGAGATGAGTGACAGGAGGAGCTAAAGGAAGGGCAGCGGAAGGAAGTTTTGAGTAGAAAGTCCATCCATCCATCATCCAACCCGCTATATCCTAACTACTGGAGCCAATCCCAGCCAACACCGGTCGCAAGGCAGGAAACAAACCCCGGGCTGAGCACAGACATAGAATTACTAGACACCGCATAACCAGCAGTATCGTACGCCAACGTCGCCTCCATATTGCGAGTGGCACTGCTGTGGAGTGAAGTAATGAATAATGTGCTGCTTGGGATTGTACAAACCGCTGTACGCTCCAAACCAGATCCCGGGGGATTACATTTCATAGGTAAGGCTGAACAATTGTTTTGTTTATATTTGGCCATTAGAAAATCCCGTTTTATAATCTTAGCTCTCAAGGTCACCTTACAAAAAAATTAAACATTAGTAAAATAAAAACTAGAGAATGATAAATCAAAAAGCAATAATTAGCAAACAAATAAAGATAACTGGCAGTAACAGTTCAAAATTCACAATTGGTATGCCAGTTTGAAAAGATAAGTTTTGAGGGCAGTTTTAAAATGTGTTATTGAATCGAGCTGACGAATATGAGAGGGAAGAGAATTCCCAAGTTGAGGAGCACAATGAGAGACACTCGAGCTCCCATAGTACTAAGTCTGACGTGTGGTACAGAAAGTCGAGCTGCAGATGAGGATCTGAGTGAGTGAGAGGAGTGCCAGTCTGGAGGAGATCAGTGAGGTGTGGAGAGCTTTAAATGTTCAGAGCGGGATTTAGTGTTGTATTCTGTAGTTAACAGGGAGCCAGTGAAGTTGAGAGAGAGAGAATCGGTGTGATATGTTCAGTGGATTTAGAACAGCAGGTTATTATCCTGGCAGCAGAATTTTGAAGAAGTTGTAAGCGATGGATACGTTTTTGTGGGATGCCAGATAGAATAGCATTACAGTAATCTATACGTGAGGTGACTCGGGCATTAACTGATAATTCAGTACTGTGTTGCATAAGAACAGGACAAAGTCTAAAATTGTTTCGGAGATGGAAGAAGGCAGTCCGAGAAATGTTACTTATATGGGAGGAATTATTTAATCTTCTTCTTCTTCTTTTGGCTGCTCCTGTTAGGGTTGCCACAGCGGATTATTGGAGGAATTATTTAATAATAATAATAATAATAATAATTAATTATTATTATTTAATAATTGCCATTATTAGTGTATAAATGGATATAAATAATTGCAGTAGAAAGTCAGGAGACAATAAGCAGGAGTGTTTGCGATACAGAGAAAAAAGGAATGTCAGTGGCAGATGTGGTGTTGGAATCGTCACCAAAAAAACTGAAGTTATTGAACATTTAGGAAATGTTGAAAGTGCTTCAAGTATGACTTCAATTTACGGAGTAGGAAGAACAATGGTGAATGATATAAAGCGTGATGCCGAAAAAACTGAAAAAAAAGTGTTTACTAATGTTAATGCTCTTCTGTATTGTAATTTTCTTTTTAATTTCTGTTATATTATGTTTTGTTGCTGGCAGCTTGTGATACGCTGTGCAGGAGGAGAAATTGATGGGACTTGGGGAGGGGCTTCTGCTCTGAGGGGGAGGACACGCCTCTTACGAGATGAGTGACAGGAGGAATGAGGAGGAACAGGAAGCAGTGGCGTAGCTTGAGTTCGTGCCGTTCAGAGCTGGGCGGTGCTTCATTTGTCGCCTTCTGACATATATTAATATGTTAACCTATTGAAATAGAAAATTTAAATGACATATAGAGAAAAATCAAGATATATTTTGCATAGATTTATTCATATACCAGTAACGGCATAGTGCACAATAACGTGCAGTGAATACACTTGACTTGAGCATTCCCAGTTTTCATCCTCTTTCTTTCTCTGTATGTTTATCATTAGTTTGTTCAGAGGTTGATGCGCTTGCTGCTTCCTGAGCAGCCCTTCTTTTCTCCACCCTAGCGGCCCACTGCTTTCATCGGCATCTTTTCGCGTTAAAACTGATTTTTTAGCTAGTTTTTGTGTTGCAATTACTTAGTACGTTTTCTTAAAATTTTCACTTAAGCTGGTACTTAAGTCTTCAATCTGCCTCAAGAACGATTAGCGAAGGTGGTAGAAAATGAGAACGGCGCCCATACGCATGGGCCGCACAGCCGCCCTCCTGCGCGCTGCCGAGAGTTAATTCTACAATTAAATACAATAAAAATAAAAAGAGTAATAAAAATCATCACCCCGAAAGCGGATAGTAGACGTCACGTAGTATATGTGTACCAAATTTCAAGTCAATAGGTGAAACAATTTGTTGTTTCCACATTACGCTGGTCGTTACAATATTACATGAGTTCCATCCATCCATCCATTGTCCAACCCGCTATATCCTAATTACAGGGTCATGGGGGTCTGCTGAAGCCAATCCCAGCCAACACAGGACACAAGGCAGGAGACAAACCCCGGGCAGGGCGCCAGCCCACCGCAATATTACATGAGTTGATTAATTTTATTAATAGTCTATTATATTGTGTTAATATACTTTTGTTTTATAAATAAATATGACTATTCACTAAACTAATCTACTGTATATTGTTTTTTAAAGTAGCCTTTCTGTTATCCGTCTTTTCTCTTATCCATAATGGCCTTGGCCCCAACCCCTGACAGATAATCGAGGTTTTACTGTACATGCAATGATATCAAAAAGCAACATTACACAATAATTAATAAACAGCACAATATCAAATAAATAAAACAAGAAAAATAGAATTTATAACACAAAACCATATTTAAATATCCAGAAAAACACCAAATAAACATGAAATAAATAAGCCAGAGCAATAACCCTGGCCGTACCCTAACATGATTTTTATGGCCATGGCCGTTGTTGCCAGGTGCCAGTCATGTGTTTCAGCACATGCGACCTCATTGTGTGGACTGTGTAAAGAAACACAAAGACCACTGTAAAGGTTTGGGGTTTTTAGGCCCTGTACACTGTAAAATAAAAAGGTTTTTGTCAGCAATTCCAGTACAGACAAGCAACAACAAAACATTGGTGGCGGACAACTTATAGTGACGGACAGGAAATGATGAAATTGATGGGGTAGTCGTGATGGTAGATGGGATATTGACGTCATCAGGAAGGGACCAGAGGTAAGAAAGGACCCCGAAAGTGGGTGGGCATAATGGTCTTTCGGGTACAGTCATGGCGGCAGTGCTTCGTTTCTGGAGAGATAGAAAGAGAGGTTAGTACCCCGCCATTGTCCCCTGGCACAACTCGTCGCAGCTCCCGTCTGGTCCTTAAGCCACTCCCCATGCGCTCGTGCGTGGCAACTGGTATATAAGATGGCAGCTCAATAATTTGGCATCTAAGTTTGGATTTTTAGTTTTTAAAAACAGCTGCTTAGAGTTGTCGTGATTTACATTCTTCTAGAATTTTCCTGGAATTTCTGTGTGTATTTAAATTATGTTACACGTGTTTTTGGAGGGTTTTTATACACAGAGAATACAAGGGGAAACATTATTTAAATGTTTATAAATTTGTAAAGGTGGTCTCGACGCCTTTTGTTTAGCCAATGGGCTTCGCTCTTTTGGGGTTTTTCTGTCGCCCGTTTCCATGGAGGTCAAATCCCCTGATTTACTGAGACAGTGTGATGATGACATCACCAGTTTGTCAGTATAATGGTAATTACTCGACAATGGAGATTGGAACAAAACGATTACTTTTTCGACGCAGTCTTCTCATTTCTTTTTGGACCTTGAGTTCTTGAGTGTTCATTTTTGAGTTCGATTTCTGGACTTCTGCACTCTGTTTTTTCTTCCAGTTTTGCCCTACAGATCGTTTCTTGAACTACGTCTTTTATCCTGGATGTTTCTCCTTAAAGACTTTCTCAAAGTACCTCTGGTCAGTACATTGATCAGACTGCTAATTTAATTTTCTCCCACCTGTTTTTTTGCTCCCATGTGTTTTTACCAGTCGTAAATACAATTCACATTCTCCTGCGGTGCTATTTTGTTTTACATATGGGCGCCGCCATTTTGGGATAGTTTTGTTGATGGTTGCTATGCTGATGTTAGCCTTGACAACCAGGAGTGTGCAACATGTGACGTCATGGCATAAAGATCTCATCTTAGGCTTCCCAGTTGTCCAAGATTTGGATTCACAAGCGAAAATCCTTTAGCATCTTTCTTATTGGTAGGTTCCAAATTACTGCTTATTTCATCTTTTTCAACACTCTGCCCTTTGGGTTTGGGACTAGGCTGCCTGGGGTGAGCCCTGCTTCTGAAAACCCTGACCTACTGTTCTGGCCTTTGTTAATTTTGAGGACTACTTACCTTTTCTGCCATTTTGGTGTTGTTGAATCACAACAAAAGATTACTTGAGTGAGTTATGTGAAGTTCATGAGCTCCTTTGGGTTGAAGGGCCTGATCTGTCAACACTTTCCTTATCTTGTTAGGATGACAGAGGTGTTTGGCTTTGGTCTTTTCATGTGCTGCACTCATGAGAAATTTGATAGGCAAAAGGAAACCATTCAGTCCACCAGGCTCGTTTGTAAGGCTAATAGCTTAGCTGTCCCAATTAAAAGTTCTCAAGGTTTCTTCTTCACCACCATATCTCAGTAGTTTATCCCAGATCCCCAAAAGTCTTTGAGCAAAGAAGTTCTTCCTGGCTTCTGTTCTAAATGCACTTCCCCTTAATTTTCATCAGTGTCCTCGAGTATCTGATTCACCCTTAGGCTGAAAGAATGTTACTGGATCTGCTTTATCAATGCCATGAGGATTTTGAGAACCTGGATGAGGTCCTCTGGGAGTGTCCTCCACTTGAGATGAAGCAGTGTCACACACGTGCAATTGGGAGGCAGCAAAAGGGCCTCAATAATTGTAGAACCACACCAGACCAGGGGGTGGCGAGCTGCACTGACTTTCTCTCTCAATCCTCTGCAGACCATCCATGGGAAATCCTTCTTGTGCCCATGATGATACCACTTCCAGCTCTGGCTCTATTTATAATGTCACTTCCAGTACCGATGCCATTAATGATGTCATTTCTGGCGCAGATGACATCACTTCCAGTTCTGATGGCATTTCCGGTTCTGGCGGCATTGATGATGTCACTTCGTGTCTTTAAAGCCACCATACTGTCATCCACAAATCGGTTCTGTTTTGGACTGAAACCTGTGAAGATTACCCATTTGCAGCCAGGGCATAATACCCGGGTAGCTGCCCCAAACCTTTTTGATGTCTTGTGACTGTTTTTGTGACAATAGGTTTAATACTCGGAGTCTGTCACAGTCCTGAAGTCCCATGATGCACCTGGTTGCTTTCCTCTACACTGCTTCATGTGATGCTGTGAACATCATCTGCCACAGCAACATCTGTGGTGATCTAAAAGCAATGACACTGCAGCTCAGATATTGGCTTTTGCTTCAACTCCATGATTCGATAGTTCATTCAATATTCCCTCAACTAAAGAAAAGCTTCCTAAGTCCACTTCCTCTTCATTCCTGCTGATCTTGTCAATTGCGCAATTCACCATTAAGCGGAAAGATTTCTGCTGGATCTTCTTTATTGTTGCCTATAAGGATTCTGAAGACCTCAATTAGTTCACCATGCCATGTCCTTTGCTCGACACTAAACAGCTTTAATTGTCGGAGTCTGTCACAGTTGGACTTGCCATTATATCCCATGATGCACTTGGCTGCTCTTCTCTGTAAGGCTTCAATTGCTGTTATGTCTTTCTTGTAGTGTGGTGGCCAGAACTGCACACAGGACTTCAGATGTGGTCTCACAAGTAGTCTGGGCATCACGTCCCTCAATTTATATTCAACAGTTCTTAGGATATAACTTAACATTTTATTTGCCTTTTTAATCAATTCTGAACATTTCTTAGATGATGTGAATGTTGTGTCAACATAAACCCCCTTAAATGCTTTCCAGAGGCCTCTTCCTGTAGCTCAGTGTCTCCCATTGTATTTATGGTTGATGTTCCTGTTGACCACGTGTTGCACTTTGCACTTTTCTATAGGGTGGTCCAGATCTAATTATGCAATTTTCATTACGCTATGACTTATTAAGTTTATTACATAGAAAATCACCCGAAAAATCCTGGACCATCGAGAAGTGTGTGAACTGACGACATGAAGAGTCGTCTTCATGCCGAACTGGAATCGTCCCCGTATAAATCAAAGTTATCCAGATGATCTGGATCTGCATAATTAGATCTGGATCACCCTGTATGTTAAACTCCATTTTTTAGGTGTTCGCCAAGTTCTGAAGCTTGTCTACGTCTTTTTGAATTCTTTTCACTGCCTCCTTGGTGTCTGCCATCCCTCCAATTTTAGAGTCATCTGTGGATTTGACAAGTTTACTAACTACACCAACTTCAATGTCATTAATATCAATCAGAAAAGTAACGGTCTAAGGGAGTCATAGCACGATGTGCTTCTTTTTAGTTTCTTGTATATGAAGTATAGGGAAAGTATTGTAATCGTTCAATAATTCGACTTCGGATTTTGAGAATCTTAACATTTTAGACCTTCCTGAGTCTGATTTGCTTTCTCGTATGGGAAGTATTGTAATCATCCAAAAATTTGATTTCGAGATTTTGATGAACCTGTCGACGTTTTAGACCTCCCTGAGTCCGATTTACCTTGTTGTAGGGAAAGTATTGTAATCGTCAGAAAATTTGACCTCGGATTTTGAGAATCTCAATGTTTTAGACCTCCCTGAGTCTGATTTGCTTTCTCATAGAGAAAGTATTGCAATCGTCCAAAAATTCAATTTC
>JANRMT010062841.1:5161265-5190938 GCA_026402145.1 Polypterus bichir lapradei | reverse complement strand
AAGCAAACGAGCGAGCCCAATCAGAAGAAGTAAACATTACAGAATTACATTTCCTCGTGTATGACGCGCACCTGATTTTCTAATGCTAATTTTCGGGAAAAAATGTGTGTGTGGTACACGCGTAAATACGGTAATATAAATAATACCACCCCAGTACCCCTATATTGCATTAAACACAAAAACACAACACGACACAGCAAAGTCCATGGAATACCACACCGGATGTAATGAGAGATGACGAGAGTAAGTCCAGAGATCTGTATGTTGTAAGGGAATGAAAAACAGTCCTACTGGTAGACACTGTAAGGGTGAAGACAGATGGATGGTTCAGGAGCGCTCCTTTTCTTGCAGGGAAGCCAATGAACCCACAATCAGTCCTCAGCACACAGGTAGACAGACGATCCAGACCCTGTGATAAAGGCGCTATATGGCACCCGACCCGGCACAGACTGACGCAGAGGCACGTGTAAAAATCACACAGACTTTATTAGTTCTTCAGCTGGAGGGCACATCTTCCCCGTAATCCGTCCATCCACAACACAATCCCAAGCACTATTACTCACCAGTAAAGCACAAGCACTTTCTTCTCCTTGGCACCACCACTCCTCCCCAGCAAACTTGTCCTCCTCCACCCGACTCTGGCCAATGAGTGGTGGTTGCTGGCTCCCTTTTATAGGTCACCTGGAAGTGCTCCAGGTGTTTGATCACCAAGATCAGGCGGCACTTCCAGGTGTGACGAATCTGTTGCCCACACTGGCTCAGGAGTCCCAAACACAGCACCCCCTGGTGGTACCTGCGGGACCCAACAGGGCTGCAATCAACTCCAATTCCCAGGGAGCCCTGTGGGAAACTGAGGCACTACTCCAGCCCAGGGGGGCGGCCATCTAGCATCCAGGGGGAGGTATTGTACTGTCCAGGGCTGCTCCCCCTGAATGTAGAGTGCAGGGGCGTCCCGGCTGGGCATGGACACCAGCCGGCTGCCACACCCGAACAACGAATACAATCCAGGACACTGCGATTAAATATAGCTTAATTAACAGAATGTACTACTTGTGTTTTTTTTTTGGACACCTGCCCTCCTTTTAAACCCCTCTGACCACCTTTGACCCCAACAGCCCCTGCAGGGACTGCTGGGAGATGCAGTTTTAATTAAAAGTAGCGCTGCTAGAACCTGCAGTTGCTGAGCGCTTTGAGTAGCGAGAAAAGCGCTATATAAATGCAACTGATTCAAGGTGGAATTTCTTTCCTGAAATTTTACATTTTTTCTCGGCCATCACTTCAAACCAAATGGAGTAATTAACATAGAAGAAAATTATTCTGTGGTGGAGTACATCTTTAAAGTAGGCATACTCCTTAGGTCATTTGTTGTGTATAGCAAAGTACCAGAATAAGATTTCAGTGCTAATGGGACCCCTTGGGGAATTCTGCATGCTGAGTGAAGCGATTTTATATTGCAGGCGTATCCCTGCCTAGCAAAAGGAGGCCATAAAAGTTACAGAACAGTTTAAGATTAGGCCCACTAGCTGATGAACTTGATAAAAACTACCCGGACTTTATATGAAAAATCTAAAACAGGGGTGTTCAGCTCCGGTCCTGGTGGGCCGTAGAGCCTGCAGGTTTTCATTCTACCCACCTTTTAAATTAGTGAGCTGTTTTTGCTTCCGATTAACTTGTTTTGCCTTCATTTTCATTGACGTGACTCAGACCCCTTAGTTGTTTCATTTCTCCTTAATGAGCAGCCAAACAATAAGGAGACACAAAACATGACCAGCTAACCTGAAAATAAAGAAAGGTGAAGGTCTCGCTCATGTTGGTCTGCTCAGGTCACCCACACCTATTGACGGTGGTCTTAGAAAAACAGAAAATCAACACTGTTGTGCTGTGGCACAATGAAAGCAGCAACAAGTCACGATATACAATAACAGCTTTAATTAACAGCAAGAATCGGCTTCTCATTAAGAAACTGGTTGGAGTGAAATTAGCTGTGGTTTGAAATCTCAGTTTAGCTGGTCACCTGTTGGCTCGTTTCACGTCTCATTTCTGTTTGGCTGCCATTTAATGAAGAAGCGAATCAATTCAGAGGACTGAATCCTTAAAAACAGGGCTATTAAAATGAAAGGGAAAGGAGTTAATTAGCAGTGAAAACTGGGCACTGATTAGAAAAAGGGTGAGAATGAAAACCTGAAGCCACTGCGGCCCTCCAGGCCCGGAGTTGGACACCCCGATCTAAAATAAGCGAAACATTTCAAGTTGCGGTCCATTAGTGCTGCCTGTGAGCGGTTAGTAAAAGCTGAGCTCAGTTGAAGGTGGTCTCAGATCCACTTGCTCATTTATAGCGGCGTGAATCAGTTCAACGTTTTAAGTTTGTGCTAATGAATCATTCACATATCGTCAAGCAAGCCTATAATAAGATCAGTTAGCCTAATGAACAACTGAACGTTGCAGTGAAAGCCGGCAGACTTTGACTCTCTAAAGCAGGGGGTCTCAAACTCTGGTCCTGGAGGGCCGCAGTGGCTGCAGGTTTTCATTCTAAACCTTTTCTTAATTAGTGACCTGTGAACTCCTTTTCCTTTCATTCTGATTGACTTGTTTTTTTTAAGATGTCTTCCCCTGAATTTCTTCCTCATTCCTCTGAATTGCTTCATTTCTTTCCTTAAACAGAAATGAAATGTGACGTGAGTGAGCCAACAGAAGACCAACTTAGTCAGGCCCTCAAATGCCAACCAGTTTCACTCCAACCAGTCGCTCAATGAGGCGCCGAGTCCTATCGTTAATTAAACCTCATTCTTTAATTCCACGGCTTGTTGCTGCTCTCGTGGTGCATTAGCAGACAATTCCAAAATTGTTGTTTTTCTCTTTTCTGTTCAAATGTTTTGTGCACCCGAGCAGATCAACATTCCTGAGAGCTTCACCTTTCTTTATTTTCAGATATTGTACTTCAGACACCAGTTGTTTTGGCTAATTTTTGTATCTCCTTATTGTTTGGCTACTAATTAAGGGGTCTGAGTCTTCAAGCGTGAGTCAATTAAAATGAATTCAAAAGAAGTTAATTAGCAGCATAAACAGGTGACTAATTAAGAAAAAGGTGAGAATGAAAACCTGCAGCCTTTGCAGCCCTCCAGGACCAAAGCTTAAGACCACGGCTCAAGAGGAATGAGGAGTGGTCCTTCTTCTCACTGCAATTACGTGCCCTTATTCGAATATTTCATTAGGAAATCAATAAATTACAATATAGGACGCCTTCTGCAAGTCTTCAGACCCCCCTTCACTTCTTTTCATTGTCACAAAACTCACACAGAGTCATAGAAAGCTTTGGGGCAGCCACCTGTATAATTTGGTTTCCTGGCTGCAAAAGTCATTTAAATGAATACTGCAGTGATGTGCACACAACCGAGTCCAAGACGGAACTGAGGGACTTGGGAAAAGGTGTAGGTTTTTAAAGGGGAAGACAGGAAGTGAGATCATAGGGATCGGGCTCATGGTCTTCGGCCATTGGTTCGAGTCCGGACGTGACATCACAGGGGCCGGGGCTGGCAAGGTCTTCTTCCATTGGTTCGGTCCCGGAAGTGACGTCAAGAGAGCCAGGTGGGATCTCCCGTGAATGGCCTACAGGAAAGGAAGAAAAAGAGTCAGTGCACTCTGCCACATCCTGGCATGCTTCGGAACCGCCCTTACTCAAGCCCTTTAGCTGCCTCCCATGCGCATGTGTGTGACACCATGTTTTGGTGGGTTGCAGCCTTATGCTAAAATTGTTTAAATTATTATTTTTTTTCCCTTTGTAAGCCACACTCAATACCCCAGAATGATGAAGCCAAAACGAAAATGGGATTTTAGACATTTTTAGCTCAGGTGCATCTCATTCCATTGGTCATCATTAACACCTTGTCTGTGGTCAGTTCCATTGATTGGAAAGGCCAACCTCGGTCTATGGGAGGCGCTGCAGCTGAACAGAAACCAAGCCATGAAGTTGAAGCAATCGCTTCAGAGGCAGACTACAAAAAGAAAATCCTGCAGCACTGAAGCTTTCCAAGAGCACCGTGGCCTCCGTAATGTTTAAATTGAAGACGTCGGAAACAACCATGGCTCTTCTTAAAGCCGGTCAAATGGGCAACTGTTGAGAAGGGCCTGAATGGTGACCAAGAACCCAGTGGAAGTGGGGGAAACCTTCAGAAGCACAACCGTCACTGCATCATTCCACTAATCGAGGCCTTCTGGCAGAGTGGCTGGACACAAGAGCATGTTGAGACCCCACAGCAAATAACGGAGACCCCTTGCTAACACGTTATACTAGAGCAGGGGTATTCAACTAAAATCTAAAGAGGTCCAATTAGAGAACATTTCTTGAAGCAATGGTCCGGAAGATCATGTTGTCTAACTATTTAGTATCATATATATTTAAGTAGCCTAGTAGTTGTATCAGCGTCTGCATGTAATCAATACCAGACTTTCAAATCAAATGAGTTCAGTACAATTCCAAAACTTTTTGACAATATTTATTGTCACGTAACACAGAACTGAACATGTATGTATGACTGCAGATGTGAATAATGTTCCGTCACAGTATATGATGTTCTTCATCCATCCATCCATTATCCACCGCTTATCCGAGGTCAGGTCGTGGGGCAGCAGCTTAAGCAGGGAAGCCCAGACCTCCCTCTCCCCAGCCTCCTTCTCCAGCTCCTCTGGGAGGACCCCGAGGCGTTCCCAGGCCAGCCGGGAGATATAATCCCTCCAGCGTGTCCTGGGTCAGTGGGACATGCCCGGAACACAAGGAAGGCGTCCAGGGGGCATCCTGACCAGATGCCCGAACCACCTCAACTGACTCCTCTCAATGCGGAGGAGCAGCGACTCTACTCTGAGTCTCTCCCAGATAACTGAACTCGTCACCCTCTCTCTAAGGGAAAGTCCAGCCACCCTGCGGAGAAAACTCATTTCGTCCGCTTGTATCTGCGATCTTGCTCTTTCGGTCACTACCCAAAGCTCGTGGCCATAGGTGAGGGTAGGAACGTAGATCGACTGGTAAATCAACAGCCTCGCCTTTTGGCTCAGCTCTCTCTTCACCACGACGGAGTATTGCAGAGAACACATTACTGCGGATGCCGCACCGATCCGTCTGTCAACCTCCCGCTCCATGCTTCCCTCACTCGTGAACAAGACCCTGAGATACTTGAACTCCTCCACTTGCGGCAGTAATGTGTCCCCAGCCCGGAGAGAGCATTCCACCCTTTTCCGGCTGAGAACACTGGCCTCGAATTTAGAGGATTTATAATGGCATAAAATTTATTAAATAAAAGTAGGGCTGCATTTCAAAATAAGACACAATAAATAAAATGTGAAAATTGTGCATGTTTAAATGGAGCTTATGAGACTATTTATCTGGACTTTCAGAAAGCATTTGATAAGGTGCCACATGAGAGGTTGGGCATCAAACTAAAAGAAGTGGCAGTTCAGGGTGATGTTTTTAGGTGGGTGCAGAATTGGCTCAGACACAGGAAGCAGAGGGTGATGGTGTGAGGAACCTCATCAGAACTGGGTAATGTCAAGAGTGGTGACCAGAAGGGGGCAGTGCTAGGGCCGCTGCTATTTTTAATATATATAAATGATTTAGATAGGAATACAAGTAACAAGCTGCTTAAGTTTGCAGATGATACCAAGTTAGGTGGATTAGCAGATAATTTGGAATCCGTTATATCATTACAGAAGGACTTGGATAGCAGATAGTCTTGGGCAGATTTGTGGACGATGAAATTTAATGTCAGTAAATGTAAAGAATTACACATAGGAAGGAAAAATGTGAGGTTTGAATACACAATGGGTGGTTGGAAAATTGAGAGTCCACCTTATGAGGAGGATTTAGGAGTCATAGTGGACTCTATGCTGTTAACTGGCATGCAGTGTTCAGAAGCCATTAAGAAGGGTAACAGATTGTCAGGTTATATAGCGCCTTGATGTGTGGAGTACAAGACACAGGAGGTTCTGCTCAGGCTTTATAACACACTGGTGAGGCCTCATCTGGAGTCCTGGGTGCAGTTTTGGGCCCACCAGACATAGCAGCACTAGAGAAGGTACAGAGAAGAGCAACTGGGCTGATTCAGGACTACAGGGGGTGAGCTATGAGGAAAGATTAAAAGTGCTGAGCCTTTACAGTTTAAGCAAAAGAAGATTAAGAGGTGACATGAGTGAAGTGTTTAAAATTCTGAAGGGAATCAGTGCAGTGGATCGAGACTTGTATTTTAAAATGAGTTCATCAAGAACACGGGGACACAGTTGGAAACTTGTGAAGGGTAAGTTTCGCACAAACATTAGGAAGTTTTTCTTTACACAAAGAACGATAGACACTTGGAATAAGCTACCAAGTAGTGTGGTAGACAATAAGACGTTAGGGACTTTCAAAACTCAACTTGATGTTTTCTTGGAGGAAATAAGTGGACAGGACTGGCGAGCTTTGTTGGGCTGAATGGCCTGTTCTCATCTAGAGTGTTCTAATGTTCTACATAAAGATAAATAAAATAAATGGAGAAAAAGCTTGAATTTCCCGCTTTTCTGTTTCACATCTTGACTCAACAGTCTCAACCAATTGTACAGATAATAAATCTCAACACATCTTAACAATTAAACAGTTTTAAATGCTCACTTTCTTCCCCTCTTATATTCACCGCCCCACTTTTTTGCTCAGTGAGAGAACTGAGCTCTAGCTTGTCCTGCCAGGATTTTAAACCTGGGCTTGAATGGAGTCCGAGCCATTCTCATAGACATGTGGAGGTGTTCATTGGTGAGCCTGGAACGACATTTAGTTTTGATGATCTTCATTATGGAGAAAGCTGCCTCGCAGTTGTGTGTGGAGCCAAACATGTTCAAGATGTACAAGGCTACTTTCCTCAGACCTACAGTATGCAGAAAATTGCTCTGTGCATTTCCTCATCCACTAAAACATTACTGTAAAGACTACAAAAGCTGCGCCGGATAAAATAGAAACGCCCCGTCAGGTTTTAAATCATAACCTTCTGTTTTGGCTGTAAGTCTGGGTCCGTATGAGACAGCTTCTGTGTCCGGACCGCGCTCCGCCTGTTAGTGACCTCTGTACTAGAGGGTCTCACCATGCCAGGCTTGGACCATTCCAGCTGGGTGAGAAAGAACCTCTTTGGGACAGTAATCTCCCCGAGACGCTAGAGGGCAGCCCTACCTGGGTTGCTACTGCACCCCAGGTCCCCACAGGGCATGCTGGGAGTTGTAGTTTGGAGCAGCCCTGCTGGGCTTCGTGGGTGCTGCCAGGATATGAGCCAAGTACTTCAAGTGCTAAGCACTTCACCACCAGGCCACCCTTCTATAGGCGACATTTACTTAAAGATACAGCGGATTCAGACAGGAATTTGAACCTCGCCACTTTCTGCACACTTTATTTATTCATTATGGAAATGTGCAGCTTTTTGTAAAGAAATAAACATAAAAACAAGTTGTGTTAAGGTGACAGGAGCTGTTCGGCTGTGAATTCGTTTCGTTTCAACGCACGGGTGGACGTCGGCATTTCAGCTCGTAGACCGTAAAGCTTTATAAGCAGCAGGACCACACAGGAGCTCCACACTGTGGCTGGCGTTTACCGGGATTTTAGATTTTATTTTTTATTTGTTTTTTTTTTTCCCAGACCAGACAGCATTCCCTATTTTTAATATTGTTTACATGAGACCAGTGACTTGGAAAAAAAAATAAGCCTGCAGGCGAAAAACAAAAAAAAAAAAAACACATCGTTACCGGGTGAGTCGCTCATTTTAATGAAAGCTCATTTCACTTTAAATTATGATCTGTTACTTAATTGAATAATCGGATTTGAATGCTAAGCCGGGCTAAAATACTCCACTTGTTATGCCTGCCGTGAAATTGTTTAGCCTCGTTGGCACAACTGGCGCATGTCTTGGTCTGTCAGTAGCTAGCTTTGCAGCGCCTATGGAAGGCAGTCACCCCTTTCGTATATATGTTTCAAATTTTATTGTGTTACAACATCGAGTCCCAGTTGTTATGGTTTGACGTTTATAAAATTAGATTTGCATATCGTGCCTTGACGTTAACCTGTTGTAAGTGACATCAGCGCAACTTTAAGTGGGAGGACATTCCACTCTTTCCAAAGAGATTGTGGTCGATTTCAGGAGAGGTAATTCACAGCACCCCCCGACTGACCATCGATGGGGTAGCCATGGAAAGGGTGAGTAGCACCAAGTTCCTGGGAAAATACATCTCTGAGGAGCTCTCCTGGTCAGATAACACCACATCACTGGCCAAGAAACCTCAAACCCGCCTCTACTTCCTACGCAAACTGAGGAGAGCACAAGTTCCACCCGCCATCATGTGCTCTTTCTACCGGGACACAATCGAGAGCATCCTCACTAACTGCATCCCTGTGCGGTATGGAGGCTGCACTGCCATCCTGTAGGAAGTCCCTGCAACGCATAGTGGATGTGGCCAGTAAGATCATTGGTGCCCCACTGCCCTCCCTCAAGGACATTTCAACACCATCCAACCTCTGCTCCTTAGAGACAAGCTGACTGAGATGGGAGTAGACTCACACTTGGTGGCATGGATCGTGGACTATCTTACAGACAGACCTCAATATGTGCGTCTCGGGAACTGCAGGTCTGACATTGTGTTCAGCAATACAGGGGCGCCGCAGGGGACTGGACTTTCACCGGTCCTGTTCAGCCAACATACATCGGACTTCCAATACAACTCGGAGTCCTGCCACGTGCAAAAGTTCGCCGATGACACTGATATGGTGGGCTGC
The DNA here is from genome assembly GCA_026402145.1 of Polypterus bichir lapradei. Classification (NCBI taxonomy): domain Eukaryota; kingdom Metazoa; phylum Chordata; class Cladistia; order Polypteriformes; family Polypteridae; genus Polypterus; species Polypterus bichir. Next base: position 5,182,165 of record JANRMT010062841.1, on the reverse strand, counting down.
AACAGGAGTGGGCAGGAGGAGGAGTACAGGAAGCTAATCAAAGACTTTGTTAAATGGTGCGACTCAAACCACCTACAACTGAACACCAGCAAGACCAAGGAGCTGGTGGTGGATTTTAGGAGGCCCAGGCCCCTCATGGACCCTGTGATCATCAGAGGTGACTGCGCAGAGGGTGCAGACCTATAAATACCTGGGAGTGCAGCTGGATGACAAATTGGACTGGACTGCCAATACTGATGCTCTATGTAAGAAATGTCAGAGCAGACTATACTTTCTGAGAAGGTTGGCATCGTTCAACATCTGCAGTAAGATGCTGCAGATGTTCTACCAGACGGTTGTGGCGAGTGCCCTCTTCTACGCGTTGGTGTGCTGGGGTGGCAGCATAAAGATGAAAGACACCTCACGCCTGGACAAACTTGTTAAGAAGGCAGGCTCTATTGTAGGAGTAAAGTTGGACAGTTTAACATCTGTGGCAGAGCGACGGGCATTAAGCAAACTCCTGTCAATCATGAATAATCCACTGCATCCACTGAACAGTGTCATCTCCAGGCAGAGGAGCAGCTTCAGTGACAGACTTTTGTCACTGTCCTGCTCCACTGACAGACTGAGGAGATCGTTCCTCCCCCACACGATGTGACTCTTCAATTCCACCCGGGGGAGTAAATGCTAACTTTTTTCATTTTTATTACTATTTAATTTAATATTGTTTCTTTGTATCAGTATACTGCTGCTGGATTATGTGAATTTCCCCTTAGGATTAATAAAGTATCTATCTATCTATCTATCTATCTATCTATCTATCTATCTATCTATCTATCTATCTATCTATCTAGTGCCTTTCACTATCTATCTATCTATCTATCTATCTATCTATCTATCTATCTATCTATCTATCTATCTATCTATCTATCTATCTTATCCATTTTCCACACCCGCCTCACCTGTAGACCCATTAGCATTGCTGGTGACCTCTTCAGCCCCCCTCCCCTCAGGGAAAAGGTACCGGAGCCAGGGCCGGATTTAGATGAAAAGAGGCCCTAGGCTATTCCACTTATGAGGCCCTTTCACCTCCCATTTTTAAGTTTGTTCAAATTGCTAGCAATTTGAAAGTAGGCCCCTCTTGATCTTGAGGCCCTAGGCTGAAGCCTAGTTAGCCTATAGGAAAATCTGGCCCTGACCGGAGCCTCCGAGCGGGCCCGCTCCTCAAGACTGTCAAACAGCTTCATCCACCAAGCTGTCAGGATGCTGAACTCTGTCCACTACCTTCACCCCCTGCCCCTGGACCGTAACAAGAGTCATCACCTACCAAGTACCCTACTTCAGCTGGTATTATATAAGGACTCAATATTACATCTGCTGTTAACTGGCTGTCTTTTTGTATATCTCATAAGCTACTCTACTCTATAATGCACCTTCTCACTTTTTACTGTAAGTGGCTTTTGCACTACAGATTATTGCACATTGTACTTAGCTTTACTTTACAAGTTCAAATTTTATTTATCTTATACCAGTAACGTGCAGTGAATACACTTGACTTGTAGTTTTCACCCTCTTTCTTTCTCTGTACGTTTATCATTTGTTTGCTCAGAAGTTTATGCGCTTGCTGCTTCCTGAGCAGCTCTTCTTTTCTCCACTCATGCGGCCCACTGTTTCTCTTCTGTCGGCATCTTTTCACGTTAAAACTGATGAAGTCCGTGTTTGTGTTTCAATTACTTAGTATGTTTTTCTTAATTTTTCACTTAAGCTGGCGCTTAAGTCTTCAATCTACTTCAAGTATGATTTAAGATATAAAGAGGTAGGGAAAGTGATGACAAAGGTGGCAGGGGATAAGAACGACGCCCGTACGCATGCACCGCATGGCCGCCCTGCTGGCTGCTGCCGAGAGTTGATTCTACAATAAAATAAAAATAAAAAGAGGAATAACCTTGGAGGTCAATCATCACCCCAAAAGCGGATAGTAGATGTCACGTATTATACGAGTACTAAATTTCAGGTCAATATGTCAAACGGTTTGCGAGCTACAGGTGATTTAAAATCCTGGACAGACAAATGGACAGCCATGGCAGCATATTATATATAAAGATGTTATACTTACATACTTTTTTATATTTGAAATTTTACTGTAGATAGATAGATAGATATGAAAGACACTATATAATAGATAAATAGATATGAAAGGCACTATATAATAGATAGATAGATATGAAAGGCACTATATAACAGATAGGTAGGTAGATAGATAGATAGATAGATATGAAAGGCACTATATGATAGATAGATATAAAAGGCACTATATAACAGATAGATAGATATATAGATAGATATAAAAGGCACTATATAATAGATGGATAGATATGAAAGGCACTATATAATAGATGGATAGATATGAAAGGCACTATATAATAGATAGTGTGGGAAACAGCCCGGACACAGACAGGTAAACATAATTTTAAGCACCACAACACATTTATTTACTCTATTTACAGTTATGTCGCAGCACCAACCATCCCCAAAGTCCAGGCCTCTTCAATACAATGCCTTTCTCCCCTGGTCTGCTTCCACTCCTCTCCTCCCAGCTCTGTCCTCTTCCACCCAATTCCAGCCATCGAATGGAGGGAGGCGGCCCCTTTTAAGTTCACACGGATGTGCTCCAGCTGCCTCTCGATTAGCTTCTGCCGGCACTCCCAAGTTTGGCGGAAGTACCGGCTGCGCACCCGGAAGCACTCTGGGTGTCCTTGGTCTTCTTCCCCCCAGCACTTCGGATGTGGTGGAAGTGCTGAGGTCCAGGGTTCCGTAGGCATTGGGGCACCCCCTGGCGGTGACCACGGGTCCCTATAGGGTTGAGCTTCTAAGCTCTGTTCCCGTGGTCCCCAAAGCCACCATGGCAGTCACCCCCTCATGGTCTGGAGGAGGCGTAAGCCCTCCTTCAGTCCTTCTGGATGTCCCGGCTGGGTAGCACCCCCAGCCACACGTCCCAATAGATAGATCAATACTTTATTAATCCCAAGGGAAATTTCCCATACTCCAGCAGCAGTATACTGATAAAAAACAATATTAAATAAAGAGTGATAACAATGCAGGTATAACAGTCAATAACTTTGTATAATGTTAACGTTTACCCCCCCGGGTGGAACTGAAGAGTCACATAGTGTGGGGTCTCAGTCTGTCAGTGGAGCAGGACGGTGACAGCAGTCTGTCGCTGAAGCTGCTCCTCCATCTGGAGATGATCCTGTTCAGTGGATGCAGTGGATTCTCCATGATTGACAGGAGTCTGCTCAGCGCCCGTCGCTCTGCCACGGATGTCAAACTGTCCAGCTCCGTGCCTACAATAGAGCCTGCCTTCCTCACCAGTTTGTCCAGGCGTGAGGCGTCCCTCTTCTTTATGCTGCCTCCCCAGCACACCACCACGTAGAAGAGGGCGCTCACCACAACTGTCTGGTAGAACATCTGCAGCATCTTATTGCAGATGTTGAAAGACGCCAGCCTTCTAATGAAGTATAGTCGGCTCTGTCCTCTCTTACACAGAGCATCAGTATTGGCAGTCCAGTCAAATTTATCATCCAGCTGCACTCCCAGGTATTTATAGGTCTGCACCCTCTGCACAGTCACCTCTGATGATCATGGGGTCCATGAGGGGCCTGGGCCTCCTAAAATCCACCACCAGCTCCTTGGTTTTTCTGGTGTTCAGGTGTAGGTGGTTTGAGTCGCACCATTTAACAAAGTCCTTGATTAGGTTCCTATACTCCTCCTCCTGCCCACTCCTGATGCAGCCCACCATAGCAGTGTCGTCAGTGAATTTTTGCACGTGGCAGGACTCCGAGTTGTATTGGAAGTCCGATGTATGTTGGCTGAACAGAACCGGAGAAAGTCCAGTCCCCTGCGGCGCTCCTGTGCTGCTGAACACAATGTCAGACCTGAAGTTCCCGAGACGCACATACTGAGATCTGTCTGTAAGATAGTCCATGATCCATGACACCAGGTATGAATCTACTCCCATCTCGGTCAGCTTGTCCCTGAGGAGCCAAGGTTGGATGGTGTTGAAGGCGCTAGAGAAGTCCAGAAACATTTTTACAGTTCCACTGCCTCTGTCCAAGACATGATGGCATCCTCCGCTCCCACCTTCTCTTGATATGTGAACTGCATAGGGTCGAGGGCGTGGCTACTACGAAGATGAGCGATTCTTCTGTATGTTCTGTACATATAGTGAATTGACAATAAAAGGCTATTTGATTTGATTTGATTTGATTTTGATGAGGCTGAGGAGTGAGAGCTCAGTTCTGATGATGCAGACTTTCTGCAACAGCAGTTAAGAAACTGATGGGAGAAAATCCCCAAAGAGCAGAACACCCGTTATATCTCATGCGGTAGCATCCTAAGTGGAAAAGGGTAACAGAAACAGTCGGGCCGCAAGTAGCCGTGGGCCTGCCTCTGCATTAATTGGCACTCGTCTGCATTATGCAGTCACGGTTCAGCATGGGGCCTTGTGAATCTGTGATCACAGAAGAGATTTCATTAAATCCCCATAAATAATGAAGGTTATCAACATTTATTCCATAATGCAAAGTTTCTGAGGCAGTAAATTAAATGAATTGGGAGATCTGAAAGCACGCACTGGGTCATTCCATTATCTCATAAAATGAAGGAGCTGCTTGGATTTACAGTTCGGAGCGACAGCCAGCAGTTTTAGCAAAGAATAAGCTGGGAACCTGCCTACTGTTGATGCCCACCTCCATAACCAATCATGAGGGATGGCAACTCAGCAGGACCAGTGGCAAGGAAAAAAAATCTCAATCAGTCTGGAACTGCAAGCGGGATGGTGGTGATATTTTGGGGTGTTGCAACCATACGGGAGTGACACTTCGATTTCGGTTTTAGTCGCAAGGAAGAAGGGTCTGAATAGGGAGGAGGTGCAGGACTGAGCTGGACGGAGAAGTTAGACCAAGCACATCGACCCCACAAAAGAAGAAGAGCCAATTATCCAAAGCCCAGTTTATGTCTGGTCATCTTGACTGTCTGAAAAGGAGTGAAGCTGCAGGTGTTAACCCTTAAACTGCCACACACTTGAGGGGTTAATGCACCCCTGGACGCCAAATCCTTTTTTTGCTGTGCTTTTTAAGGAAACGTCACAATTCACCAAGAAAAAGTTACATTTTTTTTCAGGCAACGAGCATCACAATTACTGCAACGCTGATCATTTTACACACTGCCAATGAACTGTAAAAACCATTAAAAACACCTAGTGGAACAATATGTACAAGGTGCAACTGGCGCCATTAAACCTACTGCGCTTGAACTGGCCACACACAGAGGCCAACACTGATGCCAGCAGGCTAGTCTAGTGCAGCGGCTCAATCCCAAGGACAGTGATGCTGCAGGGGGCGCCAGTGGTCACGAGCTGGCTGCTCAATGAATGTACGTCGCCGAATATACTCGGCTCTGGTGTGCTGGAAAATTGCATTGGAAACCGACTATAGCCGGTTCTGGGAGTTTAAGGGTTAATAATAATAATAATAATAATGCATTTTATTTATATAGTGCCTTTCCCAGGTGTCTTTAGATGGTTTAGACAGCGGGGCCGAGTACAGGAATGTCAGGTCGTGGGAGCAGAGAATAGTTGAGACACCAACCAAGTTGTCCCAGAGTGGTAGTGCTTTTAGATGAGCCTGAAAGGTGACAATCGGACACGCATGTGTGACAGGTTGGGGTGACTGTATTTATATTAGCATATTGGTATTTACATATTTCTGCTAGAAAAAAGTTCAACATTTTTGGCTCATTTTTCCAAGGGTAGACATAACGCTAAGGAGGTTCAATTTCGTGTATTAATGACTGAGCTTGTAGTGTGGCACAGCCATGTTAGATTTGTATGGGTTTGTTGTTGGTCGAGGGAAGGGCAGGACTTGAAAAGGAATGTTGTGGCCAACCCCGTTTACTTGACAGGAATAAAAATGAACCACAGATAACAGGCGTGTGGCAGCGCAAGGGTTAACAAAAAGCACAGTTTAACCAATCGGCTCCAGAGGGGGGGTCCGGTCACGTGGTTGGACCTCCGGAAAGGCGGTTTGAGCTCATCTCCTGAATGAGACGCCATTTATTGGGAGTGTCTCACTTTTGGACTCGAAGGGGCGTGGTCAGTTGTCCGAGATGTGGATGAGAAGAGAGATGTTTGCTATTGCGTCCCCTGGTGTCCTGGAGTGGTAAGGCTTACATCAGATGAGCCCTGAAGGTGACCCTTGGACATGCACGTATTTTAAAGACATTTTGATATTTACATTTTTCTTATAAGACATTTTTTCTTGTTGAAAAAATTCAATGTTTTCGTCTCGTTTTCCTGAAGGTAAACTAAGGAGGTTAAATTTCACTTTCTAATGAATGACCTCTTAGTCCGACTGTTCACTTTCACTATCTGAAAAAGAGTGAAGCTGCAGGTGTTAATCATAATAATAATAATAATATTCATGCATTTTATTTATATAGTGAGGTGATCCTCGGACACACACGTATGACAGGTTAGGGTGACTGTATTTATATTAGCATATTGGTATTTACATATTTCTGCTGTACGTTATTACATTTTTTTTACTTGAAAAAAATTCAACATTTTTGGTTAATTTTTCCGAGGGTAGACAATATGCTAATAAGGTTCAATTTCACGTACTAATGACTGAGCTCGTAGTGTGGCATAGCCGTTAGATTTGCATAGCCTGTTAGATTTTATGGGTTTGTCGTCAGTCGAGGGAAAGACAGGACTCGAAAAGGAATGTTGGGGTGCCAACCGGGCCAACAGGGAGAAAGAGAACTTAAAATAACAGGCGTGTGGCAGCGCAAGGGTTAACAAAAAGCAACGTTTAGCCAATTGGCTCCAGAGGGGGGTGGGGGTCCGGTCACATGGTCGGACCTTCGGAAAGGCGGTTTAAGCTCATCTCCTGAGTGAGACGCCACCTACTTAGGAGTGTCTCACTTTTGGACTTGAAGGGGCCTGGTCAGTTGTCTTCCCAAGATGTGGGTGAGAAGAGAGATGTTTGCTATTGCGCCCCCTGGTGTCCTGGAGTGGTACTGCTTACGTCAGATGAGCCCTGAAGGTGACCCTTTTGATATTTACATTTTTCTTATATAACATTTTTCTTGTTGAAAAAATTCAATGTTTTCGTCTCGTTTTTCTGAAGGTAAACTAAGGAGGTTAAATTTCACTTTCTAATGAATGAGCTCTTCGTCTGACTGGTCAGTTTCACTGTCTGAAAAAGAGTGAAGCTTCAGGTGTTAATCATAATAACAATAATAATATTTATGCATTTTATTTATATAGTGAGGTGATCCTCGGACACACACGTATGACAGGTTAGGGTGACTGCATTTATATTAGCATATTGGTATTTACATATTTCTGGTACATGTTACTACATTTTTTTTACTTGTGTGAATAAAGACAAGTTTCGCATAATGGTTTGGGGCTGTGAGCCCCGTATACTGTAAAGTAAATAAGGTCTTTTCTTTTTCCACACACAAAACTGCATCAATAAAATACAAGACAGAAATGGAGGGTTGGAGGGACATTTTTAAAGGGAGGGACTGGAAATCAGGTGTGATGGTTGCTGGGTAAGTGTGGTGGTGTATGGGAGATTGACATCATCACAGGGGAACCAGAGGGAAGACGGAAACCCGGAAGTGCCGTTCTGTTTACACTCTGGGCTGGTTTATGGCGGCGTTGCTTCGTCCTCTCTATGAAACAAGAGAGAGAGAGGTTAGTACGCTGCCTTCGTCCCCCGGCCGGCTGTTCCGCGGTGCGCGTCTGGTCCTTCAGCTGCTCCAGATGCGCTCGTGCGTGACATTTGAAAAAAATTCAACATTTTTGGCTCATTTTTCAGAGGGTAGACAATATGCTAATAAGGTTCAATTTCACGTACTAATGACTGAGCTCGTAGTGTGGCATAGCCGTGTTAGATTTTATGGGTTTGTCGTCGGTCGAGGGAAGGACAGGACTCGAAAAGGAATGTTGGGGTGCCAACCGGGGCCAACAGGGAGAAAAAGAACTGAAAATAACAGGCGTGTGGCAGCGCAAGGGTTAACAAAAAGCAAAGTTTAGCCAATCGGCTCCAGAGAGCGGTCCAGTCACATGGTCGGACCTACGTAAAGGCGGTTTGAAGTCATCTCCTGAATGAGACGCCACCTATTTGGGAGTGTCTGACTTCTGGACTCGAAGTGGCGTGGTCAGTTGTCTTTCCGAGATGTGGGTGATAAGAGAGATGTGAGAGTTTGCTATTGTGCCCCCTGGTGTCCTGGAGTGGTACTGCTTCCCTCAGACGCGCCCTGAAGGTGACCCTCGGACACGTATTTTAACGACATTCCGATATTTACATTTTTCTTATATAACATTTTTTCTTGTTGAAAAAAATTAAATTTTTTTGTCTCATTTTTCTGAAGGTAAACTAGGGAGATTAAATTTCACTTTCTAATGAATGAGCTCTTAGTGCAGCATAGTGACGGCGGCTTTATTTATTTATTTATTTATTTATTTATTTATTTATTTATTTATTTTTAATTAACTTGACACTTAAAAGCAAGGGGATGATGAACTACAAGCATTTTCCTATTGCAGGCCAGTGTTGCTCCGACACAACTCCCTAAGGGGGGATGACGGATCAAAGGGAGGGACCCCTGAATGTCTTCGACAAGATAAGAATTTAAAAGTGAAGCACAATGCTCTTTTCAAACAAATTGTTTTCTTTTTTTTTGCAAATGATTGATTATTTGGTATAAGCTTATTGCTTTATGTGGATTTAAAGAAGAAGTAAAACTATAAGGCAGAGGGAGAAGTCACATGGCAGTGTGTCACTTTTTATTATGTGCGGCGACTTTACGACTGCAGTAATTTATATTCACAAGCAGCGATGAGGTGACACCAGCTGGATTAAGATAGCTCTGCTGCCATCAATGATAATAATAATAATACAGTAATAATAAAAACACATATAATCTTAACAAAACATTTCCATGCATATGAAATTGACTTCATGTCTAGCGTTCGGGTCGGTCTGTACTGATAAGCATCTGTGGATTTATTTTCGGGCTGAGCTGAACTGCAGGCCATTCAGCTGCCATCCAAGGCCAGCGGTGATGCTGAGGTGGGCAGGAAGGAAGGAAGCAAACTCTAAGCCACAGCGGGCACCCCATCGAGCCATGGAAAAGAACACCCAGCGGTGTCACTCGTCTGCTTCACTTTAATTAGATGTTAACGCTTGCTCTGTGTCCTGGGTTGTTTGGAAGGCCACCTGCTTTTATTTCTACTCTGGATTTTTCTTTTCCAAGGTACAGTCATGGCAGAGCTTGAATTTTTATTAATGTTGTCAGTGCTGTGCTGGACGGTCGGGCATCCCACCCAGGATGGCGTTTGGTTTCTGGCCAGAAAGGGATGCCACATTGGAAGGATAAGGGGGTAAGTCATATTCTCCCCTGATGGCAGCATCTGGTAGGACACCCGTAGGAATATCTGCTGGGAACTGTAGTCCCATGGGACAGCCCTGTTGGGGTTCTTGGGTGCCACCAGGGGGAACTGCAGGGGATCATTACAATAGACTTCTAAATGACCCGGAATTGCTATCAGTGTACAATGCATTCCCGGGTCTGGCATAAAAGAAGCCGAGTTTCCCGAAAGGGCAGTCAGAGTCTGGAGAAAGTGGAAGGAGAATAAAGTGTTAATTTAAGGAAGAGGACTGGGAGAACGGTGGACGTACAAATAATAAAGAAGGCCTTCTATTTGAACTCTGGACTGTGTTGTGTAGTTGTGTCTGGGGAGTTTGAGGCACTGCTATGCCCCCTACTGGTCACAACGTCTTAGAATTTACATAAGAACATAATTGAAATTTTGAAATAATAAAACTCTGAATTAGTGTAAACTATAGAAATGTAATGAGTTACTGTATGAAGTAGACGCACACAATAAACAAGAAGAGTTGCATCAGATATTTGAAATTTTAAAGTGTGTGCTGCAGTTTCAGTGTTTAAAGTCTAAACATTCTAAATTTTAAAAAAAAGGGAATTTTCTGATCTTTAACTCTTTCAGGGTTAGTTTTTTTTTCTTTAATATTTTTACGGAAAACTCATGTTTTATGTTCCATGAGCCTCTATACAGTGTAAACTCACATACAGTAGCTGTTTGTCTCATCACTCATAAGCTGAAAGGCATTTTCTGGAAAAAAAAAACAGCTTGAAGTAGTCGAGTGTCTGGTAATCCATAGTGTCCACTCGCACACCATGTCATTTGATGAAGTCCAGTAGCCAACACGCCTTCCATGGATATCGATATCTGTGGTGCCCTCTGTATTATCGTAGTGTTTCCCTCTACTTACCCTTTACCTGTTTTCTTCAAGGGTAAGTGTACTCGTCAAGTTCATTACCAAGTTGGTCTACTGTTGCACTTTAAGATTAACGCACACTTACATACTGTAGCTATACACATACACATTGACCCTAACCACAACAGTGCCCCATGAATGACAAACACACAGCGGGTTAACCTCTGGCACTTTAAACCACACAAGTGCCTTAGGAATAGCACAGCCTGTCACTCTCTCAGCACTTCAAGAGACGTACTTATTATCTGCACGAACAACATACAATGTTTTAATGAGATCTCAGACCCAAATATTACTTTTGGTCTCCAAGAATACATTTAAACATACAAAGGCTTAGCACTCTTGACTATCGGCCATTTATCAGCCAGGCAGGCATCCGACGTCAAGTCTCCGAGTCTAACGGTCCTCCTTGCAAAGAGGGTCTACCTATAATGTAATGGTGAACTTTATCAACATTTACTGCTTTTATCGCCCTCTGTCCCTTAACCCCTTGTGCATGACAAAAGTCGACATCTGTCCTAAAAGAGTTAATAGAGGTCTGTAGAGTGGGCTAGTAAAGCATCAAACATCAAAAATAAGATGAAATTTATAATCTCTGACTTTGAAATAGTCTAAAACGATACCCCACATGCATATGTTTGGAATTTGTCATTTTTAACCCTTTGGCAGGGCCATGACCAGAATCCATCGTTAAAAATATGATCATAGTCATGACCAGCAACCTCAAAAATAGCATATAATGACACTCCATGTGACTACATTTCCAAAGTTTTATGAAAAGTAATAGCTTTGACCCCTTGTATCCTGTTATGGGGGTGGGGGGATAGGAACCCCTGGAGTCGGTTGATGTGGCCTGCACAGCTTCAAGCCCTTCTGATCATTTTTGGTGAAGACACCCATATGACAACTCTTTATCATAAGGGTGTAATTTCCTGCACAAAATATGGTCCTAAAATGGCCTAAAAAGGAGGGTTTTTGTGGTCTAGAAGCACAAAAATAGGCTCTGAGAGTAAATTTCGGATGCTAAGACCACTGGGGAAGAATTGAATATCAAAAATATGATCCTAATGATAATTCTTCTTGTTTTTTTGGCCGCTCTCCTGTTCGGGGTTGCCACAGCAGATCATCTTCTTCCATATCTTCCTGTCCTCTGCATCTTGTTCTGTCACACCTATCACCTGAATGTCCTCTCTCACCACCTCCATAAACCTTCTCTTAGGCCTTCCTATTTTCCTCTTCCCTGCCAGCTCTATCCTTAGCTCCCTTCTCCCAGTATATCCAGCATCTCTCCTTCTGCACAGGTCCAAACCAATGCAATCTCACCTCTCTGACTTTGTCTCCCAACTATCTAACCTGAGCTGACCCTCTAATGTCCTCATTTCTAATCTTGTCCATCCTCGTCACACCCAGTGCAAATCTTAGCATCTTTAACTCTGCCACCTCCAGCTCTGTCTCCTGTGCCACCGTCTCCAGCCCATATAACATAGCTGGTCTCACTACCGTCCTGTAGACCTTCCCTTTCACTCTTGCTGATACCCGTCTGTCACCAATCACTCCTGACACTCTTCTCCACCCTCTCCACCGTGCCTGCACTCTCTTCTTCACCTCTCTTCCACAATCTCCATTACTAGTTACAGCTGATGCCAAGTATTTAAACTCCTCCATCTTCGCCAACTCTACTCCCCTCATCCTCACCATTCCACAGACCTCCCTTTCATTCACACACATTTATTCTGTCTTGGTGGTCCTACTGACCTTCATTCCTCTCCTCTCCTCACATATCTCCACCTCTTCAGGGTCTCCTTAATCGGCTCCCTACTCTCGCTACAGATCACAATGTCATCAGCAAACATCACAGTCCACGGGGACTCCTGTATTATCTCGTCTGTCAACCTGGCCATCACCATTGCAAATAAGAAAGGGCTCAGAGCCGATCCCTGATGTAATCCCACCTCCGTCACTCCTACCACAGTCCTCACCACGATCACACTTCCCTCGTACATATCCTGCACAACTTTTACATACTTCTCTGCCACTCCCGACTTCCTCATGATCCAAATGATAATCAGTAATCTAACTTCTTCCTGCTGAGCTTTTGAGCTTGGAGTTTAACACTATCACTCCACACTAAGTGCGTCATTAGCATTCTACATGTTGCTCTGCCATCATGAAGATGGTGCTATCAATTCAGTGAGAAATATGAATGGCCTGCAGAGTGCAAGCCTTCAATCCTACTTGTGTATGTGTGTGGGTGTACGTATTGTGGCCAGTAAGGGGCGTCTCAGACCCCAAACCCGATCACCCAATCCACCAAATCCCAGGTTCTAAAAGAGTTTAACTTTAATTTTACAAAAATACTTTTCCAAGCTTCTTCATAATACAATATTGTCAGCAGCACAAATCTCCTTATCTTCCTCCAGCGTTGTCCTCCTCCTCTTCCAACTCCAGCTCACATGCCGAACCTGGAAGTACTTCAGGTACCACACCTTTACACCCAAGAAGAACTTCTGGATCAGGCTGAACCTCCATAAAGCAAGAGGAGCAACCCTTGGTGACACCCAAGAACTCCAACTGGGCTTCTCTTTGGAACTTCTACACTTCCACTATTTCTTTGACATCTTGTAAAGCACTTTGAGCTTCATCTTCTGTATGAAAATGGGCTACAGAAATAAGTGCCGGTGATGTTGGTGGTTGTTCCACGTAGCCCTGATGGTGTCCTAACCAGAGCCATCCAATTAAGTGCAATGAGCTCTTGGATGGAGAGGTCTCTCTGCCCTCCTATTATTTCTGTCTCCCATCTGAGGTGGGGAACAATGCCCATTCTGGATGGAGGGGTCTCGCTGCCCACCTGTTATTTCTGCCTCCATTCTGAGGCAGGGAACAGAACCCATTCTGGACAGAGTGCCTATCCTTCAATGTTTTACCTCCAATGGGTACTGTGAAAGAAAAATGAACTGCCTGCAAGCTACTTAGGGTTAATAGCTGATAAAGCCATTTTGCTATAACGGCAGGTTATTCACACAGGCGTCTGTCATACGACGGTGCAGTAAGCTGACTAAGGACAACTTCCAATGTCTTTAGGAATGCATTTATTTGACACAGGAAAGATGACCTTTCCTTCTTTAGGGTCTATCTGACAAGTGAAAAAAATAAGAACAGATGGCCCATTAACGTAATAAAATAAAATGCTTTAGTAAATGATATTATGTTTTTTGTTATAAATAAGGGGAAGGGAGAGGAAGAAGAAATTATGAAAAGCCAATAGAACGAAATGTAATTTTGCTCTTCTGCCTTATAATGTAGAATTCAGGTACTCATTTGTGACTGAATAAAAATCTAATTGATTGAACTTGTCCTGTCTTCCTCGGAGGGTTTCTTCCACAGTTAATTTTTCATTTTTGCTCATCCATTGACACTCAATGACACATCATACCGAACAACAACCACATTTATTTCTAGAGCACGTTGTCATACAAATGGTGTAGCTCAAAGTGCTTTACAAGAAGAGGAAAGAAAAGTTTATAAAATATAAAAATAAGATTTGGCAATACTATGTAAGAATAAAGTAAGGTCTGATGGCCTGGAGGACTGAGAAAACAAACAAAAAAACCTCCAGGGGGGCTGGAGAAAAAAAAAAAAATCTGCAGGGGTTCTGAGGCCATTAGACCACCAGCTCCCTTAACATTAATGATCTAAATCAACCCTCATGGTTTATTGGATTCTTGTGGAAGAATTAGATGATGCCGGTTTATGTGGACTTCTGAGCTTCAATCCGTCAATGTAGGGACTGCACGGTGCCCTCATCGGGTGGTGGGGGTGCAGATCGCAGGCACAGAAAAAAAGAAAAAGAACAGCCATTGTGATGCCATGATAAAAATGACAATTCAATGCATGTACAGAATATCAGGGTGACACTAAAAGGAAGTTATGAGAAAGCCATGTTACAATAACGGGTTGTTAGCAGTTTTTTTTAAAGTGCTCCACCGTATCAGCCTGGTGAATTTCTATCTTTAAGCTTGTATTCCAGATGTGAGGTGCATAACGGCAGAAGGCCGTCCGCCCGCCTCATCACTTCTTTAAAGTTTAGCTCTTGGAATTCTAAGCAGACCCTCATTTGAAGATCTAAGGTTACGATTTGGAGTGTAAGGTGACAGGCATCCTGAGATATAAGATGGAGCAGATGATTGGAGGCTTTATAAACCATAAACAGTATTTTAAAGTCAGTTCTAAATGACACAGGTAACCAGTGTAGTGACGCTAAGACTGGAGTGATGTGCTCAGGTTTTCTTTTCCTAGTTAAAATTCTAGCCGCTGCACTCTGCACTCGTTGCAAATGATTGATTTTTTTTTTGGGTGGTCCCGAGAGGAGTGCGTTACAGTAATCTAGCCGACTAAAAACAAAAGCGTCAACTCATTTCTCAGCATTTTGCAATGTTATAAGTGGTCTAACTTTTGTTATATTTCTTAAGTGACAAAATGCTGTCCTAGTAATCTGATTAATATGTGATTTAAAATTCAGGTCAGAGTCAATAGTTACCCTTAAATTCTTTACCTCCGTCTTAATCCTAATGGATCAAGTTTATTTCTAATAACCTCATTATATCCATTTTTGCCAATCACTAAGATTTCTGTTTTCTCCTTATTTAGTTTGAGAAAATGACTACTCATCCATTCAGAAACACAAATTTGGGTCGTGAACCAAGAGAGTCGGGGTCATCAGGTGCTGCTGATAAATACAGTTGTGTAGGCTCAGCTCTTTTAATCTTTCTTCATAACTCATCCCCTGTAGCCCTGAATCAGCCTAGTCGCTCTTCTCTGGACCTTCTCTAGTGCTGCTTTGTCTTTTTTGTAGACCGGAGACCCAAAACTGCACCCGGGACTCCAGATGAGGCCTCACCAGTGTGTTATAAAGCTTGAGCAGACTTGTACTCCACACATCAAGGCGCTATATAACCTGACACTCTGTTAGCCTTCTTAATGGCTTCTGAACACAGTCTGGCAGTCGGTAGCTTAGAGTCCACTATGATTCTTAAATTCTTCTCATAAAGGTGGACTTTCGATTTTCAGACCTCCCATTGTGTAGTCAAATCTCACATTTTTCCTTCATACGTGGAACACTTTACATTTACTGACATTACATTTCATTGTCCACAAATCTGCCTGAGCCTGTCTGCTGTCCAAGTCTCTCTCTGATGACTCAGCATTCTTGATTACCCACCAATCCACCCATCTTGGTATCATCTGCAAACTTAACCAGCTTGCTACTTATATTCCTTTTGAAATTGTTTAAATATATATTGAAAATAGCAGCGGCCCCAGCACTGCCCCCTGCTGGTCACCACTCTTAACTACAGCCAGTTCTGATGAGGTTCCTCACACCATCACCTTCTGCTTCCTGTGTCTACGCCACTTCTGCACCCATCTAAAAACATCACCTTGATCTCCCTCTTCTATTAGTTTTATGCCCACCCTCTCATGTGGCACCTCTTCAAATGCTTTCATTGCAGTCATATTTTAAGGGTGTCCAACTGGAAGGGCCAGAGTCATATCCCCTCAGGTGGGCATCTTCTCAACACTGTGGGGAAAGAAGGAGATGACAATGTTAGCGATAGCTCCCCCTTTCATCGTGGGTTGGTATTACGTACCTTGGATGAGCAAGGATGGTGATCCTCTGAAGTGCTTACATAACATAGCTATTGTGACGTCCTGTCGAATAAACGCACTCAGGAGCCGCTTGTCCGGGGAAGTCTTCCAAATGCTGACTCTCTTTTTCTTCAATATACCGCAATATAAACGATGCCCTACAGCCGCCCGTTGTCTGGGTCACGGGGACACCTCCAGACTAATCACCTTTGTCCTAACTACCTCTCTTAAAAACATTTACTTCCCTTCTTTTCACCTGATGCTGTTCTCCTCACTTTCTCCAGCCTCTCCAACTCACACTTCCGGCCACACCACCCCTTTTTATCACGCCCCGTTAATTAACCCGGATCCCTGTCACTCATCTCTCTCTAGGGAGGTGCCCCAAGCCCTTACAAACAGGGTTTCCCCAAGACTCCACCCCAACACTGCTTTCCTTCCCTATAGCCCATGCAATGGCAAGACACGTCACAATATATAATTAGTAGAACGTAGAGTCGAATATATAATACTAGCTGTGTAAGCCCGGGCTCCTAGAAACTATTGAAATTTTCAGTTTCGTTTTGCTAATGTGTTTGCCCCCCTTGTCTATCAGCGGCTAAGCGAGTTTCTCTCTCATTTCCCGTTCCTAGCTGGTTTCACTTTGGCAACAGAGTTGCTTTCTTTCAGCTTCATGCTGTAGCCTCATACATCTTCCTTCTTCCGCCTCGCTAACTTGGTGCTGCCTTGCCAGCTCTTTGAGCTTCATGTTGCAGCCTCGCACTTCCAGGCCAGACAGACAGATACACACACACACACACTTCCACGCGTAGACGTTTATATATAAAATTGCATTCTAAGTCCCTAAAGATGAACAGGTCAGATAACTGGGAGAAGAGAACAAGACAACAGAAACTCCAGTTAAGCTTGAGAAAAAAAAGAAGCAAAATCTGCAGGGGCTCCAATGCCTGCACAGCTACAGGACCTCCACTGGGCCTCCTGTCTAACACAGATGCCCTTAAGTCAGTGGTTCTCAGCCTGTGGGGCAGGCCCCCCGGGGGGGGGGGCGCGAAGATGTGAAAAAAAGAAAACAAGTATCGAAAATATGAAAAATACATCTATTGAAACCAAAACAATTTAACTTAAACTACATTCTGATACTAGAAAAATAAATATAGAGCTAGATAAATATCGGTTAAAGTTAAGTAGGTATAATAAAATATGCATCTATGATATATCATTAATTAAAAAAGAACAAATTGGTATTAGTGGGCTCCTTCAGGGGGGCGCGATTAAAACTGTTATGAAAACTCGGGTTGCAAATACTTAAAGGTGGAGAAACGCTGCCTTAAGTCATTCGTCGGTTCATTCCAGGGCAGGCCTCAGAGGATTCGCTGCAGTAGGTCACATGGACAGCTGGGGCAGTAGCCATCATTCGAGCTCCACAGGAAGGCTGCATAGTACCTTGATCAGGTGGGCACAAAATGCCAACCCGGGGAAACGGCTTAAGCTCCATAATTACAGTTATGATCTTAAAATTAATGTGAGAAGTGGAGTCTTCATCCTTCAGAAAACCTGAAATCAAAATGGCCCAGGTAGAAGTTCCAAAAAAAAAAAACGAAGTACATAACAGAATCATAAAGCACTCAGCAGGCCTCGGGAACCCGAAACTCATTATTTAAAGGTTTTAGTTATTGTATTTGTGAAAAAAGAAGATGAAATAGGAAAGAAAGATGCTTAGCTTAGCAGAAAGGCAGCATCTCCTGTCCCGTCGTGCCGCTCTGAGAGGGCCTTTTCCCTTCCCAGCTGAGATCATTAACATTTAACAACAGCTTGTAGGCAGAATTTGTGTTTAATTCTTTTTCTGTATCCCTCTTGTGTTGTGCATAATGCTGACTGTTAGGAAAGAGTAAGATGTGAGGACTGAAGGAGTATCCGACGGTTACCTTTGTTTTATTCAGTATCGATCCCTGGTGTCGCGTTTATTTAGATAATACATTTTAGTTGAACTACTAAATTTTTTAATAAAAAGAAGAAAGAGCGAGCATTTTACCAAAGGTGGCCATATGCTTTAACTTAGGGTCTCTCGATACTTTTGTTAAGCTGCAGCTGCTTTATCTCTGAGGGTTTGCTGGCGCTCGGTCCCTGGCTTTATTTTTATATGTTTCCGTTTGGTCTGTTTTGTCATATTTTTTGTTATTTTTTTGTCAATTATTTTGTTCATTTTGTAAACTGTATTTGTCAATTACCTAATTTATTTGAGAATTATCTTTTTCATTAAGTAAATCTGGTCACCAAGGGGGCAAATCAAGCCTGACTTCTTTCTGGTGTAACAAAAGACAAAGAGAGGTGATAAGGTGTCCCCCATAATATGTTGGCAAAAATAATAAAGCGGGTATAACAATTGTCAAATGTATGTCTTTTTAGTCTCAAGTCTATGACTAGCCTGGAAATGATGGCAGTGGTGCCAGTTAGGAAGTCGGTGAGATAGAACAGGTGGGTCTACGAGCCCCGGGGAACAGAAAGTGAGGTCACAGTGTCCTCGAGATGTTGGTTTCTGGATCTGCAGAGGGAAGAAGAGGAGAGACCTTACATAGCGGTGCCAACCCTTGGATTGGGGTGGAATTACAAATCAACAAGCCCCAACATGTGTGTCACCCGGGTTATGCCGGATATGTATGGGGTGTTTGAGTAACAGACAAGATCCCAGTTAGAGGAGGTCTACACCAGGGGTCTTCTTGAAGTCCTCACCTCTTTTATCCAGGTATGGAGGCATTGAATCTAAAGAAATCCAAATTGTATTATGTGATATCATCTACTGTTAAATTCTGCTCCGTACAGTGGAACCTCGGGTCACGACCATAATTCGTTCCAAAACTCTGGTCGCAACCCGATTTGGTCGTGACGTGAAGTCATTTCCCCCATAGGATTGTATGTAAATACACTTAATCCGTTCCGGACCGTACGAACTGTATGTGAATATATTTTTTTTAAAGATTTTTAAGCACAAACATAGTTAATCATACCATAGAATGCACATCGTAATAGTAAACTAAATGTAAAAACATTGAATAATACTGAGAAAACCTTGAACAGAGAAAACTAACATTGCAAGACTTCACGCTACAGCCTTACTGCAGGTCTGACATTGTGTTCAGCAGCACAGGAGCACCGCAGGGGACTGGACTTTCTCTGGTTCTGTTCAGCCAACATACATCAGACTTCCAATACAACTCGGAGTCCTGCCATATGCAAAAGTTCGCTGACGACACTGCTATCGTGGGCTGCATCAGGAGTGGGCAGGAGGAGGAGTATAGGAACCTAATCAAGGACTTTGTTAAATGGTGCGAATCAAACCACCTACAACTGAACACCAGCAAAACCAGGGAGCTGGTGGTGGATTTTAGGAGGCCCAGGCCCCTCATGGACCCCGTGATCATCAGAGGTGACTGTGCAGAGGGTGCAGACCTACAAATACCTGGGAGAGCAGCTGGATGATAAATTGAACTGGACTGCCAATACTGATGCTCTGTGTAAGAGAGGACAGAGCCGACTATACTTCCTTAGAAGGCTGGCGTCCTTCAACATCTGCAATAAGATGCTGCAGATGTTCTATCAGACGGTTGTGGCGAGCACCCTCTTCTACGCGGTGGTGTGCTGGGGAGGCAGCATAAAGAAGAGGGACGCCTCACGCCTGGACAAACTGGTGAGGAAGGCAGACTCTGTTGTAGGCACAGAGCTGGACAGTTTGGCATATGTGGCAGAGCGACGGGCGCTGAGCAGGCTCCTGTCAATCATGGAGAATCCACTGCATCCACTGAACAGGATCATCTCCAGACTGAGGAGCAGCTTCAGTGACAGACTGCTGTCACCGTCCTGCTCCACTGACAGACTGAGGAGACCCCACACTATGTGACTTTTCAATTTCACCGGGGGGGGTGGGGTTAACATTACAGTTTTCCCTCCTCGATTGCGGGGTTTGCGTTCCAGAACCCCCCGCGATAGGTGAAAATCCGTGAAGTAGAAACCATATATTTGTATGGTTATTTTTATATATTTTAAGCCCTTATAAACTCTCCCACATTGTTAACATTTAACATTATTAGAGCCTTCTAGACATGAAACAACACCCTTTAGTCAAAAGTTTAAACTGTGCTCCATGACAAGACAGAGATGACAGTTCTTTCTCACAATTAAAAGAATGCAAACATATCTTCCTCTTCAAAGGAATGCGTGTCAGGAGCAGAGAATATCAGATAGAGAGAGAGAAAAGCAAACAATCAAAAATCAATACGGGCTGTTGGGCTTTTAAGTATGCGAAGCACCGCGATAAAGCGGCCACAAAGAAGGGATCAATGTGAAGGTAGTCTTTCAGCATTTTTTACAGGAGCCTCCGTATCCTCTAGGCAAACAGCCCCTCTGCTCACAGCCCCTCCGTCAGGCAGAGAGAGTGAGAGAGACAGAGAAAAGCAAACAATCAAGCACCGCGTGGGAAGCATATCGTATATCATTGAGGAGTTTTATTTAATACGTAATACATGCTCTGATTGGGTAGCTTCTCAGCCATCCGCCAATAGCGCTCCTTGTATGAAATCAACTGGGCAAACAAACTGAGGAAGCATGTACCATAAATTAAAAGACCCATTGTCCGCAGAAATCCGCGAACCAACGAAAAACCCGTGATATATATTTAGATAAGCTTACATTTAAAATCAGCGATGGAGTGAAGCCGCAAAAGTCGAAGTGCGATATAGCGAGGGATCACTGTATACAAAGTTATTGTCTGTTATACCTGCATTGTTATCACTCTTTAATTTAATATTGTTTTTTTATCAGTATGCTGCTGCTGGAGTATGTGAATTTCACCTTGGGATTAATAAAGTATCTATCTATCTATCTATCTATCTATCTATCTATCTATCTATCTAT
>JANRMT010062841.1:5144500-5161255 GCA_026402145.1 Polypterus bichir lapradei | reverse complement strand
CTATCTATCTATCTATCTATCTATCTATCTATCTATCTATCTATCTACAAACCGCTCACTGTAAACACTTTTTTTAATGAGTTTTAAGCACAGGGAAAAAAATGAACTTTTGAAAAATCCGTAATTTATACAAAACTAAGCGTAAACAACCAAGAAAACTAACCTTGCATGAGTCGAGTTCTGGCATGAAGGAAGTGAGCAGGAAGCAGGGTTGGAGAAGAGATTACAGTTTTGAGGTAAAGTCCCTCTGTGCGTTGCACGTCTGACTGAGAACAATGTACTGTACAGGGAGAGATTGAACATGTGTGTAAATCATCGGCATGTACGAACCGGATGGGAAACTGGCTTGTTCGTCACTTGAGTGTGCGGTCGTGAACAGATGCAAAAGTTTGGCAAACTTTTTGGTTGTAACCCGTTTTGTACGTGTTCAGAGACATTCGTGACCCGAGGTTCCACAGTACTTGTAAAATTTTTATTTTTATACCGTATTGAGGATTTGTTCTGTTCTGTATATTATATTGTATTGACCCCCTTTTTTTTGACACCCACTGCACACCCAAACTACCTGGAAAGGGGTCTGTCTTTGAACTGCCTTTCCCAAGATTTCTTCCATTTTTTTCCCTACAAGGGTTTTTTTGTTGTCTTCTGAGAGAGTCAAGGCTGGGGGGCTGTCAAGAGGCAGGGCCTGTTAAATCCCATTGCGGCACTTCCTGTGTGATTTTGGGCTATAGAAAAATAAATTGTATTGTATTGTATTGAATCAGTCCTCCCTGCGTGGAGTTTGCATGTTCTCCCCGTGTCTGCGTGGGTTTCCTCCGGGCGCTCCAGTTTCCTCCCACAGTCCAAAGACATGCAGGTTAGGTGGATTGGCGATTCTAGATTGGCCGTAGTGTGTGCTTGGTGTGTGGGTGTGTTTGTGTGTGTCCTGCGGTAGGTTGGCACCCTGCCCAGGATTGGTTCCTGCCTTGTGCCCTGTGTTGGCTGGGATTGGCTCCAGCGGACCCCCATGACCCTGTTCGGATTCAGCGGGTTGGATAATGGATGGATGGATGGATGTATTGAATCATCTAACAATCTAACTGGTGCAGGCTTTGTTTGATGATGACATGGTATGATGTAGCACCAGAAAGGAGGACATCAGGAGGAAGATAGAAGAATGGAAAAGGGCTTTTGATGAGAGATAACTAGGAAGAAGACAGAATATTTTGGGGTTGAATGATGATCAGGATTTTGAGCTGTGATATGTTTAAACATCTACCCTCTGTTTAGATCAAGGTGTGGGACTAAATGCAGAGACAACAATTAGAGTGCAGTGTGGATGGAACAATTAGGAGAAGGTATCAGGAGTGTCATGTGATTGAAGAATTGAGGTGAAGGTTAAAGGTAAGACAGTGGTAAGACTGGCAATGAGACATGAGCAGTCAAGGGAGCACAGGAGAAGAAGTCGGATGTGACTGAAGTGAGAATATTGAGATGGATCTGGGGGTTACAGAAAAAGACAGAACAAGAAATGAGATCATCGGAGGTACAACAATCATCTGAGAAAGTACAGGAAAGTGATACGGACACGTGAAGAGCAGAGACAAGGAATATGCTGGATGAAAGAATGATGGGAGTAGAAGTCCGGGGGAAAGAGAAAGTGAGGCCAAAGCGGAGGTGGATGGATTAAGTAAAGGAAGACTTGGAAAAAAAAGGGTCTGACTTGGAAGGAGGAACAGGACTGAGGTGTATGGAGAGGATTGATCATGGATTTTGACCCCACTTAGAAGTGTGTAAAGAAGAAGAAGAAAATTATAACAGTGATCGAATCTATGTTATTATATATATATTATTGGAGTGGCGCTGCGGGGGTCTGCAGCTGAACACTATCAGAATTAACATTGAAATTCATTACAACTGTCCTGTCTTGGTTATGATGTGTTACAGCCTCTCGCTAACTTTTAGAAGTCTTCTTCTCTCCTTTGGAAGCAGGCATCCATGACACCTACTAGGTTCTCTTCCTTGTAGTGTTTTGGGTGGAAACATTCATGCACCTCTACCTAAATAATAAGAAAAGTGGGAGAGACATCTAAGAAAGTACTAGAAGGTGGGTTGAAGTGGTATGGACATGTGATGAGGAGAGACAAGGAATATGTGGGCAAAAGACTGATGGGAGTGGAAGTCCGGGGGAAAGAGAAAGTGAGGCTAAAGAGGAGGTGAATGGATTAAGTAAAGGAAGACTTGAAGGAAAAGGGTCTGACTCGGGGGGAAGTGAAGGACTGAGGTGTATGGAGATGATTGATCATGGGCATCAACCCCACTTAGAAGAGTGTAAAAAAGAACAAGCAAAATTATAAGAAATTATAACAGTAATCAAATCTATGCAATTTATTGGAGTGGCGCTGCGGAGGTCTGCAGCTGGACACCATCAAAATTAACATTGAAATTTATCAACCTTATAAATAATTAAGTTTGCTCAAAATAATTTTATAGGAAACAAGCATGGTTCTGACTGAGTCTTAGGACTGTCCTGTCTTGGTTATGATGTGTTACAGCCTCTTGCTAACTTTCAGAGGTCTTCTACTCTCCTTTGGCATCCATGACACCTGTTAGACTGTCTTCCTTCTAGTGTTTTGGGTGGAAACATTCATGCACCTCTCCCTAAATAATAAGAAAACTGGAAGAGATTGGTATAAGATGGGTGAATGCGTTCTTGTTTCTGAAAGCTGACGAAGAACGATGAAGAGTGAAGCGCATATATCAATTTATCTTATGAGCCATAGAAAGATAATCACTTTTGCTCAAAGTCATGTTTAGAGACTTTTGTCACTCCTCTTGCCACAGCCATTAGCATTCTCACCACTTGATTTCAGGAGGGGGTTGAGGCCACACACATGGGTGTCGTAGTGGTGTGATAATGGGTGATGATTATACCCAGAGCCCACGGTGGGACCCTCAAAGCCTGGAATGAAACGTTTCTTTTCAAGAGGGAGGGGGGCCCACAGAGACCACTTATGCACAGGGCCCAGAGTTTGATGCTCACGCTGACGTCTCATTTGACATTTCTGACGTCTGCTGTTGTACTTGCTGTTTGTCTGTCGCTGGGCTCCAGGAGACCTGAATGTAAGGATCTCGTTGTATTGTCATCACCGGACGACGAGTTTGAACTTGAGTGCTTTTTGACCCTTTTTAGACGTTCGAAATGTCTTGCCACTCAGCTTTAGCTAACATACTAATTACACATGTGGCTTTAATGAATCGTACACCACTTATTATCGTCGAAGAACATGTCACCGACCGGATTCTGCCCTTTGCTCAGCTGTATTTTTCTTTTCCCTAATGTATGGTTGTTACGCATGTTTCTGCTCCCGTATCTAACAGTAGTGGATCAAGTAATTATGGAGAGCCTCGTCCATCGCTATGTGACTTTACACACTTGGAAAATAATTATCTGCTGGGGTGATTCATTTCCTTTCGTTTTCTGTTTCCGATGTGCCTGCCAAATGGGTGTCGAGGGAGGCCCAGGCCTTTGAAACGGGAGTCGGCGGCTGCACGCTTATCACGGTACTTGTATTTCTGATATCAGTCACACTGTACATTAAGTGATTGGAACGAACCCTCCAAAGGTTCCCCCCAGTATCTCTTTTAAATTGCAAACTCTAAATTTTATTAGATGAGAGAAAATGTTTCACTAAGGGGGACTGGGGATATAAGGAAGGCTGCTGAATTTGCAAATGTGAGTAAATCAATGGAGCAAAACTGTTAACAAGATCAAAGCTAGATTAAGGCCTTACCAATATAGCCGCAGATCTTAAACAAAGATAGATAGCGTAGTTGGCAGGATTAGATAGATAGACAGTTAGCATAGTTGGCAGGATTAGATAGATAGACAGATAGCGTAGTTGGCAGGATTAGATAGATAGATAGCGTAGTTGGAAGGATTAGATAGATAGATAGATAGATAGTGTAGTTGGCAGGATTAGATAGATAGATAGATAGCATAGTTGGCAGGATTAGATAGATAGATAGATAGCATAGTTGGCAAGATTAGATAGATAGCGTAGATGGCAGGATTAGATAGATAGATAGCATAGTTGGAAGGATTAGATAGATAGATAGATAGATAGATAGATAGATAGATAGCGTAGTTGGAAGGATTAGATAGATAGACAGATAGCATAGTTGGCAGGATTAGATAGATAGATAGATAGATAGATAGCGTAGTTGGCAGGATTAGATAGATAGATAGATAGATAGCGTAGTTGGAAGGATTAGATAGATAGATAGATAGTGTAGTTGGCAGGATTAGATAGATAGATAGCGTAGTTGGCAGGATTAGATAGATAGATAGATAGATAGCATAGTTGGCAAGATTAGATAGATAGCGTAGATGGCAGGATTAGATAGATAGATAGCATAGTTGGAAGGATTAGATAGATAGATAGATAGATAGCGTAGTTGGAAGGATTAGATAGATAGCATAGTTGGAAGGATTAGATAGATAGATAGATAGCGTAGTTGGAAGGATTAGATAGATAGATAGCGTAGTTGGAAGGATTAGATAGATAGATAGTGCCGGCCTGGACACAGACAAGCGGACACCCGATGGTTCAAGCACCAACACACATGTAATCATATTTACACTATTTACAGTGCATACACAACCCAATACCTCGTACCAAACACCCTTAAAGTCCAGGCATCTATCCAATTCCTCTCTCTTCAGGTCCGCCTTCCACTCCTCTCTTCCGAGCTCTGTCCTTTCAGCCATCGAATGGAGGGAGGCGGCCCCTTTTAAACCCACCCAGACGTGCTCCAGGTGCCTTCCAATGAGCTCCTGCCGGCACTCCCTGGTGTGGCGGAAGTGCCAGCTGTGTACCTGGAAGCACTCTGGGTGTCCCTGGTCTTCTTCCCCCCAGCACTTCCGGGTGTGGCAGAAGTGCTAAGGGCCAGGGCTCCTCAGGTATCTGGGTACCCTCTGGCGGTGACCATGGGTCCCTATATGGTTGAGCTTCCATGCACCTTTCCCGTGGTCCCCAAAGCCACCAGGGTGGTCGCCCCTCGTGGTCTGGAGGAGGCGTAATCCCTGCTCTGGTTCTTCTGGGTGTCTTGGCTGGGTACCACCCCCAGCCACTGGCTACAATAGATAGATAGATAGATAGCGTAGTTGGCAGGATTAGACAGACAAATAAGTAGATAGATAGATAGATCATCAGAAACATGGTGAGTCCCTATGCTCCTGGGGTCTCCAGCCAGTGCCCATTTGCCCATACATTAAGACGGCCCTGACAGACAGACAGACAGACAGACAGATATTAAAGGCATAATGTAATAGATCATAGCAGACATTTTGTATAATCTGTAGATCTGGAGACACCAATGAGTGAATTGTTCTTAAAAGTAGGTGGGAACGTCTCCCTGAGTGTCACATTTCTAAACCAATCCAACGCCTTATGAAGATGTCACTCAACGTAGGGCCAGTGATTTTGAACTGCGAAGATCACAGGTGTCCTCGTTAACCTCTGGTCTGACAGACAGCAAGCTTCTGATTACGATGAAACATCCACAGTTGAAAAGACTCCTAAACAAAAATCTTATTATACATATAAATGTGTGTCACATGTGCTGCAAACACATTACACGTCTTAAAAAATGAACAAACCCTCCAAAGGTTCCCCCAGTATCTCTTTTAAATTGCAAGCTCTAAATATTATTAGGGGGACTGGGGACATAAGGAAGGCTGCTGAATTTGCAATGTGAGTAAATCAATGGAGCCAAACTGTTAACAAGATCAAAGCTAGATTAAGGTCTTGCCAATAGAGCCGCAGATCTAAGATTACACAATGGCCACGTAATCTAATAAAACGCGGCCCTGCCTTTGTAAAGCAGTGTGAGACATTGGGAGAAATTGCTCTTATGCTCATATTAAGTTTAATCATTTCCTTTGCTCAATGAGTCTGCACTTCACTGGTTTGTTAAAATGACCTGCACGCTTCATTTGCGTAAAGATGTCAGCCACTGTGTCCATATTACACCTTCTTCTTCTTCTTCTTCTTTTTCAGTTGCTCCCGTTAGGGGTCACCACAGCAGATCATCTGTCTCCATATTTTCCTGTCCTCATCATCTTGCTCTGTCACACCATCACCTGCATGTCCTCCATCACCACCTTCTCTTAGGCCTTCCTCTTCCTTAGCACCCTTCTTCCAATCTACCCAGCATCTCTCCTCTGCACATGTCCGTATTACACCCACTGAGCAAATCTTTAGGACCATCACACTAATACGGTGTACCAAATACCAAATCAATACAAACACTGGCCAGGGCCTCCTTTTATTCTCCTAACAATTCCTCCATGTCATGGATTCCTCAAAATGTCGGGCACGTCCCTTTCAGGTTCCATTCCACGCTGATCTGATTACATCCCATGACTTCTGTAGACTTGTCAGCTGCACCTTCATGTTGCGAATCTCTCATTTTAACACAACTCCGAGGTGGTCTGCCAGACTCAGATCTGGTGACTGGGAAGGCCACTGCAGAACACGGAACTCACGGCTGTGTTCATGAAACCAGTTTGAGATGACTTGGGCTTTCTGACCTGGAGTGTTACCATGCAGGAAGTATCCATTGGAAGATGGGTCAGCTGTGGCCATGAAGTGGTGCACATGGTCAGCAACGATTCTCAAATAGAAACTGGCACTCAAAGCAAAAATTGATTTGTATTTAGTGGCAACAAAACAATCCGCACACGAGGACACCACCACAAAGCACTCCGAGTGCATGGATTCATGCTGTGGGTGTCTACCTTCAGGGGGCTTCAGCAGAA
Source organism: Polypterus bichir lapradei (assembly GCA_026402145.1). Classification (NCBI taxonomy): domain Eukaryota; kingdom Metazoa; phylum Chordata; class Cladistia; order Polypteriformes; family Polypteridae; genus Polypterus; species Polypterus bichir. Next base: position 5,154,453 of record JANRMT010062841.1, on the reverse strand, counting down.
ATTGAGATTCATCAGACCAGGCTACACCTTTGTAGTCTTCATCTGTCTAGTTTGGGGGGGTCTGTGCCCACTGCAGCCTCAGCTTCCTGCAAACTGATGTGCTCTTCTGCTGTTGTAGCCCTCAAGGCTTTGTATTGTGCATTCTGAGATGCTTTCCGCTCACCATAGCTGTACAGAGTGGTGATAGATAGATAGAGAGATAGATAGACAGATGGATGCGAAAGGCACTATATAATAATAGGTAGATAGCATAGCTGGCAGGATTAGCGGGCAGCAACAGTCATTACCCAGCTGGGTCGCCAGCTGCAGGGAAGGACCAAGGGAAAGAGCATCTGCAAGGCACCACCATCCCCGGGATGCTAGAGGGTGGCCCTCCTGGATGACTGTGGAACCATGGACTCCTGTAGGGCACACTGGGAGTTGGAGTTTGGCACAGCCCTGTTGGGTTTCCGTGGGGGCCGCCAGGGGGGAGCTCCAGAACCCTACTTTGGGCTTTCACCACACCTGGGACAGTCTTGCAACCTACTTAAAAGGAGCTGCCTCATTTCACTTGGTGAGCCAGAGTCGAGTGAAAAAGGACGAAGTAGTTTGCCAGAGGAAGAGTGGAGGCCATTTTAATGTATGGGCACGCTGGGCAGTTACCCGGGGGTCCCACAAGCATAGGTGTCCCATGCTAATCTATGTATGTTGTGACTTGCTGAGTGGCTGTGGAGGAAGGGGAGCCACAGTGCACTGCTTTGCCCGGGGGCCTATAATGCTGTTAAGACGGCCCTGAATAGATAGATAGATAGATTGATAATGTGAAAGGTGATAGATAGATAGATAGATAGATAAGATAGATAGATAGATAGGAAAGGCACTGTATAACAGATAGAGAGATGGACAAGAAAGGCATCATATAATTTCACCACCATCACCTACCTGGACTGTTGCTGTTAGCGCCAAATTCTGAGCCTGCCATCTGTGTATCTCAGCAGAAATTGAGGTTCATCAGATCAGGTTACACCTTTCCAGTTGTCAGATGTCCAGTTTTGGTCTCCTATGCCCGCTGCAGCCTCAGTTTTCTCTTCTTGGCTGACAAGTGTAGAACTAGATGGGACAGGCTTAGGACCTACTTAAAAGGAGCCACCTCATTTCACGTGGTGAGCCAGAGTCGGGTAAGAAAGGACGAAGCAGCTTGCCAGAGGAAGAGAGGAGGCCATTTTAATATATGGGCACGCTGGGCAGTTACCCGGGGGTCCCACAAGCATAGGTGCCCCATGCTAATCTATGTACAGTGGTGTGAAAAACTATTTGCCCCCTTCCTGATTTCTTATTCTTTTGCATGTTTGTCACACAAAATGTTTCTGATCATCAAACACATGTAACCATTAGTCAAATATAACACAAGTAAACACAAAATGCAGTTTTTAACTGATGGTTTTTATTATTTAGGGAGAAAAAAAATCCAAACCTACATGGCCCTGTGTGAAAAAGTAATTGCCCCCTTGTTAAAAAATAACCTAACTGTGGTGTATCACACCTGAGTTCAATTTCCGTAGCCACCCCCAGGCCTGATTACTGCCACACCTGTTTCAATCAAGAAAGCACTTAAATAGGAGCTGCCTGACACAGAGAAGTAGACCAAAAGCACCTCAAAAGCTAGACATCATGCCAAGATCCAAAGAAATTCAGGAACAAATGAGAACAGAAGTAATTGAGATCTATCAGTCTGGTAAAGGTTATAAAGCCATTTCTAAAGCTTTGGGACTCCAGCGAACCACAGTGAGAGCCATTATTCACAAATGGCAAAAACATGGAACAGTGGTGAACCTTCCCAGGAGTGGCCGGCCGACCAAAATTACCCCAAGAGCGCAGAGACGACTCATCCGAGAGGTCACAAAAGACCCCAGGACAACGTCTAAAGAACTGCAGGCCTCACTTGCCTCAATTAAGGTCAGTGTTCACGACTCCACCATAAGAAAGAGACTGGGCAAAAACGGCCTGCATGGCAGATTTCCAAGACGCAAACCACTGTTAAGCAAAAAGAACATTAGGGCTCGTCTCAATTTTGCTAAGAAACATCTTAATGATTGCCATGACTTTTGGGAAAATACCTTGTGGACTGATGAGACAAAAGTTGAACTTTTTGGAAGGCAAATGTCCCGTTACATCTGGCGTAAAAGGAATACAGCATTTCAGAAAAAGAACATCATACCAACAGTAAAATATGGTGGTGGTAGTGTGATGGTCTGGGGTTGTTTTGCTGCTTCAGGACCTGGAAGGCTTGCTGTGATAGATGGAACCATGAATTCTACTGTCTACCAAAAAATCCTGAAGGAGAATGTCCGGCCATCTGTTCGTCAAGTCAAGCTGAAGCGATCTTGGGTGCTGCAACAGGACAATGACCCAAAACACACCAGCAAATCCACCTCTGAATGGCTGAAGAAAAACAAAATGAAGACTTTGGAGTGGCCTAGTCAAAGTCCTGACCTGAATCCAATTGAGATGCTATGGCATGACCTTAAAAAGGCGGTTCATGCTAGAAAACCCTCAAATAAAGCTGAATTACAACAATTCTGCAAAGATGAGTGGGCCAAAATTCCTCCAGAGCGCTGTAAAAGACTCATTGCAAGTTATCGCAAACGCTTGATTGCAGTTATTGCTGCTAAGGCTGGCCCAACCAGTTATTAGGTTCAGGGGGCAATTACTTTTTCACACAGGGCCATGTAGGTTTGGATTTTTTTTCTCCCTAACTAATAAAAACCATCATTTAAAAACTGCATGTTGTGTTTACTTGTGTTATATTTGACTAATGGTTACATGTGTTTGATGATCAGAAACATTTTGTGTGACAAACATGCAAAAGAATAAGAAATCAGGAAGGGGGCAAATAGTTTTTCACACCACTGTATGTTGTGACTTGCTGAGTGACTGTGTAGATAGGGGAGCCATAGTGCACTGCTTTGCCTGGGGGCCTATAATGCTGTTAAGACAGCCCTGAATAGATAGATAGATAGATAGATAGTGTGAAAGGCACTATATAATAGATAGATAGATAGGAAAGGCACTGTATAATAGATAGACAGATGGAAAAGAAAGGCATTATATAATTTCACCACCATCACCTACCTGGACTGTTGCTGTCAGCGCCAAATTCTGAGCCTGCCATCTGTGTATCTCAGTAGAAATTGAGGTTCATCAGATCAGGTTACACCTTTCCAGTTGTCAGATGTCCACTTTTGGTCTCCTGTGCCCACTGCAGCCTCAGCTTTCTCTTCTTGGCTGACAAGTGTAGCACTTGACATGTTCTTCAGTTGTTGTAGTCCATATACCATCAACGTGTTGTGCATTCTGAGATTCTTTTCTGCTCCACAGAGTTGTACTGATTGGTTATCTGAGTTACCGTAGCCTTCCTTTGTGTCCGCTTGAACCAGCCTGGCCGTTCCCCGCTGACCCCTCTAATCATCAAGTCATTTCCGTCCACAGAGTTACCACTTATTGGATGTTTTTAGTTTTTCCGCTCCATTCTGAGTAACCTCGAGCGACTGTTTGGTGTGAAAATTCCAGGAGTTCAAACCAGCCTGTCTGGCACCAACAGTCATGCTACGCTTGAAATCTCTGCGGTCCCATTTTCTCCCAGTTTTGGTGTTTGATGTGAACATGAACTGAACCTCCTGACCTGTACCTGCAGGATGTGATGCATTGCGCTGCGGCCCACTTGATTAACTCATTAGGTCACTGCATCGATGAGCCTAACAGTTTGATCAGCGAGTGTGTGTTTATATTAGCAGTCACTACGCTTATTGAGAGTAATGTTCTTATGGCCCATTCATCCACCGTTGGACCCCTTAAACTACTTCAGGGTGACAGTGGAGCCCACTCTGGACACTTCACAAATGAAAAGTGAAATAAAAGCATGGACTCAATGGATGTCTTCACCAATTTCTGTTGTTCTAGAGATCTTTTGATGTCGTCTCTTGTAGTTTTTTAATGTAAGTTTTGGTTTGCGTCCTATAAAGTGGTCTGCTTGCCTCTTTTTTGTTGTAATTATTGACTTTACAAAGTTGATGCGTTTTCTCCATTCCACCACTATTGTGATTTCTCTGGCTTACCAGGGCCTCCTCCTCATTCTGTGGTCTTGTAGTTTGAATAAGCAGCATTAACATATGTGATAGATACTGTATGTCTTAATATCTTAATATCTTAATCATCTTCATTTGACTCTGAGGAGTGACGATCAACGTCCTGACCAGTCCAGGCAACTCCCAGCTCTACAAATTGCAAAAAGGGCAGTCGGTCCAAAAAATGAAAGAGTGGGGATCAGGTGGAAGAAGGGAGTGACAGGGCAAAGCAACAGTCGGAACTGAAATTCAAAACGAGAGACACGTCTGATCCAATTCGTAATCCTAAAGGGCGGAGCTTGAATTCAAATAACCACAAATCAGAAACGCACAATTAGAATTTTGCTCTTCTTCGCCCAGTAGATCTCAGCTGGGGTGTTCTTCCTCTTCCACCTCTTACTGTCGTGCACAGTTTCTTAAATCATGGGTGGGTCTCGAGTTCGTGCGGAGCCGTCATTCACAATTACAGGTTTCGGTGGGTCGCCGCCTTTGCTCCACTATGACCTGCATCGGCAGTTCTCCAAGTGGGGACCCCCTTAGCCCTCTGGAATGACTTTCTTCAAGGGGATCCCCACCTAAGATGACGGTCAGAGGCGATTCTGTGTCTTGAAAACGCAATAAATGAAAAATTGGGCCGAAAGAAAAAAAAAATAAAGAAACCCCAGAAGCCATTGCGGATCGTATGGAAAGAAATCCGTACACGTCAAGATGGCGATTATCACAACAGGAAGCTTATCTGCGAGTGTTCTCCAGGATTTGCGAGTTATTTTCTGTGCACCACCAGACATAATCCCTCTGCTGTAAAATGGTCCTGTCTCTGAATCTTCCTCTAGTGGCACCAAAGGGGGCAAAAGAGAGAAGAAAAACTGAGAAGGGGTGCGACTAGGGGTAAAGAAGGACAGAAACTGAGTGGATGTCCATTTAGGTTGTCAGTCACACGTGCTTAAGGGGCTTCTTCAGGACACTGGGGAAGCGGGTAATTCACCTCCGGAGAGCAAGGTGGCGCTGTCATTAATAACTTTTTCCCTTTCGCCCTCAGAGCAGAAAGTTCCAGAATGGAAGACTACTGAGGCTGACATTTCTAAATTGGAAGTCACCGCCTCTTCTGCCTGGGAACAAATTTAAGAAATGACGTCCACCGGAAGGGGTCGTTCAGTCGAGAGCCAGCGTCTCGCACCCCAGGAGTGGCCATGTCATTTATTGCCCACCATGTTTGGTTTTTTTTTTTTTTTTTTTTTTAATATTTTGCCCATTAAACGGGGACCACCATGGAGGTACCCCAACTGCTTATCCAGTCTTTTTTCAAATGCTCACAATTTTTTTGTGATTTATATATTTTGTTTCTACTTTTATGCTAACCACGTTGAAAAGCAGGATAGTCAAACCAAGCAAAGGAAATTCAGTTCAGGACACAGTGTTTTTATATCATGCCAAATAATAAAACTTGCAGGTCTGCCAGGAGTTAATTCATTTCCCTTTTACACGCCTGATGCTCCAACGTGTATCATACAGCAGGCATGTCAAATACGCAGCCCCTGGGCCACATGCGGCCCGCAACAGAAAGCTGTGCGGCCCGCATGACAGATCCTAGTTAGCACTGAACTTGTACAAAATGATTACTATCGTTTGTGATTGAATCATTCTGCATCTTCGGCGTTACTTATTGACTTTTCTTACTTCTGCCTTCTGACAAAAGCATGTTTTCCCAAGGCATTACGGTACCAGAAACGTCATCTGCTAGTATAGCCACGAGCCTTGACCAAAGTTAATGAGCCGCAGCGTCTCAACTGAAGTGCTAGGCTGCAGCAGGGGCGGCATTAGGCATGTGCAAACTGTGCACCTGTACAGGGCCGCCACGCCAATATATATTGAATAAAAAACAGAAAGAGAAAATAACGACACAGCTGACGGCAATGCAGCCGAAAAACATTGTGTTTCTTGTTAATTAGTACGCTGTATTTACTAATGTCGCTAGAGTCGGAGCAGTAAGCTATACACTCACCTAAAGGATTATTAGGAACACCATACTAATACGGTGTTTGACCCCCTTTCGCCTTCAGAACTGCCTTAATTCTACGTGGCATTGATTCAACAAGGTGCTGAAAGCATTCTTTAGAAATGTTGGCCCATATTGATAGGATAGCATCTTGCAGTTGATGGAGATTTGTGGGATGCACATCCAGGGCACGAAGCTCCCGTTCCACCACATCCCAAAGATGCTCTATTGGGTTGAGATCTGGTGACTGTGGGGGCCATTTTAGTACAGTGAACTCATTGTCATGTTCAAGAAACCAATTTGAAATGATTCGAGCTTTGTGACATGGTGCATTATCCTGCTGGAAGTAGCCATCAGAGGATGGTGGTCATGAAGGGATGGACATGGTCAGAAACAATGCTCAGGTAGCCCGTGGCATTTAAACGATGCCCAATTGGCACTAAGGGGCCTAAAGTGTGCCAAGAAAACATCCCCCACACCATTTCACCACCACCACCAGCCTGCACAGTGGTAACAAGGCATGATGGATCCATGTTCTCATTCTGTTTACGCCAAATTCTGACTCTACCATTTGAATGTCTCAACAGAAATCGAGACTCATCAGACCAGGCAACATTTTTCCAGTCTTCAACTGTCCAATTTTGGTGAGCTCGTGCAAATTGTAGCCTCTTTCTCCTATTTGTAGTGGAGATGAGTGGTACCCGGTGGGGTCTTCTGCTGTTGTAGCCCATCCGCCTCAAGGTTGTGCGTGTTGTGGCTTCACAAATGCTTTGCTGCATACCTCGGTTGTAACGAGTGGTTATTTCAGTCAAAGTTGCTCTTCTATCAGCTTGAATCAGTCGGCCCATTCTCCTCTGACCTCTAGCATCAACAAGGCATTTTCGCCCACAGGACTGCCGCATACTGGATGTTTTTCCCTTTTCACACCATTCTTTGTAAACCCTGGAAATGGTTGTGCGTGAAAATCCCAGCAACTGAGCAGATTGTGAAATACTCAGACAGGCCCGTCTAGCACCAACAACCATGCCACGCTCAAAATTGCTTAAATCACCTTTCTTTCCCATTCTGCCATTCAGTTTGGAGTTCAGGAGATTGTCTTGACCAGGACCACACCCCTAAATGCATTGAAGCAACTGCCATGTGATTGGTTGATTAGATAATTGCATTAATGAGAAATTGAACAGGTGTTCCTAATAATCCTTGAGGTGAGTGTATGTAGTATTATAATGTTCTGCCATAATGAGAATATCATGGGCCGCCACTTGGTTTTCAAGTTATGGACACACGCATATAGAAGCGTGTCATGAGCACGAGGCGGCTATGCAGTGTCTGCAACGGCCGTGCATAAGATACCATATTGACATTGGCGGGCGAAGGGGCCACCAATTCTTTCTCTGCCCAGGGCCGCCATGAGCCTAAAGCCGCCCCTGCGCAGGCTACACTACTGGCTGGGCTGCTGAGACTGGCCACTGGGCAGAACTGACCATCACGAGTAATATAGCCCGCATGTTTTCACGTTTTTTTTGCTCTAGTTTTATGTAATTTTGTGCTAGCATTGTAACGAACAGTTAGTGCAGACTACAGCTATATATTTTTGTGATTTTGAGTTTGTTAAATTAGTGTAGGTCAGGTGGCTTTTTGCATATCGGCTTATTTTACAATATAAACTTTGAAGTAAGCTTAGTAAAGTAAAATTTGATTTTTGGAGGATTTGTTTTCCAACTTGAATTACTGAGCAATGAATTCAGTGAGCGTTTTCGTGATTTCAGTTCACACGTACAGGACTTTGCGCTGTTCTGTTACAACGTTGAGAATGCGCCTGAGAAGATCCAAATGGAGTTGATTGAACTGCAGTCAGATTCTATTCTGATGGCAAAATACAACAAAGTTGGTGTGCCAGGCTTGTATGCTTACCTGCCACCCTCGTATGTGCAGATCCGTAAGTTGGCATCGAGAGTACTGTCTATGTTCGCAAGCACTTACCTTTGTGAGCAATTGTTTTCGTTAATGAAAGCTACCAAAACCCCACATCGCTCAAGACGTACCGTCGAGCGCCTGTCATCCCTCATAAAAGCTGCAGCTGCACAAGATTTCAATCCTGATATTGACGAACTGGTTACTAGCAAGAGATGCCAAGTGTCGGGACAAAAGAAATCGATCTCACACTGTAAGACTCCGATATAAGTAATGAATATAATACAATAGGCGGCACGGTGGTGCAGTGGTAGTGCTGCTGCCTTGCAGTTAGGAGACCCGAGTTCACTTCCCAGGTCCTCCCTGCGTGGAGTTTGCATGTTCTCCCCGTGTCTGCATGGGTTTCCTCCTGGCTCTCCGGTTTTCTCCCACAGTCCAAAGACATGCAGGTTAGGTGGATTGGCGATTCTAAATTGGCCCTAGTGTGTGCTTAGTGTGTGGGTGTGTTTGTGTGTGTCCTGCAGTGGATTGGCGCCCTGCCCGGGATTGGTTCCTGCCTTGTGCCCTGTGTTGGCTGGGATTGGCTCCAGCAGACCCCCGCGACCCTGTGTTCGGATTCAGCAGGTTGGAAAATGGATGGATGGATATAATATAATAATATAAGGACCTAGCTAAGAGGCCAAGTCTCTAATTGTACGCTGTTGAATGGAGAGTGTATGGAAATAAATTGCTTTTCTTTAAACTTTAAGTGTTACATTTTTTAAAGTTTTCAGTTTTGGAAAGAAAGCTACAGTAACTTTGTATAATAGTATAATACTACTGTATTTGGTCCGCCACGCCCTCGACCCTCTGCAGTTCACATACCAGGAGAAGGTGGGAGCGGAGGATGCCATCATCTATATGCTACACCGATCCCTCTCCCACTTGGACAGAGACAGTGGTGCTGTAAGAATTATGTTCCTGGACTCTTCTCTAGCGCCTTCAACACCATCCAACCTCTGCTCCTTAGAGACAAGCTGACTGAGATGGGAGTAGACTTACACCTGGTGGCATGGATTGTGGACTATCTTACAGACAGACCTCAATATGTGCGTCTTGGGAACTGCAGGTCTGACATTGTGTTCAGCAATACAGGGGCACCGCAGGGGACTGGACTTTCTCCGGTCCTGTTCAATCTATATACATCAGACTTCCAATATGACTCAGAGTCCTGTCACGTGCAAAAGTTCGCTGATGACACTGCTATTGTGGGCTGCATCAGGAGTGGGCAGGAGGAGGAGTATAGGAACCTAATCAAGGACTTTGTTAAATGGTGCGACTCAAACCACCTACAACTGAACACCAGCAAAACCAAGGAGCTGGTGGTGGATTTTAGGAGGACCAGGCCCCTCATGGACCCCGTGATCATCAGAGGTGACTGTGCAGAGGGTGCAGACCCATAAATACCTGGGAGTGCAGCTGCATGACAAATTGGACTGGACTGCCAATACTGATGCTCTATGTAAGAAAGGTCAGAGCAGACTATACTTTCTGAGAAGGTTGGCATCCTTCAACATCTGTAGTAAGATGCTGCAGATGTTCTACCAGACGGTTGTGGCGAGTGCCCTCTTCTACGCGGTGGTGTGCTGGGGTGGCAGCATAAAGATGAAAGACGCCTCACGCCTGGACAAACTTGCTAAGAAGGCAGGCTCTATTGTAGGAGTAAAGTTGGACAGTTTAACATCTGTGGCAGAGCGACGGGCATTAAGCAAACTCCTGTCAATCATGAATAATCCACTGCATCCACTGAACAGTGTCATCTCCAGGCAGAGGAGTAGCTTCAGTGACAGACTTTTGTCATTGTCCTGCTCCACTGACAGACGGAGGAGATCGTTCCTCCCCCACACGATGCGACTCTTCAATTCCACCCGGGGGAGTAAATGCTAACATTTTTTTTTTTT
>JANRMT010062841.1:5126870-5137050 GCA_026402145.1 Polypterus bichir lapradei | reverse complement strand
CTATCTATCTATCTATCTATCTATCTATCTATCTATCTATCTATCTAAACTGCTCAAAAAATGAAAGGACCCCTTTTTAATGAGAGTATATCATCAAGTCAATGACACTTGTGAGCTGTTGATCTGAAGTAGCAGAGGGGCTTGTTCTTCAGTTTCAGCTGCTTTGGTGCACTGGGGGGGCAACAATAAGACGACCCCCAAAACAGGAATGAATGGTTTAACAGGTGGAGGGAGGCCACTGTCTTTTTTCCCTCCTCATCTGTTTTGTCACTCGTTTTGCATTTGTCTACGGTCAGTGTCACTACTGGTAGCATGAGGCCATACCTGGACCCTACAGAGGTGGCACAGGTAGTCCAACTTCTCCAGGATGGCACATCAATACCACATGCTTCCCATTGCCAGAAGGTTTGCCGTGTCTCCCAGCACAGTCTCAAGGGCATGGAGGAGACTCCAGGAGACAGACAGGCAGTTCCTCTAGGAGAGCTGGGCAGGACTCCTCATAGAAGGTCCTTAACCCATCAGCAGGACCCACCGGTATCTGCTCCTTTCGGTGACGAGGAACATAATGAGCACTGGCAGAGCCTACAAAATGACCTCCAGCAGGCAGGCAGGCCACTGGTGTGAATGTCTCTGACCAAACAATCAGAAACAGACTTCTTCAGGGTGGCCTGAGGGCCCGATGTCCTGTAGTGGGTACCGTGGAGGTCGATTGGCATTTGCCATAGAATACCAGCATCGGCAGGTCCACCACTGGCATTTTCACAGATGAGAGCAGGTTCACCCTGAGCACATGTGACAGACGTGAAAGGGTCTGGAGAAGCCGTGGAGAACATTAGAAACTACTGTGTACGATTTGGAGTTGCTGCAATGACATTTTGGCCAAATGGACTCGCCTGCCTGTCGCCTCTTTTTTTCCCTTTGATTTGCGGGGTGTCCCTTTGTCAGTTGATCGTTGTCATTTCCATCCTTTCGTTCCTCACACATCACCATATCAGTCCATAGCAGTATTGATACCCAGGAGGATTTCTTTTTCCCATTGAGATCTGATGTGTTTTCAAAGTGTTCCTTTAATTTTTTTGAGCAGTTTATATATATCCATCCATTTTCCAACCCGCTGAATCCGAACACAGGGTAACGGGGGTCTGCTGGAGCCAATCCCAGCCAACAAAGGGTACAAGGCAGGAACCAATCCCGGGCAGGGTGCCAACCCACCGCAGGACACACACAAACACACCCACACACCACGCACACACTAGGGACAATTTAGAATCGCCAATCCACTTAACCTGCATGTCTTTGGAGTGTGGGAGGAAACCGGAGCGCCCGGAGGAAACCCACACAGACACGAGGAGAACATGCAAACTCCATGCAGGGAGGACCCGGGAAGCGAACCCCGAGGATGCCAGGGGCCACAACCCAGCCGGGACGCCTTGGCGGACCGGAAGTGGGCGTGCACCCATCTGGGATCATGTGGGGGCCGTCTACCTGGTTGCTTTGGGGGCCACGGGTCGAGGGCATGGAAGCCCTACCCTGTAGGGGCCCGTGGTCACCGCCAGGAGGCGCCCCAATGCCTTGGGAACCCTGGACCCCAGTACTTCCGCCACACCAGGAAGTGCTGGGGGGAAGAGGACCAGGAACACCCGGAGGACTTCCGGCTACACAGTTGGTGCTTCCGCCACATGGGGGTGTGTCGGCGGAAGCTCCTCAGGAAGCACCTGGAGCCCATCCGGGCGTACATAAAAGGGGCCGCCTCCCTCCACTCATCAGCAAGAGTCGGGTGGAAGTGGACGGAGCTCGGAGGAGAGGAGTGGAGGCGGTCTGAGGACTGTGCAAGGCATTGTAGTGCGGCCAGGACTGTAAGGGGTGATTGGTGCTGCGGCACTGGGTTGTGCACTTTTGTAAATAGTGACTTTGTAAATAAACACGTGTGTGGCGAAACAACATGTCTGCGTGTCTGTGTCCGGGCTGTACCCCACAATATATATATATATATATATATATATATATATATATATATATATAATATCCTGGAAATGGAGGGTTATGTAAGGAAGGGCATCCAGTGTAAAATTAATATGCGGATAACAATACAAATTTTCATACTGTATCGGTTGAGCCCCGGGTTAACAACGACCGCCACTAGTACTGTTAGTCAACAGGTTGCTGGCGGAAATTGGGCTACAGTTGGCCGAAGAAGAAGAAGAAGGAGAAGAAGAGGGGGGGAGATGTGTCTGGAGGCAGGAGGAGAAGAGGAAAGTAAAGAGAGTGGAACTGAGGGTAGGAACTTTGAATGTTGGCAGTATGACTGGTAAGGGGAAAGAGTTAGCAGATATGATGGAGAGAAAGAAGGTTGATATACTGTGTGTGAAGAGACTAAATGGAAGAGGAGTAAGGCCAGGTGGATCAGAGGGGGATTCAAATTGTTCTATCATGGTGTGGATGGGAGGAGAAATGGAGTAGGAGTTATTCTGAAGGAACAGCACGTCAAGAGTGTTCTGGAGGTGAAAAGAGTGTCAGACAGAGTGATGATTATGAAGCTGGAAACTGGAGGTGTGATGGTGAATGTTGTTAGTGCATATGCACCGCAAGCTGGGTGTGCAATGGGTGAGAAAGAAGATTTCTGGAGTGAGTTGGATGAGGTGATGAACAGAAGTGGGGATTGGAGCGGATTTCAATGGGCATGTTGGTGAAGGGAACAGTGGAGACAAGGAGGTGATGGGTAGGTGTGGTGTCAAGGAGAGGAATGAAGAAGGTCAGAGGATAGTGGATTTTGCCAAAAGGATGGACATGGCTGTGGTGAATACGTATTTTAAGAAGAGGGAGGAACATAGGGTGATGTACAAGAGTGGAGGAAGATGCACACAGGTAGATGACATCCTATGCAGAAGAGTTGGTCTGAAGGAGATTGAAGACTGCAAAGTGGTGGGAGGGGAAAGTGTAGTTAAGCAGCATAGGATGGTGGTCTGTAGGATGACGTTGGAGATCAAGAAGAGGAAGAGAGTGAGGGCAGAACTAAGGATCAAATAGTGGAAGTTGAAAAAGGAAGACTGCAAGGTTGAGTTTAGGGAGGAGGTGAGACAGGCACTGGGTGGCAGTGAAGAGTCACCAGACAGCTGGGAAACTACAGCAGATGTAGTAAGGGTGACAGCAAGAAGGGTGCTTGGTGTGACATCTGGACAGAAGAAGGAGGACAAGGACACCTGGTGGTTGAATGAGTTATTACAGGAGAGTATACAGAGGAAGAGGATGGCGAAGAAGAAGTGGGATAGTCAGAGAGATGCAGAAAGTAGACAAGAGTACAAGGAGATAAGGCGCAAGGTGAAGAGAGAGGTGGCGAAGGCTAAAGAAAAGGCATATGATGAGTTGTATGAAAGGTTGGACACTAAGGAGGGAGAAAAGGACTGGTGGGCTACAGAGAGGTGCCAAGATGGGAAAGATGAGCAGCAGGTTAGGGTGATAAAAGATAAAGATGGAAACGTACTCACAAGAGAGGAGTGTGTGCTGAGCAGATGGAAAGAGTACTTTGAGAAGCTGATGAATGAAGAGAACGAGAGAGAGAAGAGATTGGATGATGTGGAGATAGTGAATCAGGAAGTGCAACGGATTAGCAAGGAGGAAGTAAGGACAGCTATGAAGAGGATGAAGAATGGAAAAGCCACCAAAGGTCTAGATTACATACCTATGGAAACATGGAGGTGTTTAGGAGAGATGGCAGTGGAGTTTTTAACCAGATTGTTTAATGGAATCTTGGAAAGTGAAGGGATGCCTGAGGAGTGGAGAAGAAGTGGACTGGTGCCGATATTTAACAATAAGGGGGATGTGCAGGACTGCAGTAACTACAGGGGGATAAAATTGATGAGCCACAGCATGAAGTTATGGGAAAGAGTAGTGGAAGCTCAGTTAAAAAGTGCGGTGATGATTAATGAGCAGCAGGATGGTTTCATGCCAAGAAAGAGCAACACAGATGTGATGTTTGCTCTGAGGATGTTGATAGAGAAGTTTAGAGAAGGCCAGAAGGAGTTGCATTGCGTCTTTGTGGACCTGGAGAAAGCAAATGACAGGGTGACTGAGAGGAGCTGTGGTATCATATGAGGAAGTCGGAAGTGGCAGAGAAGTACGTAAGAGTGGTACAGGATATGTACGAGGGAAATGTGGCAGTGGTGAGGTCTGGGGTAGGTGTGACGGAGGTGGGATTACATCAGGGATCGTCTCTGAGTCCTTTCTTATTTACAGTGGTTATGGACTGGCTGACAGACGAGATTAGACAGAAGTCCCATGGACTGTGATGTTTGCTGATGACATTGTGATCTGTGGTGAGAGTAGGGAGCAGGTTAAGGAGACCCTGGAGAGGTGGAGATATGAGAGGAGAGGAGAGGAATGAAGGTCAGTAGGACCACCAAGACAGAATACATGTGTGTGAATGAGAGGGAGGTCGGCGTAATGGTGAGGATGAGGGAGTAGAGTTGGCTAAGGTGGAGGAGTTTAAATACTTCATCAGATCAACAGTATGGAGTAATGGGGACTGTGGAAGAGAAGTGAGGAAGAGAGTGCAGGCAGAGTGGAGAAGAGTGTCAGGAGTGATTTGTGACAGACGGGTATCAGCAAGAGTGAGAGGGAAGGTCTACAGGATGGTAGTGAGACCAGCTGTGTTATATGGGCTTGAGACGGTGGCACAGGAGACAGAGCTGGAGGTGGCAGAGATAAAGATGCTAAGATTTGCATTGGGTGTGATGAGGATGGACAGGATTAGAAATGAGGACATTAGAGGGTCAGCTCAGGAGGGACAGTTGGGAGAAAAAGTCAGAGAGGTGAGATGGCGTTGGTTTGGACATGTGCAGAGGAGAGATGCTGGGTATATTGGGAGAAGGATGCTAAGGATAGAGCTGCCAGGGAGGAGGAGAAGAGGAAGGCCTCAGAGAAGGTTTATGGATGTGGTGAGAGAGGACATGCAGGTGATGGGTGTCACAGAACAAGATGAAGAGGACAGGAAGATATGGAAGAAGGTGATCCGCTGTGGCAACCCCTAAAGGGAGCAGTCGAAAGAAGAAGATGATGATCCTGGAAACAGTGTAGATGGTTGGTTCACATCCCGGCCCCCACTGTGTGAAGAGTACTTTGAGTAGTGACACTATATAAATATAAAGAATTATTATTATTATGATTACTGCTCTCCCTGTTCAGTCCTGAGGTGCCAGTCCCAGCCTGCCATCTCAAATCATAACTCTGAAGATTTTGACTCGAAATTCAACTATTTTTATCTCCATAATTATAGAATTTAAACGCTGCCCCCCTATTTTTTCCATGTGGTTACCCATGGACAAAGAATTTTTAGTGAGAACCAGGGGATGGACGAGGGAGAGAAGCAGTTAAAAACTCACAGATCAAAAAAGCGCGATCGACCAGCCAAAAACGAGAGAGAGAAAACATACATTTGCAGAAAGCTAAGAACCAAAAGAATCAAACAATTAAAGTCTTAAACCAAAAGGACGTTTAGAAAATAAAAAATGGGGGCTTTGAGCCTGCAACAAGGAGGGGGATGTGAACATTCGGCCCACCGTTTAACCCTTCCGACCCTTCATCACTCTGGTGCTCCCGTCCCGAGTTGGACGGCTTCAGCCTGACGCCTCTCTGGGGGTCTTTAAATGCTCGGTGGCGTGTGCCAGTGCTACAGATGTTATTCCGCCACGCTGCGGAGCTTTAATGTCACACTGTAGGACTTGTCTTGTCTGAGGAGTTAATTACGGGGAACTTGTTTATTGTTAGTATGGGAAAAAGAAACAAGAAATTGGCAATCTGAACTCTGTGGCTGTTAGACAAATAAATATAATAAAATGTCGTTGAAATAAAAATGACATACGGTGTGTCCTTCATTTACACATCGGTTGACTGCCACTCAGCAGATGCGTCATTTGAAGCAACAACATGCCAAGGTGCCCAGGAGGCTTTTGTATGTTGATTTCAAATGAACGCAGATGGGAAAGACGTTTACAAGTGGGCTTTTAATCGGTTACCTGCTACCCACCCTCTTTAACGTGTGCCAACTTTCATGTCTTCAACAGGTTGACAGAACAGAAATCATACGGAGTTCCATAAACCCGGTGTTCTCCAAGGTGTTCACTGTGGATTTTTACTTTGAAGAAGTGCAGAGGCTACGGTACGAAGTTTATGACATCAGCAGCAACCACAACGGCTTAAAAGATGCCGACTTCCTCGGTGCCATGGAATGCACACTCGGTCAGGTAAGCAGAATTACACGTCATTAAGCACGGGTGGGCGCCGCAGGGTGGGAGACAGCGGAGGGCACTGCCATCTCAGAGTGTTTGAGCTCCAGCTTGACTCTCGATTGGATTGGCTTGTCTTCTTTGGAGAGCCTTTGCATTCCACGCAGAGGCTGGCACGTTTGCTGGCATCAGTTGATTTGTTTCTGGGGCTCAACCGGAGTCCTCTTTGAGAAGATAATGCTTGTTAATCTGCGATGGGCTGGCGCCCTGCCCGGGGTTGGTTTCCTGCTTTGCGCCCTGTGTTGGCTGGGATTGGCTCCAGCAGACCCCCCATGACCCTGTAGTTAGGATATAGCAGGTTGGATAATGGATGGATGGATGCTTGTTAATTGTACTTCAGTGGACCAGTTACTGCTGACACAAGCCAGGCTTTGCTGTTCCATCTGGAGATCTTTATAAACTGCTCCAAAAAAATTAAAAGGAATACTTTGAAAACTCATCAGATCTCAATGGGATAACAAATCCTGGTGGCCGTCTCTACTGCTATGGACTGATATTGTGATGTGTGAGGAACGAAAGGATGGAAATGAAAATGATCAACCTGCAGAGGGACCCCCGAAAATCAAAGGGAAAAAATAATGATACGGCAGGCAGGCAGGCAGGTGAGTCCATTTGGCCGAAATGTCATTGCAAAAACTCCAAATGGTACTCAGTCGTTTGTATGCCTGACAACGTCCTAATGAGATGACGGATGGTGTCCTGGGGGATCTCCTCCCAGATCTGGACCAGGGCATCACTGAGCTCCTGGACAGGCTGAGGCGTCGGATGGACCGAAACATAATGTCCCACCCAGAGGTGTTCTATTGGATTGAGGTCAGGCGAGTGAGCGTGTTTGGCAGTCCACGGTATCAATTCCTTCATCCTCTCGCCACATGAGGCCGGGCATTGTTGTGCACCAGGAGGAACCAGCATAGGGTCTGACAATGGGTCCAAGGATTTCATCCCGATACCTAATGGTAGACAAGGTGCTGTTGTCTAGCCTGTAGAGGTCTGTGCGTCCCTCCATGGATATGCCTCCCCAGACTGACCATCACTGACACCCCCCCACCAAACCAGTCATGCTGAAAGATGTGACAGGCAGCATAATGTTCTCCATGGCCTCTTCAGACCCTTTCACGTCTGTCACATGCGCTCTCATCTGTGAAAAGCACAGGGTGCCCTTGGTGGACCTGCCAATGCTGGTATTCTATGGCAAATGCCAATCGAGCTCCACAGTGCCCACTAGAGGACATTGTCGGGCCCTCAGACCACCCTCTTGAAGTCTGTTTCTGATTGTTTGGTCAGAGCCATTCACACCAGTAGCCTGCCTGCCTGCTGGAGGTCATTTTGTTGGCTCTGCCAGTGCTCATCCTGTTCCTCCGGTGGGTCCTGTTAATGGGTTAAGGACCTTCTACGAGGGTCCCTGCCCAGCTCTCCTAGAGGAACTGCCTGTCTGTCTCCTGGAATCTCCTCCATGCCCTTGAGACTGTGCTGGGAGACACAGCAAACCTTCTGGCAATGGGAGGCACGAATTGATGGAGAAGTTGGACTACCTGTGCCACCTCTGTAGGGTCCAGGTATGGCCTCATGCTACCAGCAGTGACACTGACCATAGAGAAATGCAAAACGAGTGACAAAACAGATAAGGAGGGAAAAATGTCAGTGGCCTCCCTCCACCTGTGAATCTATTCATTCCTGTTTGGGGGTCTTCTTATTGTTGCCCCTCCAGTGCACCAAAGCAGCTGAAACTGATGAACAAGCCCCTCTGCTACTTCACTGAGCAGATCAACAGCTCACAAGCGTCACTGACTTGATGCTATACTCTCATTCAAAAGGGTTCCTTTCAGTTTTTGGAGCAGTGTATTTAGAGCCCTTCCTTGACTACGATGTCAATAAGCAGACACGTCTTCTCCTTCCTGTTATGAAGCACAACGTCGGTACGATTGGCTCTGGTTTGTGATCAGTTGAGTGTTTTTAATGGTTTGTGTGACATCAGTGTTCCTATCAGCTGGACACTTCTGTACAAAATCAACAAGTGTCTGTGTGTTTATCCTCTAGCTCAGCGTTTCTCAACCTTTAAGTATTTGCAACCCGAGTTTTCATAACAGTTTTAATTGCGTCCCCCTAACGTTTTTTTGAAAGGAGCCCACTAATACCAATTTGTTCTTTTTTAATTAATGATATATCATAGATGCATATTTTATTATACCTACTTAACTTTTATCAACATTTATCTAACTCTATATTTACTTTTTCTAGTATTCGAATTTGTTTTGGTTTCAACAGATGTATTTTTCACATTTTTGATTCTTGTTTTCTTTTTTTCACATCTTCACGCCCCCCTAGGGGGGCCCGCCCCACAGTTTGAGAACCACTGCTGTGTAGTGTGTAGTGCGGCCCACCACCGACTTTACTGCTAGAATCCTGTGCTGGTGGCTCCTCATATCGGTGTGCTGGTCTTGTGAGGCAGGCTGGCTGTTTCTCACATAAGACTTTAGCATTATAGTCGATCCAAACTGGCGTTTTAGTCCACAAACGATGGACCTCGGTCTTTGAAAAACTGTCTGTGTGGTGGTCTGCTTTTACAAGTTCTCTTCTTCATGCTTGAGCCGCTCTTAGAAGCAGTGATCTTGACTCTAAGAAGATAGAGACTACTGTTTGGCTTCGGGGAAATTTGGTTCTCTACAGAAGCTCATTAGATAGATAGGAATATAACCCGACCACAGGCAGACACTGAGACACAAGACCCAAAAAGTTCACGCTTTTAATTCTTCTTCTGCCTATGAACAACACAGTGCACAAATCACCACAAATAGCTCAGTCTCTTCTTTCTCTCTTCTCTCTTTTCTGCTTCCTCCGCTCCTCTTCTGCGAGCTCTGTTCTCCACCTCCCGACTCCATGAAAGGAGTGAGGTGGCCCCTTATATGTTGTACCCGGATGTGCGCCATGTGATCCCTGACGATCTTCCTGCAGCACTTCCTGGTTTGGTGGAAATGTTTCAGTCTAAGGTTTCGGAATTGCCCAGGTGCCTTCTGGTGGTAGCCATGGTCCCCAACAGGGTTGGGCTTCCAAGCTCCAATTCCATGGCCCCAATGCAAACCAGGGGGGCTGCCCTCTTATGTCCCGGTATTGTCTCTCTCCCGGTCCTTCCATCCTCCAGGTATCCCGGAACCCTAACCATCATCCACAATAGGTAAGAATATAATATGAATGGCACTATACAGTATGATAGATAGAGAGATTTTTTTTTAAAAAAACAACCTTTATTGTGAACATAAGAAACATCAACATAACAATATACATAGTCAAATGAAAAAAAGCCAAATTTAAGAATAAACAAAAGAGACACACATCAGACCCCCACTACTCCCCTTTACACTCCTCCTACTCCGTACATTAATAAGATAGATAGATAGAATTAAATTGTAGTGTAGTAGGCAGGATTAGATAGATAGATAGATAGATAGATAGATAGATAGATAGATAGATAGATAGATAGATAGATAGATAGAATTTAATTTTAGTATAGTAGGCAGGATAAGATAGGTAGATAGATAGATAGCATAGTTGGCAGGATTAGATAGATAGATCGATAGACAAATTTAAGACACCATATGATAGATAGATAACAACAACAACAACATTTATTTATATAGCACATTTTCATACAAAAAAAATGTAGCTCAAAGTGCTTTACAAAATGAAGAAATAGAAAAATAGAAGACACAATAAAAAATAAAAATAAGTCAACATTAATTAACATAAATAAGTAAGGTCCGATGGCCAGGGTGGACAGAAAAAACAAAAAAAAAACTCCAGACGGCTGGAGAAAAAAAATAAAATCTGCAAGGATTCCAGACCATGAGACTGCCCAGTCCCCTCTGATAGATAGATAGATAGATAGATAGATAGATAGATAG
>JANRMT010062841.1:5115381-5126860 GCA_026402145.1 Polypterus bichir lapradei | reverse complement strand
GATAGATAGATAGATAGATAGATAGATAGATAGATAGCGTAGTTGGCAGGATTAGATAGATAGATCGATAGATAGATAGCATAGTTGGCAGGATTAGATAGATAGATCGATAGATAGATAGCATAGTTGGCAGGATTAGATAGATAGATCGATAGATAGATAGCGTAGTTGGCAGGATTAGAAAGATAGATCGATAGACAAATTTAAGACACCATATGATTGATTGATTGATTGATTGATAGACAGATAGATAGTGTGAAAAAGAGACCAAAGAGACAGATTAAGGGTTGGAGAACCGTCCCCATATACTGTAGGTGAATAAGAATATTCGCTCTTTCTTGTACAGTGTGTAAGAATTAGCATATACATTCGACAATTATACCGGAAAGGCAGCTGGTTTTTATGGCGAATGGACTGGAAATTGGTGTAGAGGTGAGATGATGTGTACGAGATGGGACGGAGATGATGTCATCAGAGGGCAACCGGGTTGAAGTTGTCACGTGGGGTTGGCTGGAATGCGGAGGGTCTTCCTTGTTCGTGCTCGTTTTTTAGCCGAGACTTCAGGTATCGCAAATCGTCTTTTCTTCGGTCTTTCTGAAGGAAAAACGAGAAAAGTGTTACTACACCGTCTTATATCCCCATTCAGTGAGTTTTCGCACTCTGTTGGTTCTTTTGGCTGCATCCTAATCATGCGTGTGTGACAATAGATAGATAGATAGATACAGTGGAACCTCAGGTCACGAACATCTTGGACCACGTACAAATCGAGTTACGACCAAAAAGTTTGCCAAAACTTTTGCATCTGTTCACGACCACACACTTGGATGACGAACAAGCCAGTTTCCCTTCTGGTTTGTATGCGCCGATGATTTCCGCACGTGTTCAGTCTGTCCCTGTGCATTCCCTGTGCAGAGAGAGAGCGAGCGTGAGAAGGCAGTTAAAGAAGGCACCAGGCTTGTTTTTAAAGAGACTGCAATGTTAGTTTTCTCTGTTCAAGGTTTTCTCAGTGTTATTCACATGTTTTTACATTTAGTTTAAATTACGCTGTGTATTCTATGGTGTAATTAACTATTTTTGTGCTTAAAAATCTTTAAAAAAAAACATATTTACATACAGCGCTTATGGTCCAGAACGGATTAATTGTATTTACATACAGTCCTATGGGGGAAATGACTTCAGGTCATGACCAAATTGGGTTGCGACCAAAGTTTTGGAACGAATTACGGTCGTGACCCGAGGTTCCACTGTAGATAGATAGATAGATAGATATAAAAGGCACTATATAGTAAATTCAATATATTTTCAAAAGACTGGCACCCAATATGTAGTGAAATACTTAGCTGCCTAATTCCAAGGCATTGATTTAAATTTTAATTGCATTCACAATGGCACCCCAACATTTCTTGAGGTTGATTGTCATATTTTGCCCAACCACAACATGTAAAGCAATAAGATGTCTGTCCATCCACCGTTTGTGCCCCTTCCCATTTTATTACTGCCATACATTTTATTTCTGCAAATGTTTGTGATGCACCATCTGTTGAAATGAAAAATGTAATGTGTTTTATTGCTACTTGCATTACAAAATACATTCCAACAAATGGTGCACTGCGTAATGTTGTGGTCTACATTGATTACTTAGATTTCAACCCAGATTAGCTAGTTTATGATATATGCTTAGACCTTCACAGGTAATAAATGTATTTTACTGCTATAAATGTGATGAGCCATCTGTTGGAATGAAAAATGCAATGCATTTAATTGCTACTGAAATGGACTTTATATAGCACCCGACCCGACACAGACTTGACACTGAGGCACGTGTAAAACTCAACAAAAGACTTTCATTTCTTTCTTCACCTTTGGGGCATGTCTTCCCCGTGAACCCCACAGGCAATACACAGTCCCAAAGCATTTAAATCACAGAACAAACACTCTTCCTCTGGCACCACCACTCCTCCCAGGCAACCTCGTCCTCTTCTTCCTGATTCTGGCTTTTTTTTATAGCCCACCCGGAAGTGCTCCAGGTGCTTGATCACCTGTTCCTGTCCAGGCTGGCTCCGGGATCCATGCATTACCCCCTGGCGGCCACCCCAGATCCCCACAGGGCTGTGGAGAACTCCATCTCCCATGTAACCCTGCGGGAAACTGAGGCACCATCGTCAGCCAGGGAGGCTGCCACCAAGCATCCCAGGGGAGGTACTGAGGAGCCCATGGCTGCTCCCCGGGAACATAAGTAGAAGGGGCATCCTGGCCGGGTATGGGACCCGGTCGCCTACCACACTACATAAATTACAAAATACATTCCAATAAATGGTGTACTGCGTAATGCTGAGGTCTACATTGAATCCTTAGATTTCAACCCAGTTTAGCTAGTTTACCATATATGCATAGACCTAAACTGGCAATAAATGCATTTTCTTTCTGCAGATGTTTGCAATGCACCATCTGTTGGAATGAAAAGTGCAGTGCATTTAATTGCTGCATGAATTACAAAAATCTAATTCCAATAAATGGTGCCCAGGAAATGTTAATGCTGAGGTCAATGTGTATGACTTAGATTTGGCTAGTTTATCATGTATGCTCTGCGGTGGGCTGGCGCCCTGTTCGGGGTTTGTTTCCTGCCTTGTGCCCTGTGTTGGCTGGGATTGGCTCCAGCAGACCCCCATGACCCTGTAGTTAGGATATAGCAGGTTGGATGATGGATGGATGGATCATGTATGCATAGACCTATACTGGTAATACAAGGTCCAACAGTTAATGTGCTAATATTCTACATAATGTCTTAGAATTAGGAAAGTACAGTTAAGTATTCCACTACATATTGCACAGTGAATATAATTGAATGTGACAAATAAAGTTTGATTTGACTTGAATTAAAATAACAGAGAAAGGTCATTGAAAGCATCCAGCACATATCAGCCCCCTTAACCCTTAAATTCTCGTACGCTCCAACTTCATTAATAGCACTAATTTAAAAAAGCATCACTCATTTCACAACTTTTAGCGTCCATTAAAATATACAAAGTCGTCTTTCGGAATATTTGCTTGTTGGCGCGGACACAGGACTATTTTCAGCGATTGATTATTCTGTTAGCGCCAACTATTTAGCATGTAGGCAGCCGGCCAGGGTCCAGGAGGTTTACATTATTGATGATTGTTTTCATTAATTAGAAAAGCTACAGGTAATGTCAGATAAAGTAATGATTTCATCTGTCAGTTAAGATCTGAGAATGACGGGCTTTTTAAATGAACAATCATATCCAACTCTTTTTACTGCGAGGTCAGTGGATTTTGGTAAAGCAAGGATCTGCAAATTTGGTAGAGCATCCAACCAAGTTGTGCCAATCTGACTCAGTTCCTGCGGTTCAGATGTTGCAGATGCCCATGGCATGGCATGGCATGACAGGCACTCTGATTATTAACGCTGCCTCACAGATCACATTCATCCTGGGTTCAACTCCCACGTCCTCATTTAATAGGATTTGGATTTTGCACGTTCTCCTCGTTCCTGCTTGACATTTTCTCTTCAGCTGCTCCAGTCCGAATCCCAGAGACGTTCAATTAGATAAACTTTATTAATCCCGAAGGGAAAATTCAGATGTGTAGAGCAGCAGAAACACAAAAAACAAGAATGCAGACTCACAGGACAGATAATATAACCAGTCAATAAATGTATATAGTGCAGAAAGTTCAAAACGAACTTAACGGGTATGTAGGGAGGAAGTACTGAACTGCCTAATAGCAGTGGGCAGAAAGGACCCCCAGAGCTGCTTCTTAGCACACTGTGGTGGAGTGAGCCTGTGGCTAGATGTGCTTCAAGAGAGAACGCCTGGGACTTTTCATGATGGCATCCAATTTTGCCACCATCCTCTTTTCCACGACAGCTTCCAGTGTGCCCGGGGTTTGCTCTGTGATGGCGTTGTGCTCCTTTTGATCTCTGGTTGCTTCCCTAGAAGACCTCAATGAAGAACAACAGACTGCCTACTATGGACTGGTAGAACATTTCCAGCAGCTTGCTGCACACATCAGAAGCTCTGAGTACAATACAATACAATACAATTTATTTTTGTCTAGTTCCAAATCACACAGAAGTGCCACAATGGGCTTCAAGAGGCCCTGCCTCTTGACAGCCCCCCAGCCTTGATTCTCTAATAAGACAAAGAAAAAACCCCTTGTAGGGAAAAAAATGGAAGAAACCTCGGGAAAGGCAGTTCAAAGAGAGACCCCTTTCCAGGTAGGTTGGGTGTGCAGTGGGTGTCAAAAAAAAAGGGGGTCAATACAACACAACATACAGAACAGAACACAAGTAATACTTCATACAATGTAACAGTCATCAGTCAGTCAGACACAATGCAATAGTGGAATAGAAATATTGCAAGTACAGAATGGAATTTAACAATACATGATATCCCATAATAGGATTTGGATTTGTTTAGAGTCGTGGAGACCTCAGCCATCAAGCTGCCTCCCCCTATTGGCCATTCCACAGATGAGTCAGCGCTGGGCCAGCCAATCCGATGACAGAACCCCTCTACCTGCGATTCCTGTGATCCTCCATCAAAGATGACTTTTCCTTAGACAGGCGGGTGGGCAGTGGCACCAAGTGCCACATTTGAGTACCGAGAAGGGAAACAGAATACGTGAGGAGGGTTAGTAACAAATTCTAACTATCATGTGACTTATGTTTTAGTGCTAATGACTAACAACAGAGATGCAGCCTGCACAGTTAATCAGCAGCTCTAGTCAGGGTGTGCTAAACTAAAGTTGTGAGGATTTAAAAGCTGAGACCGAAGGGGCATCTCTTATAGTAGCAGGCAGACAACTCCACAGTTTAGGGGGGTCCTGTAACTAAAAGCTCGACTTCCCACTGTTATTTTATTAATCCTTGCAATCCTAAGCAGACCGGCATCTTGAGATCTTAATGTGCGCTCAGGTTTGTAAGTCATGATAAGTTCAGACAAGTAAGCCGGACCTCCACCATTTAATGCTTTATATGTTAAAAGGAGGATTTTGAAATCTGCCCTAAACTTAACCAGGAGCCAGTGTAAGGATTTAAGAACTGGAGTTATGTGTTTGTATTTTCTTGTTCTTGTAATAATTCTTGCAGCAGCATTTTGGGTTAACTGGAGGCTGAATGAAGAACATCCAGTGAACACCGCATTGCAGTAGTCAATCCTACTAGAAAGAAATGCAGGAATTAATTTCTCAGAATCCTGTTTATTTAGAAACATTTTTAAGATGGAAGAAACCTGATTTAGACAACTTTATAATGTGCGCTTTATACAACATGCTAGAGTCAAACATAACACCAAGACTGCAGGCTGATTCAGTAAAATTAATGGGGATTCCAACTGAGTTAATTGTTGACTTTATATTGTGATCAGCGTCCCTCCCTCCAATAATTAGGATCTCTGTTGTTGCAGTTGTGCTTGAAAGTTTGTGAACCCTTTAGAATTTTCTATATTTCTACATAAATATGACCTAAAACATCATCAGATTTTCACTCAAGTCCTAAAAGTAGATAAAGAGAAACCAGTCAAACAAATGAGACAAAAATATTATACTTGGTCATTTGTTTATTAAGGAAAATGATTGAATATTACATATTTGTGAGTGACAAAAGTATGTGACCCTTTGCTTTCAGTGTCTGCTGTGACCCCCCAATAACTACAACTAAACGTTTCCGGTAACTTTTGCTCATTCCTGCACACCGACTTGGAGGAATTTTTGCCCATTCCTCCATACAGAACATCTTCAACTCTGGGATGTTGGTGGGTTTCCTCACATGAACTGCTCGCTTCAGGTCCTTCCACAACATTTCGATTGGATTAAGGTCAGGAATTTTGACTTGGCCATTCCAAAACATTCACTTTATTCTTCTTTATCCATTCTTTGGTAGAACGACTTGTGTGCTTAGGGTCGTTGTCTTGCTGCATGACCCACCTTCTCTTGAGATTCAGTTCATGGATGGATGTCCTGACATTTTCCTTTAGAATTCTCTGATATAATTCAGAATTCATTGTTCCATCCATGAAGGCAAGCCATCCTGGCCCAGATGCAGCAAAACAGGCCCAAACTGTGATACTACCACCGCCATGTTTCACAGATGGGATAAGGTTCTTATGCTGGAATGCAGTGTTTTCCTTTCTCCAAACATAACGCTTTTAATTTAAACCAAAAAGTTCTATTTTGGTCTCATCTGTCCACAAAACATTCTTCCAATAGCCTTCTGGTTTGTCCACGTGATCTTTAGCAAACTGCAGACGAGCAGCAATGTTTTTTTTGGAGAACAGTTGCTTTCTCCTTGCACCTTTGCCATGCACACCATTGTTGTTCAGTGTTCTCCTGATGGTGGACTCATGAACGTGAACATTAGCCAATGTGAGAGAGGACTTCAGTTGCTTAGAAGTTACCCTGGGGTCCTTTGTGACCTCGCCGACTATTACATGTGTGCTTAGCTCTTGGAGTGATCTTTGTTGGTCGATCACTCCTGGGGAGGGTAACAATGGTCTTGAATTTCCTCCATTTGTACACAATCTGTCTGACTGTGGATTGGTGGAGTCCAAACTCTTTAAAGATGGTCTTGTAACCTTTTCCAGCCTGATGAGCATCAACAACTCTTTTTGTGAGGTCCTCAGAAATCTCCTTTGTTGGTGCCATGATACACTTCCACAGACATGTGTTGTGAAGAGCAGACTTTGATAGATCCCTGTTCTTTAAATAACACAGGGTGCCCACTCGCACCTGATTGGCATCCCATTGATTGAAAACACCGGACTCGAATTTCACCTTCAAACTCACTGATCATCCTAGAGGTTCACATACTTATACGTAATATTTGATCATTTGATCATTTTCCTCAATAAATAAATGACCAAGTATAATATTTTTGTCTCATTTGTTTAACTGGTTTCTCTTTATCTACTTTTAGGACTTGAGTGAAAATCTGATGATATTTTAGGTCATATTTATGCAGAAATAAATAAAATTCTCAAGGGTTCACAAACTTTCAAGCACAACAGTATCTGCAACTGTGTAACTGTATCTGTGTTTAAAGACAAGTAGTCCTCATTCATCCACTCTAATTTACTATCACAATTACCGTATATACTCGCGTATAAGTCGAGTCTTGAAACCCGAAAAATCGATCATAAAATCAGACCCCAGCTTAGACGTGTGTTCAAAAATGCGACACTTACATTTTTATTTGTTTTTTTACATCTTCTTGCCTCCTCCAATCTCACATCAGTTTCTCAGTTGCATCGAATTTTGTTGCAGCAGCGCAGTTACCCATTTCTTTCACCACTTCAACGATGTTTAATTTAAAATCAGCTTCGTATTTTCTTCTGATTGAACGC
Organism: Polypterus bichir lapradei; assembly: GCA_026402145.1. NCBI lineage: Eukaryota > Metazoa > Chordata > Cladistia > Polypteriformes > Polypteridae > Polypterus > Polypterus bichir. Next base: position 5,119,499 of record JANRMT010062841.1, on the reverse strand, counting down.
TCCATCATAGATAAGGGATGCTCTTATGATAAACTGGGTGTGAGATACAAAAAACACAAATCAGTGCAAATGTCGCTTCGGAATAGTGCGGGTATTACCGTGTGGTCACGTAGGCACAATAGAGAGAGAGACAGACAGAGAGGTTAGGAGCACCCGCTGATACAGCGCATTGCCACATCCACATTGAAAAAGAAGACCGTGTGCTCCGTGGTTCCTCTCTCAGGTGGGCGTTAGCATATCAGAATCTCTTGGACCAATAGTGTGAGTTTTCCGCATTCGACTTATACGACCGACATTATAAAATACCGGAAATTATAAGGTAAAATCAAGCACCGACTTATCCATGAGTATATACGGTATTTAAACACAACATCGGAGAAACTTCATTTGGTCTAAACGAAAGGTAGAACTGGGTGTAATCTGCGTACGAGTGAACACTAACATGATGTTTTCTAATGAGCTTATAGACAAGATCAGAAACAAAGAACAATGCCTATAAATACCTAAATACATGGCACAACAGAGACATGAAACAAGAATTTGAACGCCAGCCAGGGGAGGAATCCTGGGTGAAATGTGTCTCTTAGCCTCATACATTTTTCTATTGTACACTTTTTTTTTACTGAACAGTCAGCATGGGTTCAGAATATGGAGGCTGTGTTTTCCTAACATGCTGGAATTTTATAAGGAAGCAACCAAAGGATACAATCAGGGTGGAGCTTATGATGTTATTTATCTGGACATTTGATGAGGTGCCATATGAGAGGGTGGGCACCAAACTAAAAGAAGTGGCAGTTCAGGGTGTGGTGTGTAGATGGGTGCAGAATTGGCTCAGACACAGGAAGCAGAGGGTGATGATGGTGAGAGGAGCCTCATCAGAACTTGCTGATGTTCAGTGTGGTGTCCAGCAGGGGGAAGTGCTAGGACCGCTGCTATTTTTAATATTAATAAATGATTTTAATATGATTATAAGTAACAAGCTGGTTAAGTTTGCAGATTATACCAAGATAGGTGGATTGGCAGATAATTTGGAATCGTCACAGGGGGACTTGGACAGCAGATAGGCTTGGGCAGATTTGTGGCAGATGAAATTTAATGTCAGTAAATGTAAAGAATTACACGTAGGAAGTAAAATTGTGAGGTTTGAATACACAATGGGCGGTCAGAAAATCGAGAGTCCACCTTATGAGAAGGATTTAGGAGTCGTAGTGGACTCTAAGCTATTGACTTCCCGAAAGTGTTGAGAAGCCATTAAGAAGGCTAACAGAATGTCAGGTTATATAGCGCCTTGATGTGTGGAGTGCAAGTCACAGGAGGTTCTGCTCAGGCTTTATAACACACTGGTGAGGCCTCATCTGGAGTCCTGGGTGCAGTTTTGGTCCCACCAGACATAGCAGCACTAGGAAAAGTAAAGAGAAGAGCAACTATGCTGATTCAGGGTTACAGGGGATGAGTTATGAGGAAAGATAAAAAGAGCTGAGCCTAACACTTGCATTAGGTTTAGGACTTGTTAGGTTTTAATTCACAATGGGAGGTCTGAAAATTAAGAGTACACCTCATGAGATGGATTTAGGAGTCTTAGTGGACTCGACACTATTGTGTTCAGAAGCCATTAAGAAGGCTAACAGAATGTCAGGCTATATAGCGCCTTGATGTGTGCAGTACAAGACACAGAAGGTTCTGCTCAAGCTTTATAGCACACTGGTGAGACCTCATCTGGAGTCCTGGGTGTAGTTTTGGGCCCACCAGACATAGCAGCACTAGAGAAAGTCCAGAGAAGAGCAACTAGGCTGATTCAGGGCTACAAGGGATGAGTGATGAGGAAAGATTTAAAGAGCTGAGCCTTTACAGGAGATGAAGAGGAGACCTGAGTGACGTGTTTAACATTATGAAGAGAATTAGTCCATTGGATTGAGACGGTGACTTTAAAATGATTTCATCAAGAACACGGGGACACATCTGGAAACTTCTGAAGGGTAAATTCCACACAAACGTTTGGAAGTTTTTCTTCACACAGAGAACCACAGACACGTGAAATAAGAGACCAAGTAGTGTGGTGGAGAGGAAGACTTTAGGGACCTTCAGAAGTCGACTTGATGTTTTTTTAGAATTAAGGCCTGGCGAGCTCTGTTGGGCTGAATGGCCTGTCCTCGTCCACATTGTTCTCATGTAGGCACTCAAAGCGTCCTGCACACCCACCCTAATCCATTGTGTCCTTTCATAATTAAAGTCATACTCTTCTACTGACACTGCAGCACTGGAAATTGCAGTGAAGATCTCCCACAATTTGTTCACGTTCAGTTCCTGGATGACTTCCCTTATGGGGGGCTCGTGTTGGCTCTCTGTTTCGATTCGTGTCCTTTCCTCTTGCAATTGCATCGGCTTTTCGTCTGGCAATTCTTGGTCATGGGATACCAAAACTTTTTCAACATCATCCTGGTCAACTTCCACAAAATACATCAAGATATGCTGAAAAAAAACATCCATTATGGCGGATTGATGCTGAGATGCTGTTTGTACTTCCATGGAAGGAGCTTGGCATGGCACCAAGCTCCAGTCTTGCCACTTGGGGTGCCCACTCCCTCTACAATCGCTTCTCCTTATTCATTAAAGCTAAAATGCACTCCAGTTAATTAAAATATGAGTCGAAGTGGCATAAAGCGGACGTCTGAAAAGTTTCATTTGCAAACCCACTTCTCCTAAGCAGGGACACATGCCAGCATGGGTGCCAGTCCATCACAGAGTGCACACACACACATAAACACACACTTGGCCTAATTTACCAAACCTGTTTGTCTCTGGACTGTGGGAGGAAGCTGCAGCACCCAGATGAGACCCCGGGAAGGTCAGACAAGCTTCTTGTCGTGAGGCGGCAGCGTACTACCACTGTGCAACCCACCTACACACACACACACACACACACACACACGTCCTTTCAGAAATCTAGCGGAGGCTGCTTGAAGTAATGAATACGGGTTGAAATTGACTTGCCGAGCTTGGAGTTCGATAATTGGACTGTTTTGAAAATGGACCCTAACTTTTCCTTGCAGTTGCATTAGCAGGGATTGCTTTCAAGGCCACTTAACGGCACTCTTTCCCGACTGTCGACGGACGAAACAAAGTTACTTGATAAATGATAGCAACTCTGCGAAGGATTTCGTTATAAAGTGAGGCCCGTCCTACAGTATAAAGATGATTCATACAACGGAATTGGGCTTCAAACCGTCACGCCGACCTTGTTCCCGACAGCTGGATTTAATACCTTATAAGGCTGCACGTTCTATCCCTAGATATGCATTTAAATGCCTGTGTTGTGTTTTTACGAACACATCAGATGAGCAAAAATCAATCGGAGAAGAGCAGCTGAGCACCTCTGCACTATTGAACTCTGTCCTGAAATGAAAGCGCCTGATAAAAAAAGCAATACACGCACAAATAGAAAAAAAAAAAAAACTTGTCAGCTGGGACTCTTCATAAACCACAGGCGGCACGGATCTCATAAATGATATCTTTTTCAAGCCAAATGGTCAACAGCACGACATGCAATCAAAAAATGTGAAGGTGGAATATGCCTGAGATGCCTGGTCCTCTTATTTATAAAATACTGAAACACAAATCTCTCCGGGGAGCTGTCATCTGACGTTTTGCTCTTCCGGCGTTGCAGCACCCCAAATCTCAGACGCAAGTCCCGGTATGAATAAAAGTTTATTCTTACAAATGACCTGCGTGGAAACCAGGGGGTGCTCCAGCTGTCCCAACCCCATTATAGACAGGCAGAGTCACGACTTCAGCACAGCACATGTTTATTTGCTCACTGGAAGTGCATCTCCATCGCTCCCCTCAACAGCACAGTATACCAAGTACCGAATATACAGGCCCGTCTTCTTCCTTTCTTCTACCTTTGTCATTCTGCCTCCTCAGGGCCATCTTAACAGCATTATAGGCCCCCGGGCAAAGCAGTGCACTGTGGGGCCCCTAACTACACAACCATTCAGCAAGTCACAACATACATAGATTAGCATGGCGCTCCCGGGCAACTGCCCAGCGTGCCCAAAGCATTAAGATGACCCACTATCTATCTATCTATCTATCTATCTATCTATCTATCTATCTATCTA
>JANRMT010062841.1:5068413-5085308 GCA_026402145.1 Polypterus bichir lapradei | reverse complement strand
CAGTTTCACAGCTGTGCTGCACCCTGAAACCAGATTGAAAGGGTTCCATCAAATTATTAGTGGCTAACAACAACATTTATTTATATAGCACATTTTCATACAAAAAGTAGCTCAAAGTGCTTTACATAACGAAGAAAAGAAAAATAAAAGACAAAATAAGAAATTAAAATAAGACATTAGTTAACATAGAAAAGGAGTAAGGTCCGATGGCCAGGGTGGACAGAAAAAACAGAAAAAAGCACTCCAGACGGCTGGAGAAAAAAATAAAATAAAATCTGCAGGGGTTCCAGGCCACGGGACCGCCCAGTCCCCTCTGGGCATTCTACCTAACATAAATGAAATAGTCCTCTTTGTAGTTAGGGTTCTCACGGAGTCACTTGATGTTGATAGTCATACAGACTTCTGGCTTTTAATCCATCCATCATTGTTGGAACATCACGGTGCTTTGAGTAGATGGTGGTGGCACAGGCCACCACCAAAAGGTTACCAGAAAAGGAAACAGAAGTAACTGGTGAGCTGGGAGGCTACAACACGCTCAAGAGCTTTTGACAGGAAAGATAGGTGGGAAAAAGGCCGGAAATTGTTAAGATTTTCAGCATCAAGACCAGACTTTTTTAACATTGGGGTTACAGAAGCGATTTTAAAACCTTGGCTCATGAACAAAATGGCCTCAAAAACACTTTTTATAAAAAAAAGGAAAGTATTATTAACAAAAAATCAAAAACTACAAGGCAAGGCCGAAAATCCAGAGATCCAATAATTTGCAGAAATCACAAGAGTAAACACAATTAAACTCACCAACTCCTTAGCGTAGCCACAATGAATCGACAGGAACTGCGGAAGACCATTCTGGATTAATTAAGGGGTGGGAGGGGTCGCGGCACCTCCTGGTGGTAATTGGCAGGTGGCCACGCCTCTTGAGGGACCACCCACAAAAAACATGGAACATAACAAAGGCAGCTTACACAAAAAATAAAGAACGGTGTACGTGATCAACATAAATGAAAGAATCAAAATGAACAAAGGAGACGTGAATTTGAACCCCAGCCTGGCTGGCAAATGACACACGGACAGTTTGTTGGTTTAAATGTATTCAGTTAAACTCTGCACTCTTAAAATATGGGAATGGTGCACACCGCCATCTCCAGTGTTAGAAATGCCCATCAGTGTTTTAAGGCAGACAAGCCTCTGAAGAAGCAAACATCAGACATCTTTGTAAGCTGCTAATTCCAAGGATGCTAAATGTGTCGCTCCTTATTCAAATTGAATATTCCAGCACCGTTACAGAATCAACACCCAGTAATTCTATTTTCTATTTGCTTTCACACGCTCTCGGTCTCCCTTGGGAGTAGCTTGGCGAGCTCCCAGTAACTCACTGTGTGTCATTTTACTGCTCCTTGTCTTCCCTCGGTGAATGTTAATGATTTGAATAGGACTGCCAAGAAACCACGGGTTACCAATGCCACCAAATGTCATGAAGTGGAGCATTCCACATGGTGTAAGGCCTCCAGACTCAGAAAAGGCTTCACCCTAAAGGATTTAATCCCAGGTCCACTGGTCTGCCTCAGGTTTTGCATGCCCAAAAGGGAGAATAAAAATAAACTTAAATACTCTAAATATGTAAGACAGGCACAATAAAAGGAGGGATGACCATAAACCCCTGGTTTGTATAAAGAAGGGCAAATGAAGAATAATTATGAATAAGGACTGATTAGCAAAAAAAACAAAAAAAAAAATGAAAACAATAAGCCTAAAATGTTTTAACAGAGTAAAAAAAAAAAGACCAAATAAAGATTTGCCTTATAGCTCTCCCAAACGTGCAGCTTCACCACCAAGACCCGTGGCCTGGCAAGCTGAGGACGTTAGACCCGACAAACCATACTTCTTCCAAATAAACTTCCCCCCAATCGACGATCAAAAATAAGCCAAAAAAACAAACAGTATGTAAAATAATAATGTGAGTATATATTGATAAAGAAATAAATGAACAAACTCCCAAACAGTATATATACAGTCATATGAGAAAGTTTGGGACCCCCTCTCAGCCTACATAATAATAGACTCTCCTTTCAACAAAAAAGATAACAGTGGTGTGTCTTCCATTTCCTAGGAGTACTGCGGTGTTTTCTGAACAAAGATTTTTAGTGAAGCAGTATTTAGTTGTATTAAAATAAATGAAATGTGAAAAACTGGCTGGGCAAAAATGTGGGTCCCCTTGTCATTGTGCTGATTTGAATGCCTGTCACTGCTCAATGCTGATCACTTGGTTGGATGAGCTCGTCAAGCCTTGAACTTCATAGACAGGAGTGTCCAATCATGAGTGGTAAAAGGTATTTAAGGTGGTCAATTACAAGTTGTGCTTCCTTCCCTTTGACTCTCCTCTGAAGAGTGACAGACAGCATGGGATCCTCAAAGCAACTCTCCAAAGATCTGAAAACAAAGATTGTTCAGTCTCCTGGTTTAGGGGAAGTCTACAAAAAGCGATCTCAGAGGTTTAAACTGTCAGTTTCAACTGTGAGGAATGGAATCAGGAAATGGAAGGCCACAGGCACAGTTGCTGTTAAACCAACCCAGCAGGTCTGGCAGGCCAAGAAAAATACAGGAGTGGCATATGAGAGATAGGATTGTGAGAATGGTGACAGACAACCCACAGATCACCTCCAAAGACCTGCAAGAACATCTCACTGCAGATGGTGTATCTGTACATCGTTCTACAATTCAGCACAATTTGCACAAAGAAGATCTGTATGGCGGGGTGATGAGAAAGAAGCCCTCTCTGCACTCACGCCACAAACACAGTCGCTTGTTGTATGCCAATGCTCATTTAGACAAGCCAGATTCATTTTGGAACAAAGTGCTTTGGACTGATGAGACAAAAATGCAGTTATTTGGTCAGAACAAAAAGCGCTTTGCATGGCGGAAGAAGAACACCACATTCCAAGAAAAACACCTGCTACCTCCTGTCAAATGTGGTGGAGGTTCCATCATGCTGTGGGGCTGTGTGGCTAGTTTATGGACTGGGGCCCTCGTTAAAGTTGAGGGTCAGATGAACTCAACCCAATATCAACAAATTCTTCAGGATAATGTTCAAGCATCAGTCACAACGTTGAAGTTACTTATGCAGGGGTTGGATATTCCAACAAGACAATGAGCCAAAACACAGTTCGAAATCTACAAAGGCATTCATGCAGAGGGAGAAGTACAATGTTCTGGAATGGCCGTCACAGTCCCCAGACTTGAATATCATCGACAATCTATGGGCTGATTTGAAGCAGGCTGTCCATCAAATTGAACTGAACTGGAGAGATTTTGTATGAAGAATGGTCAGAAATACCTCCATCCAGAATCCAGACACTCATCAGAGGCTACAGGAGGACAGAGTCTAGAGGCTCAAAAGAGCAAAAGGAGGCTCAGCTAAGTATTGATGTCATATCTCTTTTGGGGTGCCCACATTTATGCACCTGTCTAATTTTGTTATGATGCATATTGCATATTTTCTGTTAATCCAATAAACTTAATGTCACTGCTGAAATCCTACTGTTTCCATAAGGCATGTCGTATGTTAAAAGGAAGTTCAGCCAATGAGAAACAAAAATCCAAAGAATTAAGAGGGGTTCCCAAACTTTTTCATATGACTATATCATTCCCCAACCAACTCCGACATAACATTCAGCCCCAAAAGTGTCCAGTGGAAAGTAATAATAAAAAGAAAAGGTGCAGCACAAAGTTAATATACAGTACAAACCCTCCCTAACCCCACACTAAACACAAACTCAATAAGACACACAGAAAGTACGTAACGCATACAAAAGTCCAGAAGATTTCACTGAAAATGGACAAGGTTTGTGAACCTAGTTCAGCTGTAAAAATAGTCCTACAGAAAGTACACGGATAAAAATGATGGCTTGCTCCTCTCCCCAAACAACAAGAAACAGTCTCACCGTGCTTATCCTCGGTACGTGGCGTGATCCAGAACCCTGGGGTTTTGCGGTGCAAAGCTGTTGTAGTTTGGCCTTGAAAGTGGCAGGTAGACAAAGGGGTGAATGATTTCAATTGGTGCTTTCTCCTGGCTCTGTGATGGAATGGCGGTCAAGTAGAACGGGAGGTTTTTTTGTTTTTTTTTCTCTCCTTCCGTTTAAATAGCAAATGATCAGATGCAGATGATGGGATTGACAGGACCGACTATCGTGAGGGGCCACAGTTCCACAGTGTCATCCTCTGCCCCATTGTTTCCAGGTTAGCATATTTACATAGACACACACACACACACCATGTAAACAGGACAACGCTATGAAAGACGGGACTCAGCACAAAATACATTTACGACGACATAAATCAGGTAGCACCGCTACAAGGTAATCCACTGCAATCAGTTTGAAACCACGAACCAGAAGAATGTGTATACACTCACCGGCCACTTTATTAGGTACACCTGTGCAACTGCTTGTTAATGCAAATATCTAATCAGCCAATCACATGGCAGCAACTCAATGCATTTCGGCCTGTAGATGTTGTCAAGACAGCCTGCTGAAGATCAAACTGAGCATCAGAATGAGGAAGGAGGAGGGTGACTGAAGTGACTTTGAACGTGACATGGCTGTTACTGCTGTTGAGTATTTCACAAACTGCTGATCTGCTGGGATTTTCACGCACAGCCATCTCTAGGGTTTACAGAGAATGGTCTGAAAAAGGGAAAATATCAGTGAGCCGCACGTCTCTGTTGATGCCAGAGGTCAGAGTCTAAATGGCCAGACTGGTCTGAGCTGACAGAAAGGCAACAGGAACTCAAATAAGCACTCGTTACAAGTGAGGTGTGCAGAAGAGCACCTCTGAACACACAACACATCAAACCTTGAGGCAGGTGGGCTACAGCAGCAGGAGACCACAGTGGGTGTCAGCTAAGAATAGGTAACTGAGGCTACAAGTCACTCGGGCTCAACAAAGCTGGACAATAGAAGATTGGAAAGACATTGCCTGGTCTGACGAGTCTCAATTCAGATGGTAGATTCAGGATTTGGCACCCACAACATGAAAGCGTGGATCCATCCTGCCTTGTATCAACGGTACAGTCTGCTGGTGGTGGTGTGATGGTGTTGAGGATGTTTTCTTGGCACACTTTGGGCCCCTTAGTACCAACTGAGCATCGTTTAAATGTCACAGCCTACCTGAGTATTGTCACTGGCCATGTCCATCCCTTTATGACCGCCATCTTCTGATAACTACTGGATAACACGTCATGTCACAAAGCTCAGATCATCTCAAACTGGTTTCTTGAACATGACATTGAGTTCACTGGACTCAAATGCCCTCCACGGTCAGAAGATCTCAATCCAGAAGAGCACCTTTGGGATGTGGAAGAACGGGGGTTTCACATCATGGATGTGCAGCTGACAAATCTGCAGCAACTCTGTGATGCTATCAGGTCAATATGGAGCAGAATCCCTGAGGAATGTGTACAGCACTTTGTTGAATCTACGCCACAAAGAATTAGGGCAGTTCTGATGGCAAAAGGGGGTCCAAGGGGTACTAGCGAGGTGTGCCTAATAAAGTGGCCGGTGAGTGTATATGAAATGCTAAGATCTGTCCGTCTGTCACGTGCTAATTTGCAAACCTGTGGAGCTGGAACCTTGATCTTGGTCTTAATTGAAAGCTTATGACTTGATCACTTCTGGCCATTCAAAATAGTTGAGGTAGTTTCAGCCCCGTTAAAGTGACCCGTGTTCGTATGTTTGTTACGACAAAGTTGTTATGTCAGTGAACAGATTAGATCTGAGAAATGAGAGGGTGAATTAATGAGTAACAGAAAAGGTTCATAAGTGGGAGATCAAAGACATGAGTCTCAAAGCCAAAACAAGAGACAAATACGGGCAATAAGGTCAGAACCAGAAAAAACTGTGGAAAACGTGTACTAAGAGCAATACCGAAGAAGGTTGTTTACTCACAACTCAGATAAGGAAGTAAATCACAAGATGTCCTTTGATCAAGTTGTGTTGCTGCCCAAAGGTCGTGACCTCCAGAGACACTCCCCTAGCAAGGTGTGACACAGGCCTTACAACAGGAAGAAAACATTCAGACATCCATAAGAAATACAAAATGGTTGATGAAACGGTTACAAACGTTTGATACATTTTTTTGCTTTGAAATTTCCAAAAAAAAAAAATTCATAATCATTATCATGAACCTCAAAAAACTCGTCAGAAGAAATGTATTAAAAAAATGAAAACAAAATAAAACTCTAACAAAAGTGACTGAGAGAGTGAAACGGTAGAAAGACAAAGAAGAGCAGCAACATCTGCTGAGCATCAAGCAAAATTGCAGAAGCTGATTACGTGACGAAGACCGAGAAATAATAATAAACAATAAAAAAAATGACACTGACACGCACAGGCAAGCAAGAAGTTTTCCAGAATAGAGCCTGATATGTTCAAAATATAGGCCATTTTACAGGCGGTAATTAAAGCAGAGTCCCCGTCAGTCAACCTATTGATATCTAAATCCCCCCGAACACAGTACATGTATGTTCAGAATTAGAAGATTAGAACAATTAGGATGAGAACAGGCCATTCAGCTCAACAAAGCTCACCAGTCCTATCCATTGTTAAAAAACAGACATCAAAAATATGATCATAGTCGTAATCAGCAACTTCGAAATAGCAAACAACGACACTTCACGTGCCTGTATTGTCGATTCACGTTTTCTCAAAGTTTTATGAACTGGAGTTCACTTTGACCCCTCATATCTTATTAGGGTGCAAACCTCTGTGGTCAGCTGATTTTGCTGAAGACATCTACTTGCTTAGTCTTTAACGTAATTGTGTTATTGTCTGCACGGACTATGGTCCAAAAATGGCAGGCAACAATAGGTTGGAACCCCAAAATGCTTGACGTCTTGTATAATTAAACCTCAAGATGAGCTGAATGGAATATGTGGAGGTTTTCTTGTGCCGGTTTTTCAGGAGGCGCCGTACCAAAAAAACAAAAGTGATATCAAAGTGTGCAATTTCTCAGAGCTGTCTTATTGCTGCATAACAATTAAATGTAAAAACTCTGAAAGGGTAAATAAATAAAAGGAAGTTGTATACCTGGAATAAGATGAACAAGCTTCATCAGCTTCTATTGTGACCAATGTTCCCTCTAAGCTGAGCGCGTGAGCGATCGCTCACACGAATTCAGAGCGTCGCTCATACTTCCCGCACGATCGCTCATTCCGACGGTGTTGCTGGTACTTATCGCAAATTTTTGGCTTAAACAAAATGTCGCTCATAAACAATGTTTTTTGCTCACTATATGCTACTCCTTAGAGGGAACATTGATTGTGACCCGCAGCTTTGGGCTGAGCAGGTGCCTTGCTAGAATCCTATACAGCCAGTCAGTCATTTTCTAACCAGTTTAGTCCCAAACAGGGTCGTGGGGGTCTGCCGGAGCCTATCCCAGCTAACATAGGGCACAAAACCCTGGACAGTGTGCCAGTCCATTGCAGGATGAACACACACACAACCCAACCACACTCTAGGGACTATTTAGGATCACAAATTCACCTAACCTGCAAGCCTATGGAATATGGGAGGAGAACATGCAAACTCCATGCAGGGAGGACCCCGGATACAAATCCTGGTCTCCTTAGCACTACCACTGCACCACCATGCCACCCTCTGTGTTGGATATTTTGTTAATTTTATTCAACTTCCCTTGACCCCTTTGGGTACAGATTTACAGTTGATGTGGGAGTTTCTCTATCCTTGGGAATTCAATGATGGCATTCATTTTCACCTTAGAGATTATTTTGTTTTGTTGTGAATTATTTTGAAATGATTCTGCCGTCTGTTCTGAGGAGGGAGGATTTCCTTTGGAGTTGTGAACTGTCAATCGTAATGTGACGGAATAATAAAACTTCACTCCGAGTTCATATCTGTATCCCACAGTATTTAATCCAGTCTATGTATATTTTGATCTGTCTTATGGATTTGTATTGTGCAGATTCTGTTTTAAAGGTTTTCTTTTGGTTTGAATTTATATTAAGAATTTTTTTTAAGTGTCCTTCTTTGTTAATGTGAATTTTAGGAGCCCATCGTGTGACCACGATTGTTTGGCCAGCTACGTCACAGAATGTATAAATATGGCGGCAGTTTTAACGTGTCTCATCTTTCGGATGGATAAACCTCACTAAACACGAGCATTAGTTAGCTTTCAAATAAGCAGGCCCTGGTGTCAGGTTTCTTTACGGTTTATCAAACTCCTTTCTGCCGCCGACTTTGCTTCTTGTGTTGCCCGCAGGTTTTTTCTTGCCTTTTCATTTTGCCTCTTTTGGTACTGACCTGTTTGTGCTCTTTTAAACATTTCTAAGCTCACACAAACATCGCCTGGTCATTTTTTTTCCTCTTCCCACAATAATCCCTGGACACAAAGTCTCATAATATGTCCGAGTTTACGGATTTTAAGCATTAAAAACAGATCCTCCTCTTACTTTTCCTCCTTTGTTTAATGATCTGCTGGCTCAGACTTTTGTTTTTATATTTTTGACTCATCTTGTGTTTTAGTTTTGGTTTCTTTAATCTTGATCTTCTGGTATTCGACCCATTTCTATCTTTTGACCGTGTCTTCCCATAGGGTGTCACAAAAACGACCATAAGACGTTGAGAAGGTTTGGGGCAGCAAGCCGTATAATTGTTCCCAGCTGCAAAATTGATTCAAAAGAGTTGTCATGTTTACATAACAGAGTCCAAAACAGAACTGCTTCTCTTGACACAGGATGGCAGCATTAAAAGCTAGTGGAGGAAGTGATGTCATCATTACCGGAACCGGAATTGATGCCATTGGCTGCCCCAGAGCTGGGCGGGATTTCCCTAGAATGGTCTGCAAAAGATCAAGAGGGAAAATTAGTGCACTTCGCCACCCCCTGGTCCAGCGTGGAATCACATGCATTCAAGCCCTTTAGTTGTCTTCTAAACTTAATTGAGTGACAAGGGAAATATTAATGCTCAAAGGTTGGTCTGTGATAGCTCATGAAACTTTGCAGAGATTCTCCTTGATGTTTCATTTAAGAATCAACTTTGTCACACGTTCCTCCATTCCTTTGGAGCAACAACTTTAAACAAAAAGGAGACATGAGATACACCCAAGTTAAAGGTGTCAACTCTGAGAATTTGGTTTGAAGGAGTGTGTTATATGTTGTGGGGTCTCCTTCTAGTCTTGTGTTCATCTCGTTCAAGACTTCATATTTTTATTTATCATTATCCTGGTGTCTTACAACATTTGAGATATGATTGGTTAGATTTATTTTCTTTTGCTAATTGTAATACAGGCAGGTGAGTGGCTTTCTTGTGGTCACACATTGGTGTCAGAAGTGGGACCAAAGCTCACAAGCTCAGAGTTTGAAGTCCAAACTCTTAAACACGATGCCTGCCTTTTGTTCTAGAAAGAGTCTGATCTTACTGGAGCAGAGTAATATAAATAAACGAGTAATATATATAAGTAATATACAGTATAATCGTAGCTCTCTGTTATAAAAAAAAAATCTTGGAAGGAGAAGAGATGTGATTTTCTCAGAGAGACACTTACACGTTCCCGCGAGACGAGTCTTTGTGCCAATAGATTTAACCACTCCTGGGGCTGGAAATAAAAGATAAAGAGTAGATGACAAAGTAGAACATCGTAAAGAATTCAAAAACGTTGTCGCGGTACACATGCAGGGCAGGTTAGAGATAACGGAAGTACGAAAATTCGAAACTTGTAGATTATCTAATTCGCCATCAGGGGAAAAAAAAGGAGTGTTTCTTCCCAATGAAGAGGCGTATCCACAACAATTAAAAGATTCCAAAAACATAAATAATGGAAGTACAAAAATTCGAAAGTCTCAAAAAAAGGACAGTAAAGTTCGCATTAGCATAAACAAACAGAAATTATTACCCAGTGAAATAACGGAACAGCAAAAAAAGATCAAATATATTGTTCGGATTTAAACTTTAAGTTGGGGACTTGTAGATCGTCTAATTTGTGTTGCCAGTGAGAATTAAAAGATTCCAAAAATATTGGCGTGGTATGAAGTCCCGTGAGACGGAGACTTTTAACATGAGATTCTTTCAAGTCACCCCTTACTTACAACTATTTTCAAATAAGACCACGATCATCTAACTTCAGTCGTGTGAATGCTTTTGTCAGACACACTTCCTGCACTCTCAGCTCTTATAAATTTTATAAGGACAATAATTTTATACATTCTAGATGACACGTCAACGACTAAGCGAAGATGAAAGAGCAGGGACAAACATTTGAAAAAGTAGTTTTATTTATTAGAGAGAATAAAACGATATTCACTCACATACATTGCGTTGTCACGATGTAAGTCCAAACACAGAATCAAAATTCAGTGTGATCTTGAAGAAAAGTAAATTCCTAATATTGTTTTTACTAAAGTTTTAAACGTGAAAATAATGCGTGTGTAACAATTCCCATGAAAATAACAATCTCTTAAAATTGTATACCCAGTTAACCAAACCCGGGGGAGGGCGAGTGAAGCGAGCAGGGGGCGGAGCCCCCTAGTGCAGTATATAAAGCAGGCTGTAACAATCTTGCAGTCTTGTATGTATGTTATCATGCAGTTGATGTTTCTGGTGTGCTCCGTAAAAGCAACTAACAGTTTTATCCTGAAAAATCCATAGTGTTATTTGTTTGTCGTTTAATGTTTGTTTTTGTTAACTATATTTTCATATTGCATTATTATTATTGTAACAATGTTGCAGTGGTAATTGAATTAAATCTAACCTAATAATATTAATTTAATTGACTTTTTTTTTCGTCGTCAAAAATTCTGCATGTAAAAACTTATTACCACACTACAAAACAAAAATTAATCTGTCAAGTTGTGTTTTATTTAATTATATTTTTTATCATTCAGTTGACTCTCGTAACGTTTCTGGTGTGCTCCATAAAAGCAACCGACAGTTTTATCACGAAAAACCTGTAGTGTTATTTGTTTGTTGTTTAACGCTTGCTTTTGTTAACTATATTTTCATCTTGCATTATTATTATTGTAACAATGTTGTAGTGGTGTCACAAAATCGACCATAAGATGTTGAAAAGGTTTGGGGCAGTAACCCGTATAATTGTTCCCGGCTGCAAAATTGATTTAAAGAGTTGTCATGTTTACATAACAGAGTCCAAAACAAAACTGCTTCTCTTGACACAGGATGGCAGCTTTAAAAGCCAGTGGAGGAAGTGATGTCATCATTACCGGATCCAGAATTGATGCCATTGGCTGCCCCAGAGCTGGGCGGGATTTCCCTAGAATGGTCTGCAAAAGATCGAGAGGGAAAATTAGTGCACTTCGCCACCCCCTGGTCCAGCGTGGAGTCACATGTATTCAAGCCCTGGAATTAAATCGACCTAATAATAACATTAATTTAATTGACTTTTTTTTGTCGTCAAAAATTCTGCATGTAAAAACTTTAAACAAAATTAATCTGTCAAAAAACCTTTAAAAAGGCTTTGCTTTTCCCATCGTTTTTACACTACCTTGCACATATTCCGCGATTATATTTTGATGAATATAGGATATCAATTTATATTATATACTGTATAAGATAAGTAAGCAATTTTATTTTTTATCTACCATAAACATCCTGTATTTATTTTGTGGATTCAGCGGCTCTCTTTGCGATCTTTGTTTATTCATTAATGAATGAAATGTCATTTGTTTCGCAGCATCGTAGCTAACGTGTTGGTGTTATAATTTTTTCGTTAAATAGTAATAGGAAGTTTTCTTTTAATATGTTTGTCATCAAAAAAACTGATAAATAAATCTCAAGGGCAATCATTGAAAATTGCTGGAATCAATTTGGAATTTCTCACACGGACATGTTCAAGGGTGGGAAGGCCTAAGAACCTTTATATATTGGCTAAAGATGGAAAAACTAAAAACATTGCATATAACAAGGCACTTCAGTAAACAGTACAAGCACGTCAGTGAGTCTTCGTTGTTTGTTACCGTATATACTCGTGGATAAGTTCTCCCATGGATAAGTCGGGACTTGATTTTACCGTATAATTTCTGGTATTTTATAATGTCGGTCGTATAAGTCGAATGCCCACCTGAGAGAGGAACCACGGGGCACACGACTCTTTTCTTTCTATGTATTGTGCCCACGTGACCACACAGTAATACCCAAACTATTTCGAATGGGACGTTTGCACTGTTTTGTGGTTTTTGCATCTCACACCCTCGTACACCTTTATCGTAAGAGCATCCCTTATTTATGATGGAGT
Source organism: Polypterus bichir lapradei (assembly GCA_026402145.1). NCBI lineage: Eukaryota > Metazoa > Chordata > Cladistia > Polypteriformes > Polypteridae > Polypterus > Polypterus bichir. The sequence goes on along the minus strand of JANRMT010062841.1, from coordinate 5,073,047 downwards.
GTTTGATCAGAAGAAAATATGAAGCTCGTTTTAAATTAAACGTCATTGAAGTAGCGAAAGAAATTGGTACCTGCAAAAAAATTCAATGCGTCTGAGAAACTGGTGTGAGATTGGAGGAGGCAAGAAGATGTAAAAAAAAAAAAAATTAAGTGTCGTATTTTTGAACAGGCGTATAAGTCGGGTCTGATTTTATGATCGATTTTTTGGGTTTCAAGACCCGACTTATACGCGAGTATATACGGTAATTGATTTTTATTTTTAAAGTTGTGTTTTTTTCAATTATATTTTTCTCAAACAATTAAAAAAAACAACAACTTTATTTTCCTCCTGGGCAACACCGGGTATTTCAGCTAGTAGAGTAATATAAATTAAAGCAGCTAATAGCATTATTCAGAAGCAAGGCCTTCAGTTTTGTAATCCTAGTAAAGTGTTTTATTACTACATAAATCTGTCCATACACGTCTCTCTATATTACTGAGCACACAATGCGCATACTTTCAAATTGGCAAAAAAAAAATATCAAGACACCACTTGGAAGATCTGAGCCCACTGTGTGACTTTGCTTCAGCTGTGGAATGGCCAAATGTGGGAGGCAGCTTGATGGCTGTAGTCTCCAGGACTCTAAACTAATCCAAATCCTATTCTGAGATATCATCTACTGTTAAATTCTGCTCCGTACTTATACATTTTTTATTTTTATACTCTATTGAGGATTTGTTCTGTGTATTGTATTGTATTGACCCCCTTCTTTTTCACACCCACTGCACGCCCAAGCTAACTGGAAAGGGGTCTCTCTCTGAATTGCCTTACCCAAGGTTTCTTCCATTTTTTCCCTACAAGGGTTTTTTTGGGAGTTTTTCCTTGTCTTTTTTTTTTTTTTTTCTCCAAACCCCTGGCAGGGCGCCAGCCCAACACAGGGCACACACACTCAATCACCCACACACCAAGCACACACTAGGGACAATTTAGGATCACCAATGCACCTAACCTGCATGTCTTTGGACTGTGGGAGGAAACCCACGCAGACACGGGGAGAACATGCAAACTCCACGCAGGGAGGACCCGGGAAGCGAACCCAGATGGGTCTCCTTACTGTGAGGCAGCAGTGCTACCCACTGCGCCACCATGCCGCCCTTATTATTTCCTTGTCTTCTTAGAGAGTCAAGGCTGGGGGACTGTCAAGAAACAGGGCCTGTTAAAGCCCATTGCAGCGCTTCCTGTGTGATTTTGGGCTATACAGAAATAAACTGTATTGTATCTCCACTCAAACTCAAGAGGAGACCCTCATGAGAATGCCGGGGGATTTTTTTTTCTCAGGAGAAAAATCTGAGAAGCAGAAGACAAAATGTATGTCTTTGGGATCTCATTGTTGTCGGAGAGAAACCAAAAAGTCACAGAGGAGATCTCTGTTTTGATTTTTCATACCCATGGGTTATCTCCTGTGTGACCATCAGGGGGCATTACAGCACCCCAAACTCCAGACACAAACACACAAACACAATTAGGGTTTATACTTGTGAAGACCTTTACGCCAGTCATTAAAGAGGCACAAGTAATCACTCTTCAATATCTTTCTCCTTCACTCCTCCAGGTCATCTTCATCTTCTTCCTCCCAACTCTGGCTCCCATACTGGAGTGGGTCTGCTTCTTTTATATTAGAACCCGGGAGTACTTACAATCTCATGAGATTGTCCCCACAAAGCCCCATAAAACATGGACCATGAATCCCTGCAGCACTCCTGACAGCACCGATGGAACCAAACAGGGCTGTCCTACTGAACTACAGTTCCCATAATGCCCTTTGGGTATCTGTAAAGGTGCCACAACCCAGAGACGCTGCCACCCAGTGTTCTGGGGAAGAAAATATCCTAAATACATTTGTCTTCCCCGGTCCTTCTGTTATACTGGCTTCCCAATTGGGTTAAGGGTCTCTGTTCCATTGAAGTTGAGATGCCAGTCCCTGCAAACCATCCATTACTCCCAGTTACCTTACAACACCTTAAGTCCAGGATGGACTTCACTATGCACCTTTTTGGAATTTCAGTGGCACAAATGGAACCATCCGGAATTTCTAAAGACAACTAAGGGTGTAAAGGAGCTTGTGAGCATTCTTGACTAAAGCTTTCTGTGACCTGGTGACACAAAACGGGACAAAATTGAGTCTGGATATATGCAAATAAAAGTAAACCCTTGTTTAAAACACAGTCTTCATTCTTGAACTTGGGGTCCTTGAAGACAAAAGTCAAACGTAATTAACTTTCAACGGAATTCCAATCCGTTTGTGTCTTCCTAAAGTTAAAAGAATCCAAAGGCATCCTGTAAGAGAGCCGTCCCACCACAGAGGAGTGGGTCTGCAGGAAGACGAGGCGCTCCAAAGACAATCAATCACTCATCTTCCGTGAGCCGTTTGTGACGACATGCAAAGTGACGGTGGTTCAAACCGTCTGATTACCCCGTCTGATGTGCCCCCATGCCAGTTGTTACCTCCCATCACGTTAAGTTTTTGACCTAACCCCAGGTGATGTGTTAAGTGACTGTGCCTATTTACTTAATTGTCACTCAAAATGACTACGTTTTGACTCTCCCTTAATACATATATATTTATTTTTTTCTTTTACAGACAGTCATGAACAATTTAAACCCAGTTTGGAAAACCTTCAAAGTGTCATTGAACTCCTTGTGTAGCGGGGACCACGACCGAAAGCTGAAGGTAAAGAGATGCGTCTGCTTCAGATGTTGCTCTTCATTTATATCTTTGCTTGTCTCTTTTGGTGGAGTAACAATTCAATCAGGGACTCTATCATTTAATTAAATCAGAGACGATGACCACGGCTATTCCTTTCCACTTCTAACTTGATTTCCTTCCAGAGTGAGGGGTTTTTAGTAGTCCATTAATCAAGATGAATCTACTTGAAGACTGACTAGAAGGACCTTAGGGGTTCCAGAGTGTGGTCAGCTCTAAACTCTTTCATCGGGCTTTGTGTTGTGGGGTGAGCTGGTGGTGCAGTCCTTAACACAGCTGCTACACTTCGACGAAGCAGTAGAATGGACGAAGTCCATGGGTGGTCTGAAGGGTATTCTGTGTTCACCTGGTTATCCTCCGAGTTTGTTGTCTTCCTGCCACCTCCCAAACACATGTCCACTGCATTCAGGAAGTCTTCTGGCCCTTTCACGTTCTGCACACTTGATTGTGTTGTAGGTTTAATTTAAAATGGATCAATTTGTGCCCATCAATCTGTAATGACAATGTGAAAACGAGTTTTTAGAAAGGTTTGAAAATTCATTAAGATTTCAAAATTGAAATTTCTCCCTCATAAAAAGTGTTCAGATCCTTTGCTGTGCCACTCCAAATTGTCCTCGGACTCATCATATCTGCTTTCATACTCCTTGAGGAGTTTCTAGAAACTGACTGGAGTCCACTTGTGGAAAACAAGATTGATTGGACATCGTCTACAAAGGCAAACGTGAACCTGTGTAAAGAAGGTCTCACAATTCACAATGCAGGTCAGGACAAGAAAAAAAAAACAAAAAAAAACCATGAAGTCCAAGGAGCCCTCTGTAGATCTCCACTATCAGGGTGGACCTAAACACATTATGGTGTGTCACAGCAAATGGTTAGAATACTTCTAGTGAGTTGGATTTGTATGTAGCAGAGCATCATTATGATATTACGGCAATGACGGAAACTGACTAAACAGCAAAGATGGGGATGAGTGTAACATAGAGGGGTACACATTTATTAGAAAGGATAGACAGAATGGAAAAGGAGGTGAGGTTGTGCAGTTTATGTCAAACAGAATTTAAATGCAAGTCCTCTTCAGCTGGATGATGAGCTCCATCTTAGTGAGGACATCTGGCTTCGCCTGGAAAGCATTAGGGAAAGAGGTCTTATTTTAGGAGTGTGTTGTAGACCATCCAATGCAGACAGTAATTTCAACACACATCTTTTTAGTAATATCATAAAGGTAATTTTATAGGGGGTATTATAGTTTTGGGGGAATTTAACTATCCAAATATTAACTGGGATAACCTTGCAGATGGAGGAGCACAAGAGAGGAGTTTTTAGAAGTAATCAGTGACTGTATGTTAACAAAGCATATTAAAGCACCAACACGGAGTGAAGCCTGTCTGGGTTTAGTATTTTGTAATAATCAGGATAGAATTGAGGGTGTCGAAGTAATCGGACCACTACAGTCACGTGACCATAATAAAATACAATTCTTACTGTTATGTAAGACAAAAAATGTTAAGTTTAATTTTGGTAAAGCAAATTTTGAGAAGATGCAGCAAAGTCTAAGCAGGATACACTGGGATAAGTTTTCAAGTGTGGAGACAGTCGAGGATCAGTGGAACAGGTTTAAAAATGTTTTACATGTAATGCAGGACAGGTACTTACCTAAATTTGGAACTATTAGGAAATTTAAAAAAAAAACTCAGTAGTGGGGGAATAAAGAGTTTAAAAAGAAGCTGCAAAGGATAAAACAGACAAAAGAGACTAATAACTACAAAGTGAACCGTAGGGCATATGAGAACATGAGGGCAACCGAAAAGAAGGATATTAGGGAGGGTAAAAGACAGATGAAGAGGGATAGATAGATAGATAGATAGATAGATAGATAGATAGATAGATAGAT
>JANRMT010062841.1:5056287-5068403 GCA_026402145.1 Polypterus bichir lapradei | reverse complement strand
TAGATAGATAGATAGATAGATAGATAGATAGATAGATAGATAGATAGGAAAGGCACTATATGATTGATAGATAGATAGATAGATAGAATGAAAGAGCACTATAAAATATATAGATACATATAATTAAAGGCACTATATATTAGATAGATAGATAGATACCATACCATACCATTTTATTTGTTGAGCGCTTAAAAGCACAGCATTACAACTGACCGAAGCGCTGTACAGTTAAAAAAGAAACAGGACTAAAAACAAAATATTAAAAACAAACATTAAGAGAGAATTTAAAACAGAGATACTAAAAACAGGTCAGAGGACCCAATAAAATAAGAGAAATAGGAAGAAGCAAGTGAAAATGAGACAGGTTAAGAATTAAAAGCCAATGTAAAGAAGTGCGTTTTTAGGCATGATTTAAATGTGGCGACTGAGGTGGCTTGCCTAACCACTAAGGGTAGGGAGTTCCAGAGCCTGGGTGCACAGACGGAGAAAGCCCTTTCACCACGAGATTTAAAATGTGCCTTGGAAACGGTTAGGAGCAACTGATCTGCGGATCTAAGAACACGAAGAGGATTATGACGATGGAGCAAGACACTCAAATAGGCGGGGGCTAGACCGTTTAGTGCCTTATAGGTTAAGAGGAGTATCTTAAAATCAATTCTGAATCTAATCGGCAGCCAGTGTAGGGTTTTTAAAATTGATGTAATGTGTTGGCTTCTGCTACTTCCAGTTAGAAGCCTTGCAGCCGCATTCTGAACCAGTTGGAGTCTAGAAAGAGTGGCTTTCCTGATACCATAAAGGCAGGAATTTGAGTAGTCGAGCCGGGACATAATGAATGCATGGATTACTGATTCCAGGAGGTGGTTAGACAGAATAGGCTTGAGTTTGGCGATTCGCCTGAGATGGAAAAAGCAGGATTTTACTGTGCTGTTGACTTGAGCATCCATTTTCAGTACCGTATCCGTTTTGATTCCAAGATTGGAGACAGACGAAGTTACTGGAATGGGAAGAGAGTCGAGACCAAGGGGTGGGGTCCGTTTGCAGTCGGGGCTAAAAACAATGACCTCGGTTTTTGAATCGTTCAGGTGAAGAAAGTTTACAGCCAGCCAGTCCTTAATGTCAGATAGGCAGTCGAGAAGAGGTTTGGTGGAGTCAGTTGGCTTGAGGGAGAAATAAATTTGGCAGTCGTCAGCATATAGGTGATATGAAATTGCATGTTTTCTAAAAATTGCACCTAAAGGCAGGATATATATTGAAAAAAGCAGTGGCCCCAAAATGGAACCCTGGGGGACCCCACAAGGGAGTGGGACTGATTCGGATGAAAAATCGTCTAGCATGACTCTTAGAGTCCTGTTACAGAAATATGACCTGAACCAGTCGAGGGCTAAGCCAGATACACCAACCCAGGATTCGAGTCGGGAGATCAAGATATCGTGATCGATTGTGTCAAAGGCGGCAGATAAGTCAAGAAGAACCATAATCACGTGGAGTCCCGAGTCCAATGCCAAAAGGACGTCATTTAGGACACGTAAATGCGCAGTTTCTGTGCTGTGTTGGGGCCTAAAGCCTGACTGAAAAAGGTCCATTACCTGATGGTCCTGTAGGTGATGAATTAATTGCTCATAAACTACTTTTTCGAGTACTTTTGACAAGAAAGGTAGTTTAGAGATTGGACGAAGATTAGAGAGAACGGCAGGGTCAAGATCAGGTTTTTTCACGATTGGATGTACAACTGCGTGTTTGAAAGCACGAGGAACTATAGCCGAGGATAGACTACTAGTTATGATCTTTAGAACATCGTCTTGAATCACAGGAAACACATTTTTCAGCAGTCTGGGCGGCACCACATCGTCCGGGGAGCCCGAAGGCTTCATTGAGGCGACGATTTTTTCCAGATGGGGGAGCGAAAAGATAGATAGATAGATAGATAGATAGATAGATACTTTATTAATCCCAAGGGGAAATTCACATACTCCAGCAGCAGGTATATATATAGCAGGTAAGGTGAAACACGACCCAAAGAGATTCTTTCAGTATTTTAATAGTAAAAGAACAGTCAAGGAGGAGGTGAAGTGCATCAGAAATAGTAAAGGGCAATTGAAAAATACAGACAGGGGAATAGCAGATGCTCTAAACTCGCATTTGTCTGCTGTCTTCACAAGTGAGCAAGTGGAAAACCTCCCAGAGGTAACAGGGACTACTAAGGGAGTACAGTGGCAATTGGAAATTATAGAGGGAGAAGAGCTGCTCAAATTAAATAGGCTGAAATCAAACAAATCACCAGGACCAGATAATATTTACATTTGAGTTCTTAAGGAGGCTAGTGAGTACAGATATAAACCCTTCACACATATTTTTAGGAAGTCACTGTGCACTGGGTCGATTCTGAATGTCTGGAAAATGGCAGATGTCATCCCATTATGCAAAAAGGGGATCAGGCAGATTCAAGCAACTGTGGACCAGTAAGCTTAATGAGCATCCATCCATCCATTCTCCAACCCGTTGAATCCGAACACAGGGTCACAGGTGTCTGTTGGAGCCAATCCCAGCCAACACAGGGCGCAAGGCAGGAACCAATCCCGGGCAGGGCGCCAACCCACCGCAGAAGCTTAATGAGCATCACAGGAAAATTAATGGAAGGAATTATTAAGGATAAGACTGAGCAACACATGGCAAGGGCACGAGTTATTAGGAACAGTCAGGATGGGGTCAGAATAGGGAGGTCGTGTTTTACTAACATGCTGAAATTATATGAGGAGGCAATAAAAGGAAGCGATCAAAGTGGAGCAGATGATATTATTGGTGCCACATTAGAGGGTGGGCATCAAATTAAAAGAAGTGGCAGTTCAGGGTGTGGGGTGCAGATGGGTGCAGAATTGTCTCAGACACAGGAAGCAGCAGGTGATGGTATGAAGAACCTTATCAGAATTAGCCGATGTTAAGAGTGGTGACCAGCAGGGGGCAGTGCTGGGGCCGCTGCTATTTTTAATGTATATAAATGATTTAGATAGGAATATAAAGAACAAGCTGGTGACGTTTGCTGATGTAACCAAGATAAGTGATTGGCAGATAGTTTGGAATCCGTTAAATCATCACAGAGGCACTTGGACAGCAGACAGGCTTGGGCAGATTTGTGGCAGATGCAATTTAATGTCAGTAAATGTAAAGAGTTACATGTAGGAAGTAAAAATGTTGGGTATGAATACACAATGGGAGGTCTGAAAATCGAGAGTCCACCTTATGATAAGGATTTAGTAGTCATAGTGGACTCTAAGCTATCAACTTCCAGACAGTGTTCAGAAGCCATTAAGAAGGCTAACAGAATGTTAGGTTATATAGCACCTTGATGTGTGGAGCACAAGTCACAGGAGGTTCTGCTCAGGCTTTATAACACACTGGTGAGGCCTCATCTTAAGTCCTGGGTGCAGTTTGGGTCTCCAGGCTACAAGAAGGACATAACAGCACAAGAAAAGTTCCAGAGAAGAGCGACCAGGCTGATTCAGGGCTACAGGGGATGAGTTATGAGGAAAAAATAAAAGAGCTGAGGCTTTACAGTTTAAGCAAAAGAAGATGAAGAGGAGACCTGACTGAAGTGTTTAAAATTATGAAGAGAATTAGTACAGTGGATCGAGATGGTGACTTTAAAATGAGTTCATCAAGAACACGGGGACACAGTTGGAAACTTGTGAAAGGTAAATTTCGCACAAACATTAGGAAGTTTTTCTTTACACAGAGAACCACAGACACTTGGAATAAGCGAGCAAATAGCATGGTGGACAGGAGGAATTTATGGGACCTTCAAAACTTGACTTGATGTTACTTTAGAAGAATTAAGTGGAAGAGACTGCCGAGTGTAGTTGGCCTGAATGGCCTGTTCTTGGCTAGATTGTAATAATGTTCTACTTCCAGGAATGAGAGATTTCTAGCTTTGAAATGTAATAAATTTGCAGACCTTGCTGTAAACATGTTCTCACTGTGTCATGATGGGTTATTGGGTGTAGATTGATGGACAAAAATGGCAAAGTGATTAATTTCAAATGAAGTGTACAACATAATAAATCCTGCAGAATGTGAAGGAGTCTGAAGACTTTCTGAATTAAGTGTATTAACAGCTTGATGACTTTCTGGTATAACAAACATCTCGGGTTGAATGACGCAGGCTTGAAACTTTAAAGCAGGGGTCCCCTGGAGGGCCGCAGTGGCTGCAGGTTTTCATTCTAACCCTTTTCTTAATTGGCGACCTGTTTTGCTGCTAATTAACTTCTTAGTTGATAGAAACTCCTTAATTGTTTCTTTCTCCTTAATTACCAGCCAAACAACAATGAGATACAAAATGAGCCAGAACAACTGGTGTCCAGCATACCATATCTGAAAATAAAAAGGGTGGAGGTCTCTGGAATGTCCATCTGCTCAGGTCCACAAAACATTTTAGCAGAGCTCTTAGAAAAGAGAAAGTCAACAATTTCAGAAATGTCTGCTATTGCACAACAAGAGCAGGAACAAGCCATAGAATTAAAGAACGGGTTTAATTAACGACAAGGCTCGGCTCCCGATTAAGCAACTGGTTGGAGTGAAATTTGTTGGAGTTTGAGGCCCTGACTGAGTTGGTCTTCTGTTGGCTCCCTCACTTCACATTTCATTTCTGTTTGGGTGCCGCTTAAGGAAAGAAATGAAGCAATTCAGAGGAACGATGAAGAAATCCAGGGGAACAAATCTTAAAAACAATTCAATTAAAATTAATTCAAAAGAAGTTAATTAGCAGCAGAAACAGGTCACTAATTAAGAAAAGGGTTAGAATGAAAACCTGCAACCACTGTGGCCCTCCAGGACTGGAGTTGGGGACCACTGCTCTAAAGCAAATCAGAGATCTTCTCAGGCTCATGTAAGCTTTGGTAATCCATGAAGATGTGCTGCTGAAAGATGACCATTTATTTAAAGCTTTACTCTCTTAATTAAAGAAGGTTTGAATTCAGGGCTGTCTTAACATATGGGCACAATGGGCACTGGTCTGGGGGCCCATGATGGTTCTGATGCCTATGTATGTTTCTGTTTTGCTATTAAAACTGGGGTCTCAGCGCACTACTTTTCCCGGGGGGCCTATGATGCTGTTAAGACCACCCTGGTCGATAGTCATTAATCGAGATGAGCCAGGCAAAGCTATTAAGATGCCTCTGAGTTTGATCAGAAGTGAACGCTCAAAAGCAGTGGAGGTTGTGATCAAGGAGTACGTGTGGGTGAAGATGTACAGTTAGGTCCATAAATATTTGGACAGAGACAACTCTTTTCTCATTTTGGTTCTGTACATTACCACAATGAATTTTAAATGAAACAACTCAGATGCAGTTCAAGTGCAGACTTTCAGCTTTAATTCAGTGGGTTGAACAAAACGATTGCATAAAAATGTGAGGCAACTAAAGTATTTTTTTAACACAATCCCTTCATTTCAGGGGCTCAAAAGTAATTGGCCAATTGACTCAAAGGCTATTTCATGGCAGGTGTGTTCAAGTCCGTCGTTATGTCTTATCAATTAAGCAGATAAAAGGCCTGGAGTTGATGTGAGGTGTGGTGCTCGCATGTGGAAGATTTTGCTGTGAACAGACAACATGCGGTCAAAGGAGCTCTCCATGCAGGTGAAAGAAGCCATCCTTAAGCTGAGAAAACAGAAAAAACCCATCGGAGAAATTGCTACAATATTACGAGTGGCAAAATCTACAGTTTGGTACATCCTGAGAAAGAAAGCAAGCACTGGTGAACTCAGCAACGCAAAAAGACCTGGACGTCCACGGAAGACAACAGCGGTGGATGATCGCAGAATCATTTCCATGGTGAAGAGAAACCCCTTCACAACAGCCAACCGAGTGAACAACACTCTCCAGGGCTTGGTCGGCGTATCGATATCCAAGTCTACCAGAAAGAGAAGACTGCATGAAAGTAAATCCAGAGGGTGCACTGCAAGGTGCCAGCCACTCATAAGCCTCAAGAATAGAAAGGCTAGATTGGACTTTGCTAAAGAACATCTAAAAAAGCCAGCACAGTTCTGGAAAAACATTCTTTGGACAGATGAAACCAAGATCAACCTCTACCAGAATGATAAAGGCAAGAAAAAAGTATGGAGAAGGCGTGGAACAGCTCATTATCCATAGCATAGCACATCATCTGTAAAACACGGTGGAGTCAGGCAGTGTGATGGCTGCCAGTGGCACTGGGACACTAGTGTTTATTGATGATGTGACACAGGACAGAAGCAGCTGAATGAATTCTGAGGTGTTCAGAGACATACTGTCTGCTCAAATCCAGCTAATTGATTGGGCGGCGGGCGTTTCATGATACAGATGGACAATGACCAAAACATACAGCCAAAGCAACCCAGGAGTTTATTAAAGCAAAAAAGTGGAAAATCCTTGAATGGCCAAGTCAGTCACCTGATCTTAACCCAACTGAGCAGGCATTTCACTTGTTGAAGACTAAACTTCGGACAGAAAGGCCCACAAACAAACAGCAACTGAAAGTAAAGCCGCTGCAGTAAAGGCCTGGCAGAGCATTAAAAAGGAGGAAACCCAGCAGCTGGTGATGTCCAGGAGTTCAAGACTTCAGGCTGGCATTGCCAGCAAAGGGTTTTCAACCAAGTATTAGAAATGAACATTTTATTTCCAGTTATTAATTTGTCCAATTACTTTTGAGCCCCTGAAAAAAAGGGATTGTGTTCAAAAATACTTTAGTCGTCTCACATTTTTATGCAATCGTTTTGTTCAACCCACTGAATTAAAGCTCAAAGTCTGCACTTCAACTGCATCTGAGTTGTTTCATTTAAAATTCATTGTGGTAATGTACAGAACCAAAATTAGAAAAACGTTGTCTCTGTCCAAATATTTATGGACCTAACTGTTTAAAGTCCATAATAGATGGCTGCTGGGCTTTAGTCCAGCCTTTGTTTAAATCTCTTTTTGTGAAATGTACTATTGTTGTTGAATTATTAGCTTAAGTATTGTTTTGCAGTACTTTTAATTCCGTGGCTGTATGCAGGCCCTTTTAATAAATGAGCGGCGGATGAAAATGACGTCCAGGCTAGGAGAGCATGTTGGCAGGCACACCTGTGTCTTATAAACATCAGAGTTTATTTTTAGGTAGAAACAAGCGCTCGGTTTCCGTCTGCAAAGTCTGATTACAGCTTTATGATATAAAAAAAAAAAATTGATTTGCCACACTGTGGGCTGCTCTGAAATCACAAAGCACAAACGTTAATTAGGAAAGCAGCTCCCCTTCACATGGGAAGTGGGCACTTGACGAGAGGGTGGCTAACAGTGAAAATCTGCAGCTGTCGAGATCCTCCGGGACCACAGGATCTGCCCAGCCACATTCTTTAACTCAAAGTTTTGTTTTCTTTAACTAGCAAAATTAGCCCAGTGGGTGGCGATGTTGCCCCCATGGATGTGGAGGTGGTGCACAGGTACAAGAACTTGACCCCTTTGATGTCTTAATCACTATTTTCAGGCCCATTTGAGAGCCACCGTTAGCGCTACATCCTGTGTTTTTAACGGCGTGGTTTCAAGGGTCGTGACCCAGGGTAATTGGTGAGACGGAATAAAAGGTCGACTGAGGATTCCTTTCGTTATCCAATCTGCATATTCAACCTCTTAAAACAAACAGATAAAATAATTAATTACTTTTGAACTTCTCATGAGTTTCGTTCGGTTTGACCTCTCTGCCTGTTTAATTCTTGTCTATCATTATGATTTGGTAGTTGGGTTTTATGTTTATTTGTTTTAGTTTCATTTTTTAAGTGCTTCTCCTGGGTTAGCTCAGTAAAAATTCACCTATCCGTTTCTTGGCAGGACAGATAGGCTGGACTGGTCTTGTAACACCGTGGAGCTAAAAAATAAACAGCCAAGCAGACTCCTGTTTCTTAGTAGACTCTATGTTTCTTCAATATGGATGGTGACGTCTTTTACATGTTTTATGAGTCAGTGGCAGGCTGTGAGGTGTTCTGGGCTGGTAAGATCACTTCAAAAGGGGTCCTCCAAATCAACAAGCTGATTAAGAAGTCAGGCTAATTTATGGTACACTCTCTGGACCCGCTGGAGGTAGAAGAGAATCCAATCAGAACTGATGGCCATTGTAAACAATTGCTGTGTTCCTTTAATATGGGTAGTGACATCCTTTGCTCTTCTGTAACTCTGTGTTCAGCCAGTGTGGCATGCCCAGCCAGTAACATCAATTCAAGAAAGGCCCACCAAATTAATAAGCTTATTAAGGAGGCAGGATCAGCTATGGGACACCCTCTGGACCTGCTGGAGGTTGTAGAGAATCAAATCAAACTTGATGACATTAGTGAAGAACACAGTGTTTCTTTATTGTGGCTAGTGACAACCCTTACATTTTCTAAAACACTTTGATATAAATAAATATAGTGTACTCGGCTGGTGACATCACTTCCAAAGAGGTCCAACAAATCAATAAACTGATTAAGAAGGAAAATGCAGTTATGGGATGCCATATAGACCTTTTGGATGTAGTAGAGAATCAGGTCAAATCTGATGACCATTATGTGGGTAGTGACATCCTATACAAGTTCTGTCATGGCCAGTGTGGGGTTTTGGTCCAGTAAGATCACTTCAAAAGGGGGTCCACCAAATTAACAAGCTGATTGAGAAGGTAGGCACATATATAGGACACCCTCTGGACCTGCTGGAGGTTGTAGAGAATCAGATCAAACCTCATGACAATAATGAAAAACGCTGTGCTTCTTTATTGTGGCTACTGACATCCCTTACATTTGATGTACCTCAGTGATACACATCAATATGGTGTGCTTGGCTGGTAAGAACACTTGAAAAAGGGTCCTCCAAATCAACAAGCTGATTAAGAAGTCAGGCTAATTTATGGTACACTCTCTGGACCTGCTGTAGGTAGAAGAAAATCCAATCAGAATTGATGGCCATTGTGAACAATTGCTGTGTTCCTTTAATATGGGTAGTGACATCCTTTGCTCTTCTGTAACTCTGTGTTAAGCCAGTGTGGTGTGCTCGGCCAGTAACATCAATTCAAGAAAGGCCCACCAAATTAATAAGCTCATTAAGGAGGCAGGATCAGCTATGGGACACCCACAGGGCCTGCTGGAAGTTGTAGAGAATCAAATCAAACCTGATGACATTAGTGAAGTACGCAGTGTTTCTTTATTGTGGCTAATGACATACCTTACATTTTCTATAACTCTGTGATATGAATCAATATGGTATGCTTGGCTGGTGACATCACTTCCAAAGAGGTCCAACAAATCAGTTGGATTTGTAATCAGTTGGATCAGTAAACTGATTAAGAAGGAAAACGCAGCTATGGGACGCCATGTAGACCTTTTGGATGTAGTAGAGAATCAGGTCAAATCTGATGACCATTATGTGGGTAGTGACATCCTATACAAGTTTTGTCATAGCCAGTGTGGGGTTCTGGTCCAGTAAGGTCACTTCAATAGGGGGTCCACCAAATTAACAAGCTGATTGAGAAGGTAGGCACATATATACTGTAGGACGCCCTCTGGACCAAATAGAGAATCGAGTCAAAACAAATGGCCATTAGGAATAATACTGCGCTCCTCTAATGTGGGTAGTGACATCCTCTACTCTTAAATATGATCATTTCAAAAGGGGCCCATCGAATTCAAAAGCTAATTCAGAAGGCTGACTCAGTTATGGAACACACTGTGGACCCCCTGGAGGCAGCAGTGGAGGAGAAAATGAAAACAAAACGGTAGCGATGTATCTTTAATAATGCCTTGTGGTTACTGCTCTCTTATTATTAGCCAATTCAGTAGTTTTCTTCTTTTTTTACTTGTTGTTTGTATCTGAGGGTGGTTTTGTTGTTGTTGTTACTGTAATATGTTTTGAGCTCATGATACAAGCTAATATTCCACCATAGCAGGGCATGTAGTGGGCCAGTGCTCAATGGCACACTATACCAGCGTTCTACCTCTATACCAGTGTGTACTGTCACTTGACTCACAACCAGCCAATAGTTTCATTGAGCTTTAGGACCTCCGAGGGTGGAGGGGGTCCAACCTTCCTTTTTGAAATATCTTATGTGTATCAGCAGTAACAGGTGCACCTTCAGACCTCAAAGGGGGACACCATCTGCATCCAGCAGAGAACGCACGCACCCTTGGATGTCAAACTGTCCAGCTCCGTGCCTACAATAGAGCCTGCCTTCCTCTCCAGTTTGTCCAGGCGTGAGGCGTCCCTCTTCTTTATGCTGCCTCCCCAGCACACCACCGCATAGAAGAGGGCACTCGCCACAACCGTCTGATAGAACATCTGCAGCATCTTATTGCAGATGTTGAAGGACGCCAGCCTTCTAAGGAAGTATAGTCGGCTCTGTCCTCTCTTGCACAGAGCATCAGTATTGGCAGTCCAGTCCAATTTATCATCCAGCTGCACTCCCAGGTATTTATAGGTCTGCACCCTCTGCACAGTCACCTCTGATGATCATGGGGTCCATGAGGGGCCTGGGCCTCCTAAAATCCACCAACAGCTCCTTGGTTTTGCTGGTGTTCAGGTGTAGGTGGTTTGAGTCGCACCCTTTAACAAAGTCCTTGATTCGGTTCCTATACTTCTCCTCCTGCCCACTCCTAATGCAGCCCACATGCAAGTCAATACAAGGATACAATTCACTGCAAACAAGGATACAACAAGGTTTTTGTGCCAGCTCAAGAGGCGTAGGAAAATAGCACATGGTGACAGAACCCCATGGAGTGGTCTCTGCTTGTTTTAGTTCATCTTTTTGTCATACAGACTGCATGTTACTCTCCTTGTCAGTTTCTCTGCTTAATTTGTATGTGTGCCACATGCTTCTTACTTTGAGTAAAAATCAGGTTTTATAAGATGCTTTCCATAATTCACAGTGACATATTTCAAACTTATACCTACATCATCCAAAATAGTCTCTATAGTTATCAGTCAAACCATCTATCTATCTATCTATCTATCTATCTATCTATCTATCTATCTATCTATCTATCTATCTATCTATCTATCTATCTATCTATATATCTATCTATCTATCTATCTATGTAAATAAATACATTATTACCAAAATAAATAAATTTTATACCTCTGTTTGTTTTTTAGTGTTGCTTAGTGTTCCAGAACTTTCTCAGATACAATCAGTGTGATACTGAAATATCTAATGAAACAGTAACAAGATGCTTGAATAGGCACCAAGTAGTTTTCTAAGCCCATGAAAAGACGCTTTAATTTACTTCCTGATTCTTCACATCACCACAGATTCATTTCTCCAACGTTCAAGGTGATGCCAACGTTATTAAGTGAATTCATCAGTGTGGAAAGCAGCAGGGTAGCAAGTCATGAAATCAATTTGTTTAGAGAGGTAATGAAATTGTTATTTGATTATCTGCCTTGAGTTTATTTCCCGTTTGCATGATGATAGAAACATTCTAAGTACATTTCTGAATATCCATGGACCGCGTTTGTATTGTTGATAGCATGGCTTTAATGGAGTTAGAAAATGGAATGAGAGGCTGTCATTAACAGAGAGGTGTTGGTAAATCGCATCCATCCATCTGTCCATTTTTCTGAATGTAGAGGCAAACAGGATGCTATCTATCTATCTATCTATCTATCTATCTATCTATCTATCTATCTATCTATCTATCTATCTATCTATCTATCTAATGTTAAAGAATTCAAAACAGACATATAAAGTGTTGAATATCCCTGAGGAATGTCTGAAATATCCTTAAGACAAAAGTAAAATAAAACATGAAAACAGACGTGGCATGCCAGGTTAAATGTAGTATAGATTCTCATGCAAGTCCTCAGCTAGACTGACTCCATGATGGTGGCAGCTCTGGTTATGCAGTATGAGACACAGAATAGACGGGTCCAGGTGTGTGAGAATTGGAAGTGACTTCACTCAGCAGCCCACTGTCAATAACTGAAGCTGCATGTAGAATAGTGCCTTTCATATCTATCTATCTATTATATAGTGCCTTTCATATCTATCTATCTATCTATCTATCTATCTATCTATCTATCTATCTATCTATTATATAGTGCCTTTCATTCTATCTATCTATCTATCTATCTATCTATCTATCTATCTATCTATCT
>JANRMT010062841.1:5038816-5056277 GCA_026402145.1 Polypterus bichir lapradei | reverse complement strand
TATCTATCTATCTAATAGTTATATAGTGCATTTTAGTATCTATCTATCTATTATATAGTGCCTTTCATATCTATCTATCTATTTATTGTAACAAAGGTGCTATATAGGCGCATGACTCGACACAGAAAGACACGGAGGCACGTATACACACACAAAGACTTTTATTTTTCTTCACCTGTGGGTGCACTCACAGGCAATACACAGTCCCAAAGCACAAACACAATACCACAACACACTTTTCTTCCACTACCACCACTCCTCCACAAGCGTAGTCCTCCTCCTCCCGACCCTGGCTCCTCGAGTGGTGGTGGCTGGGCCCTTTTATAGCCCACCCGGAAGCGTTCCAGATGATTAACCACCTGGTCCTAATTGCACTTCCGGGTGGGGCTGAAGATTCGTCCAGCCGGGCTGTAGGAAGCAGACAGCCCCCCCTAGCGGCCACCCCAGGCCCCAACCAAGCTGTGGAGGACTCCATCTCCCATGGAGCCCTGCGGGTGGTTGGGGAATCGCCGGCCAGGGAGGCTGCCACCAAGCGTCCTGGGGGAGATATTGGACTGCCCATGGTGGCTCCCCCAGAACATAAGCAGCAGGGGCATCCCTGCCGGGCATGGGACCCGGCTGTCCTTCATACTATCTTTCTATCTATCTATTATATAGTGCCTTTCATATCTATCTATCTATCTATCTGTCTGTCTGTCATTTATATAGTGTCTTTCATATCTATCTACTATATAGTGCCTTTCTGTCTGTTATATAGTGCCTTGCATATCTATCTATCTATCTATTATATAGTGCCTTTCATATCTATCTATCTATCTATCTATTATATAGTGTCTTTCATATCTATCTATCTATCTATCTATCTATCTATCTATCTATCTATTATATAGTGTCTTTCATATCTATCTATCTATCTATCTATCTATCTATCTATCTATCTGTCTGTCTGTCTGTCTATTGCTTTTTCAGTCTTTCATTACTTCATTAATTATTAAATGCATTTATGTATTTAATTATTATGTAATTGGCTTTATGAGCCACTTCAGCCACCACCAATGTGTAGTGCCCACCTGGATGACGTGATGGAAGCCATTCTTACGCCATTGTGCTCACCACACATTAGCTGTTAGATGTTGAAGGGGCTGCGGTGGGCTGGCGCCCTGCCCAGGGTTTGTTTCCTGCCTTGCGCCCAGTGTTGATTAGGATTGGCTCCAGCAGACCCCCGTGACCCTGTCGTTAGAATATAGTGGGTTGGATAATGGATGGATGGATGTTGAAAGGGTGAGAGAGAGAGATAGAAAATTATAGCCAGGGGATAACTAGGGGCCAGAATGGGCAAGGTCACAGTGGGCAATTTAGCCAGGACATTGGGGTACGCCATACTGTTTTTAGAGGATGCCCAGGGGTCTTGTGTGAACACAGAGAGTCAGGACCTCAGTTTTATGTCTCCTCTGAAGGCCGGTGCCCATTTTTACAGCACACTGTCCCCATCACTCAACTGTTCCACACACAGACCAGCAGGTAAGTACCCCCCGGTGGCATCGCCAACACCACTTGCAGCAGCACCTTGAGCTTTTCCTAGATGTTTTCCTATCCATCCAAGTACTGGACAGGCTCAAACAGGCTTAGCTTCATGTGGATGACCTGTTCTGAAGTGCAGGTGGCATGGCTGCTGGCTCCGATCTGTCTCTCTGTGTTTTATATAGTGCCTTTCTCATCTCTCCTGTAGTGTCAACATACCTCTGATTCCAAAAACAATGTCCATTCTGGAATGATGTGCAGCTGCACTATGGCTCCTTTCCTTCTTTCCTTCTTCTCTGCGGTGTATCAACGCCCAGCCAGGCATTCTGTCCGCTCAGAGCTCGCACTCCGACGTGAGGATTCCCGTGTGTGTTTGTCTGTTTTGCCCCCTTGTTTGTGTTTGCCATATTTAACGTGTTATTGTCCCTCCGTACTTTACGTCAGGCTTGGCCTGCAATGTGCACTGCCAACTGAACGCCTTTTGATGTTTCCCAGACTCAACCTCGGGCTATTGATTTAACTTTAATTGTGGTTAACACCTGCCGGGAAAACTGCCGACCGAGCTGTGTGGGAGTTTCGAAAATGAAAAGGCTCATTTACTAAGGATGCAAAGTCATTTAGAGACCTCATTAAAAAATGACACGGCAAACCTCACAGCCACCGCTGCTCGCATGTGGATCTCTCTTTCCGGGTTTTGCATTTTCCAATTATGGGATACACTTTGGTTAACTGTATTCATTACACTTGTTAAAAGCTCCGCAGCAGCCCTCATTTGACTGCCTCTTCTCCAAAAGTGCATTTTACTGTAAAGGGAGTCGTACACATTTGAAGGAAGTCCAGGGGGCTCATAGAACGCTTATATCTTTAATAAATTCTTCATTTTCTCAAAAGCAAAGTAGTTTAATTTTGAAGATGGGGGGCACCCTTGAGTTATCGAGAACGTCAGAAATAACATCAAGGAGTATCAGAAGTGAGGAGGTAAGAGGATGAGCGAAGTCCTGGCTGCCAACTCTCCAAGCACATGATATTAAAACATGGCGTCCAGCAGGGGTCAGCATTGAGGCCACCAGTCTTTATAATATATGTACATTAGGGGGGCCAACTCCGGTCCTGGAGGGTCCTGCAATGGCTACAGGTTTTCTTTCTAACCCTTTTTAGTGAAAATAGTGACCTCTTTTCTGTACTAATTAACTTTATTGAATTGTTTTCTTATTTAAGACTCATACCCCTTATATTAGAGGTGGGCAACATTGGTGGTCCTGGAGGGTCCTGCAATGGCTACAGGTTTTCATTCTAACCCCTTTCTTAATTATTGGCCACTTTTCGCTGCTAAATACTTTGTTGAATTGTTTATTTATTTAAGACTTAGACCCCATATATTAGAGGTGGGCGACATTGGTGGTCCTGGAGGGTCCTGCAATGGCTGCAGGTTTTCATTCCAAACATTTTCTTAACTAGTGACCACTTTTTATGGCTAATTAACTTTGTTAAATTGTTTTTTTTTATTTAAGACTCAGACCCCTTATATTAGAGTTGGGCAACATTAGTGGTTTTAGGGGGTCCCACAGTAGCTGCAGGTTTTCATTCTAACCCTTTTCTTAATTAGTGACCACTTTTTACAGCAAATTAACTTTGTTAATTTTTTTTTTTTATTTAAGACTCAAACCCCATATATTAGAGGTGGGCAATATTGGTGGTCCTGGAGGGTCCTTCAATGGCTGCAGGTTTTCATTCCAACCGTTTTCTTAATTAGTGATAACTTTTTGCTGCTAAATAACTTCAATGAATAGATTTTTTTATGTAAGTCTCAGACCCCTTATATTAGAGGTGGGCAACATTAGTGGTCCTGGAGGGTCCTGCATTGGCTACAGGTTTTCTTTCTAACCGTTTTTAGTGAAAATAGTGACCTCTTTTCACTGCTAATTAACTTCATTGAATTGTTTTTTTTTAAGATAGATAGATAGATACTTTATTAATCCCAAGAGGAAATTCACATTTTATTTAAGACTCAGACCCCTTGTATTAGAGGTGGGTAACATTGGTGGTTTTAGAGGGTCCCACAGTAGCTGCATGATTTCATTCTTACCCCTTTCTTAATTATTGGCCACTTTTCGCTGCTAAATACTTTGTTGAATTGTTTATTTATTTAAGACTTAGACCCCATATATTAGAGGTGGGCGACATTGGTGGTCCTGGAGGGTCCTTCAATGGCTGCAGGTTTTCATTCCAACCGTTTTCTTAATTAGTGATGACTTTTTGCTGCTAAATAACTTCAATGAATTGTTTTTTTTTATGTAAGTCTCAGACCCCTTATATTAGAGGTTGGCAACATTAGTGGTCCTGGAGGGTCCTGCAATGGCTACAGGTTTTCTTTCTAACCGTTTCTAGTGAAAATAGTGACCTCTTTTCACTGCTAATTAACTTCATTGAATTGTTTTTTTTAAGATAGATAGATAGATAGATAGATAGATAGATAGATAGATAGATAGATAGATAGATAGATAGATAGATACTTCATTAATCCCAAGGGGAAATTCACATTTTATTTAAGACTCAGACCCCTTATATTAGAGGTGGGTAACATTGGTGGTTTTGGAGGGTCCCACAATAGCTGCAGGTTTTCATTCTAACCCTTTTCTTAATTAGTGACCACTTTTTGCTGCTAATTAACTTTGTTAAATTGATTTGCTACTTAAGACTCAGATCCCTTACATCAGGGGGTGAGCAACATCGGTGGTCCTGGTGGGCTGCAGATTTTTGCTCCAATTCAATTGCTTCATGAGAAGTCACTTGTTGCTCATGAAGCACTTATTGCTCAAGTGATGATTTTCTACTTCATTTATGTGGTCTCGCTTGCTACAGTTTTGAGCCCTTAATTGCTTATGTTGGTCTTAAACAGCGGCAGGTTTTAATGGCTCCTTATTAGCAATAGGAAGCAGCAGATCTCCATCTACTGTACGCCTGTGTGTATTCATCGAGCACTATTTGGTTTATTAAAATCCTCAGATGGGAAATGAAGAGAAAGAGAAGAACGGAAAACTACTCATCCGTTTCAGGCTTCAAATTGTTAGAAAGGGAAAAAAATCTTCGATATAAGACTGACCTGACATGGCAGAGTTCAAACCCTAACACTAATGATATTAAATGACACTGGTTATTGGCAAGGATTGTTTTCTAATTAAGCAACCAGGTTGGAACAAAAACCTGCTGCCACTGCGGCCCTCCAGGACTGATCACCTTTGACATAAATGGTGCAGACAGGAAGACAATCAATGAGCTGATTAAGTTAGCAGATGATACTGAGCTAAGTGGAAGGGCGGGTAATGGAGAATCAGCTAAATCGTTACCGAGGGATGTGGATAGCATGTAGGAATGTGGAAGATTACATTTTATATAAGTAAATGTAACGTTTTACACGTAGGAAGTCAAAATGTATGATTTGAGTACACAACAGGAGGTCTGAAACTTGAAAGTACGCCTTATGAGAAGGACTGAGGAGCCGTAGTGGACTCGACACGATCAACTGGCAGACAAGCCATTAAGAAGGCTAACAGAATGTCAGGTTATATAGCGCCTTGATGTGTGGAGTACAAGTCAAGAGACCACACTGACGTTGACGTCGGAGGTGACGCTGTCGCTTTTTCTAGGCTCATTCCTGGGCTGCAGGCTACACCTTATTGGAAGGAGTCGTAGCGGACATAACACTATCAACTGGCAGGTAGTGTGCAGAAGCCATTAAACCTTAAACCACCGGAACTGGCTATAGTCGCTTCCAAGTGCAATTTGCCAGCACACCGGAAACTGATCAGTCAGTGCCATCCATTCATTGGGCAGCCAGCTCATGACCACTGCGGCCCCCTAGCGAATCAGCATCACTGTCCATGGGATTGAGCCGCTGCACTAGACTCGCCTGTAAGCATCAGCGTTGGCCTCTGTGTGCAGCCATTTCAAACGTAGTTGGCGCAGTCGGTGATTTACTGAATTTCATCAATGGCATCAGTCACACCTTGGACATATCATAATAGATTGCTGCTGTAGTTTTTTTTTTATAGTTTTTACATTTTATTGGCAGGGTGTAAAATGATCAGCGTGGCAGTAATTATGATGCTATTTGCATGAAAAAAATACGTATTCCATTCAACTGTCACTTTGTCTCTAATTGAGTTGTGACATTTCCTTAAAAGGTGCAGCAAAAAAGTGTTTGGTGTTCCGGGGGTGCATTAATCCCCCCAAGTATGTGGCAGTTTATGGGTTAAGAAGACTAACAGGATGTCAGGTTATATAGCGCCTTGACATGTGGAGTACAAGTCACAGGAGGTTCTGCTCAGGCTTTAAAACACACTGGTTAGGCCTCATCTGGAGTCCTGGGTGCAGTTTTGGCCCCACCAGACATAACAGCAGTAGAGAAAGTCCAGAGAAGAGTGACTGGGCTGGTTCAGGCCAACAGTGGACGAGTGATGAAGAAAGATTTAAAGAGCTGAGCCTAACGCTTGCATCAGGTTTAGGTCTTGTTAGGTTTTAATTCACAATGGGGGGTCTGAAAATCGAAAGTCCACCTTATGAGAAGGATTTAGGAGTCGTAGTGGACTTGACACGATCAACTGGCAGACAGTGTTCAGAAGCCATTAAGAAGGCTAACAGAATGTCAGGTTATATAGCGCCTTGATGTGTGGAGTACAAGTCACAGGAGGTGATGCTCAAGCTTTAAAACACACTGGTGAGGCCTCATCTGGAGTCCTGGGTGCAGTTTTGGTCTTCAAAAAAGACATAACAGCAATAGAGAAAGTCCAGAGAAGAGCAACTAGGCTGATTCCAGGACTACAGGGGATGAGTGATGAGGAAAGATTAAAAGAGCTTAGCCTAACACTTTCATTAGGTTTAGGTCTTCTTACGTTTTAATTCACAATTGGCTGTCTGACTATCGAAAGTCCACCTTAGGAGAAGGATTTAGGAGTCATAGTGGACTCTAAGCTATCAACTTCCCGACAGTGTTCAGAAGCCATTAAGAAGGCTAACAGAATGTCAGGTTATATAGCGCCTTGATGCATGGAGTACAAGTCACAGGAGGTTCTGCTCAGGCTTTATAACACACTGGTGAGGCCTCATCTGGAGTCCTGGGTGCAGTTTTGGACCCACCAGACATAACAGCACTAGAGAAAGTCCAGAGAAGAGCAACTATGCTGATTCAGGGCTACATGAGACGAGTGATGAGGGAGGAAAGATTAAAAGAGCTGAGCCTTTACAGGAGATGAAGAGGAGACCTGACTGAAGTGTTTAAAATTATGAAGTGAATTAGTCCAGTGGATCGGGACGGTGACTTTAAAATGAGTTCATCAAGAACACGGGGACACAGTTGGAAACTTGTGAAGGGAAATTTCACACAAACATTAGGAAGTTTTTTCTTCACACAGAGAACCACAGATACGTGGAATAAGTGACCAAGTAGTGTGGTGGACAGGAGGACTTTAGGGATCTTCAGAACTCAACTTGGTGTTTTTTAAGAAGAATTAAGTGGAGAGGACTGGTGAGCTTTGTTGGGCTGAGCAGCCTGTCCTTGTTTAGTTTGTTCTAATACTTCTAGGATTGAGAGATTTCAGGTTTTGAAATGTAATAAATTTGGAAGGCTTTCCGCAAACGTACAATACAATTTATTTTTGTGTAGCCTAAAATCACACAAGAAGTGCCGCAATGGGCTTTAACACGCCCTGCCTCTTGACAGCCCCCCAGCCTTGACGCTCTAGGAAGACAAGAAAAAACTCCCAAAAAAAAAAAATCCTTGTAGGGAAAAATGGAAGAAACCTCGGGAAAGGCAATTCAAAGAGAGACCCCTTTCCAGGTAGGTTGGGCATGCAGTGGGTGTCAAAAAGAAGGGGGTCAATACAATACAGTAAAATATGCAGAACAGAACAAATCCTCAATACAGCATAAAAATAAAAATTTTAGAAGTATGGAGTAGAATTTAACAGTAGATGATATCACATAATATGATTTGGATTAGTTTAGAGTCCTGGAGACTACAGCCATCAAGCTGCCTCCCCCTATTGGCCATTCCACAGCTGAGTCAGTGCTGGGCCAGCCAATCCAATGACAGGACCCCTAAACCTGATGATTCCTGTGATCCTCCATCAGGGATGGCTTTACCTTAGGCAGGCAAAACAACTTGGCATGTGGGCCGTGGCACCCAGGGGCATATTTGAGTACCGAACAGAATAGGTGACAATTATAATATTACTTATGTTTTAGTGCTAATGACTAACAACAGAGATGCAGTCTGTACAGTTAATCAGCAGCTCTAGGCAGGGTGTGCTAAACTGAAGTCATAAACATGTTCTCACTGTGTCATGATGGGTTATTGGGTGTAGATTGATGGGCAAAGTGATCCATTTCTAATGAAATGTACAACACAATAGATCCTGCAGAATGTGAAGGAGTCTGAAGACTTTCTGAATTCAGTGTATTAACAGCTTGATGACTTTCTGGTATAACAAACAGGTTTGAAACTCTAACGCAAATCAGAGATCTTCTCAGGCTTTTGTATGTTTTGGTAATCCATGTTGGTCTTTGAAGAGGAAACCAAAACCCAGGGCATGAGTTATGAGGAAAGATTCAAAGAGCTGAGCCTTTACTGGAGATGAAGAGGAGACCTGAGTGACGTGTTTAACATTATGAACTGAATTAGTCCAGTGGATCGAGACGGGGACATTAAAATGAGTTCATCAAGAACACGGGGACACAGTTGGAAACTTGTGAAGGGTGAATTTCGCACAAACATTAGGAAGTTTTTCTTTGCACTGCGATCCACAGACACTTCGAATAATAGACCAAGTAGTGGGGTGGACAGGAGGACTTTAGGGTCCTTCAGAACTCGACTTGATGTTATTTTAGAAGAATTAAGTGGACAGGACTGGTGAACGTTGTTCTCATCCACATTGTTCTGATGTTCACACTACCCATCCATTACTGACACCTGCTTCTGCTGGTCCAAAGCAGCAAGGACCAGATGCTATTTTAACATTTACATTTGTTTGTTTGTCAGATGCTTTTATCCAAAGTGACTTACAAAAGAGGTCAATGTAATCAAGTAACATCAGACTGGAGGACTTTATGGACCTTCAGAAGTCGACTTGATGTGATTTTTGAGGAGTTAAGTGGACTGGACTGGCAAACTTACTTCACCAAAGCATTGACAAGCGCACTTTATTCATGTAACGCTCTGATGCTCTGCGGATCACGCGGGTCCTGGTGGGTCGTGCTATATTCATGGAGGGGGACGCGCTGGCATGTCAAAAACACACAGGTTGCGAAACCCTGTCCTAGAATTTGTGAAACTGCTAGCAGACACAGTGAGTGACACAAAGCTGAGGGACAGGCCTCAGGCACGCTGGCCTTAAATCAAGGTGACCACCCCAAGGCCCTGTGCGTCTTGACACTTCCTACACAACCCGAGACAACAGGCCTGCAGGTGGGCACACTTCTCTACTCTGGGTTGCCTTTTCTCCAGAACAGCTTTGGGGTGCCCAGTATGTTGAGCTATGACCTTCTGCAATGCCAGCAGACAGCATTTTGCACTTTACAGGTGCAGATTCAGAGGCTTATTGTGCACCAGAGGTGTCCAGCAGTGACAGTCACACAAGACGTTGAAGGACTGCAGATGACCGCTGATGGCCACAGCTGCTCTTTTTGTTTTTTTGCCGTTTTGTTTTCCTATTCTTCTCATTTGTTTAATGAAGCTTGAAATTTCAGTCCGACAAGGATCGTCGCCGCTGGATTCCCTGATGCCCGTTTCATGAAGTGACCTCAGGTGGGCATCTTGAAATGGAACATGCGAGTCCTTGTGCTCCTGCTGACATCATGATTTGTATTTGTTAAGGAATCCTAATGGGATTGCTTATTAAAATAAAATATCAACCACTCTCAGGGTGGGCCTAATGCTAGAAACAGATTTATAACTAGGCACACATATGAATATGGCCAAATGAATAAGAGCGTGTTCTTCTGCTCATTAGTGTTATTTCAGATTTTACAAAGTGCAGGAATGTTTTCTTTATAAACTTTAGCAAATCCGGCAGGGAAGCGAGTGTTTTTATATCTTGTGTCTACAACCCTTCAGTGCCGATCTCCAATGCCATCAGTGAAGGCGCTCATTAAGACGGAGTTCTGTAGGTGGGCACAATACTGGCAGCACTGTAGCTGGCAGGCAGGGAGTGTGGAATGATCCACCGCTCTTGGGCTACCACAGTAATCCTAAGAAAGCCAAGAAGCACGGCCGCTGGAAGCAAACCATTTAGTGCTGGCCTGTGTTCTCAGTTGTAGGAATTTCAGTCCATCAGGAGGTGACACAAACAAGTCACCCTGGAGTCGCCACTAAAGAAATGATGGCAACACAACTCATGTTATGGCCGATTGTGGGCAAGGTTCAACCTTTCCAACAAACGGTGTCCTGTCTTATAAAAGTACCTTCCAGAATATCCTGGAATTTGAACTTTGTTGCTAGGCAACATAGTCGGAATTGCAGTGGCTTCTAAGGTCTTCAGAGCCCCTCACCTTCTGCACACTCTAGTGAGTTGTAGACTTCATTTGAAACAGATAAACTTGCCGTTTTTTCCCACCAGTCTAAACTCAACCCTAACCCTAATCCTAACCCATAAGGAAGAAGTGAACATGTCTTCAGAAAAGGTTTACAAATGAATGAAAAATCAAAAACTGAATCTCTCATTCTTAGAGATATTCAGACCCTTGGTTCAATACTTTGCCAGCAATTCCAGATTTGGGTCTTCTTGGTAAGACTCTAGAAGCTTTGCACACCTGGATTTGGCCAGTTTGTCCCATTCTTCCTGGCAGATCTTCACAGGCCTCATTAGATTGGATGGGAAGTGCCTGTAAGCAGCCATCTTCAGCTCTCTCCACACGTGTGCTCTCCACTGCCAATATTGACTCTTTGCATAAACTTCATGGAATTGTCAATAAAAACCTTTGAAACTTCTGAACTGCTTGTAATTCTACTTCAGTACAGATGTTCACACTACCCATCCGTTACTTACACCTGCTTCAGCTGGTCCAAAGCAGCAAGGACCAGATGCTATTTTAACATTTACATTTGTTTGTTTGTCAGATGCTTTTATCCAAAGTGACTTACAAAGGAGGTCAATATAATCGAGTAACATCAGACTGGAGGACTTTAGGGGCCTTCAGAAGTCGACTCCTGATGTGATTTTGGAGGAGTTAAGTGGACAGGACTGGCGAGTTTACTTCACCAAAGCATTGACAAGCGCACTTGATTCATGTAACGCTATGATGCTCTGCGGATCACGTGGGTCCCAGTGCTAAATTCATGGAGGGGGACGCGCTGGCATGTCAAAAACACACAGGTTGTGAAACCCTGTCCTAGAATTTGTGAAACTGCTAGCAGACACAGTGAGTGACACAAAGCTGAGGGACAGGCCTCAGGCACGCTGGCCTTAAATCAAGGTGACCACCCAAAGGCCCTGTGCGTCTTGACACTTCCTACACAACCTGAGACAACAGGCCTGCACCATAGAAACATCTGACAGAAAGATCTAAAAAACACTGAAGCAAACTCTGTGAAAACCAACACTTGGGTCATTCTCACAACTTTTGGCCACGACTGTACATGTTATTTATATAGTGCCTTTCCCATGCTCAAGGCGCTAACGACAATATGAATTATTAAATGCGTGACTCGTCCTTTTAGATGGTTTGGCTGCATTTCTCTAGTTGATCAAGGATGTCCCCAAGATGTCTCATTATCCATCCATCCATTATCCAACCCGCTATATCCTAACTGTAGGGTCACGGGGGTCTGCTGGAGCCAATCCCAGCCAACACAGGGCGCAAGGCAGGAAACAAACCCCGGGCAGGGCACCAGCCCACCACAGGGCACACACCAAGCACACAATAGGGACAATTTAGAATCGTCAATGCACCTAACCAGCATGTCTTTGGACTGTGGGAGGAAACCAGAGCACCCGGAGGAAACCCACACAGACACGGGGAGAACATGCAAACGCCACACAGGGAGGACCCGGGAAGCGAACCCAGGTCTCCGTACTGCAAGGCCACCGTGCCGCCATAACTTTTTTATAGACCTAAAAATACTGTCACCTTTTTTTTTTATGGTAAAAATTCTGGCAACCCAGCTGCCAGTACTTTACCGTAAATTTAACGTTTATTTTTTTTTACATCAACATATTTGAACCAGTGGGTTGGTGTCATCCCTGAGAAAGAGTTGAGTGCTTTCTCCTCCATTTCTTCCATGTACAAGTTGGCTACAATGGGTGACACTGGGGAACCCATGGCACAGCCATATCTCTGTCTGTGAAAGTCACCTCTGTACGAGAAGTAAGTGGTGCTCGTCACCAGCATCCCCACCACTGCTGCATTAACAGCTGTAAGGAGGAGACTGGAAGAAGACAGCAGAAGCAGCCTTAACACAGATCTTGGATCTGTGCTTGAACACCGAAAGAAGACATCAGAAAGGAAACCCGAGGAGACGTAAACCCGCACAGCCTCTTCAGATCTTGTCGGAAATCTCCAACGCCGGCAGCCATCATTTTTCCTCTGCTTGATAACAGCAATCAAGGGACTTGAGAAGTCACTTGAGCAGAGGGGACCGTGTCCCAAGTCTAATATCCAAGCCGGCACAATTTCGGCACACTTTACACATTCGTATCAGAGAGCTGGCCAGACGGTGAGAGCTCTCGTCTCATTTGAAGATGCCACCTGCATGCTGTGAAACGGAGCCCACCAGAAACGTCGCCCTCCGGCGGTCTGTCAGCTGCCGCCTGTGGAGCAGATCCCAGGTGGAGATGGTGGGGCTGCTTTATTTATGAAGGCGTTTTCTATTATTTATTGATGTCACTCTCTGTAGCCATTTAAATAAAATAAAAGTCCAAGCTGTTCCCTGACCTTTTCAAACCACATATAGCGCGCCTTCGGAACGGCTTCAGACCCTGTCACTTTTGTCACATTTTGTTCTGTTGCAGCCCTGTGCTAAAATCATTCACACTCGTTTTTTTTTTTTTTCTCCACATCAAGCAACACTCAAGACCCCAGAATGACAAAGCAAAAAAAACAGGATTGTGGAAAGCTTTGTCAATTTATTAAAAATCAAAAAACAAAACTCCGAAATCTCCCATTGACACTTAGTTGAAGCCCCTCTGCCAGCAATTCCAGCCGGCAGTCTCCTTGAATTTGCTTGAAGACCACCTGAGAGATGCTGAGGGGGAGCTTCTGTCCACAGTCCATCCATATCCTAAATGAGGACAGAGTCCAGAGCAGGGGGTCTCCATCTCCGGTCCTGGAGGGTCCGACAGTGGTTGCTGGTTTTCATTGCAACCCTTTTCTTAATGAGTGGCCACTTTTTGCTGCTAATTAACTTCATTGTATTCATTTGTCAATTAACATTCAGATCCCTTAAATCAGGGGTGAGTAACGTTGGTGGTCCTGGAGGGTCCCGCAATGGTGCTGGTTTTTATTCTAATCCTTTTCTTAATTAGTGGCCACTTTTTGCTGCTAATTAACTTCATTAAATTAATTTGTCATTTAAGACTCAGACCCCTTAAATCAGGGGTGAGCAACGTTGGTGGTCCTGGAGGGTCCCGCAGTGGCGCTGGTTTTCATTCTAATCCTTTTCTTAATTAGTGGCCACTTTTTGCTGCTTATTAACTTCATTGAATTGATTTGTTATTTCAGACAGACCCCTTTAGTCAGGGGTCCTGGAGGGTCCCTCAGTGGAAATTATTCCCACTATTAATGACAGGCGGATACCCGATCGTTTCATGGAACTTGGGGGTCCCTTGGTGATTTTCGTTCACAGACATTCAGTTGTAACCTCACACCTTGTTGATTTTCCAGCCACAGAGCCCAATCGTTTCATCGAGTGTTGTCCCCGCTTTGGTCGTTTCAGACCCAAACATTTCGCAGACATTCATTTGGGTGTCCTCTGCACTGCCCCCTAGTGACGCCTCTGGTAGAATGAAAAGACTTTGAGCTTCATGGAGAGCGCCGAAACAGTTGAAGCTAAGGAACAGTTTTGAAGAAAGGCAGAAAATTGTTAAGTGGTGCCATCTGGGCATGTGGCGCAACAAGCGTCACCGTTTACACCACATATGCAGCATATGGTGTGCAAAAGTGGGACAAATCGGGCCTCATATGCCGCACTCCCACTCGCTTTTGCACAGCATGGATGGCTACACAGTGAAGGTTTGTAGTTGCTATTTTGAAAAGAAAAATGCAAGGGAAGGACCGCTGGGACTGATCTGCTCTGATTTGATTTGATCTTTTATGGAACATGAATGTGTGGCGCTGGCATTTGTTTGAATTTTTGTTTGTTACACGACTCATAAAATGAAAGAAATACGAGTTAATAGACCATCGGGCACCGTGGTGACGTTTGCGGGGCGTGGGGGTCACTCTATTGTCCTTTTCGCATGTTTGCTTTGTTCCCAGCTGTCTAGTCTTATTGTCCAGACTGCATTGCCTCGTGTGTCTGTCTGGGCTCATAAGGCAGTGCCTCTCGAGTTCAGGCCCGTGGGCACACTATGGCTGCACTCTGGCTGCTGGTATTCATACCAACCAACCAACTTCAGCTTTGAAGTGGATTCTTATCTTAAACGAGCCCATTGTTATTTCATTTGGTGGTGAATCCAAAAATTACAAACCTGGCTTTGCTAAACTTTCACAGCATTGGTGTAATTTATACTATAATTGCAGGGTGGCATGGTGGCACAGTTGTAGCACTGCGTCCTTGCAACAAGGGGACCAGGGTTCAAGTCCCAGATACTCATTGTGTGGAATTTGCATGTTCTCCCTGTGCTTGTAGATAGATTGTGAAATTCACATACTTCAGCAGCAGCATACTGATAAAAAACAATATTAAATTAAACAGTGAGAACAATGCAGGTATAACAGTCAATAACTTTGTATAATGTTAACGTTTACCCCCCCGGGTGGAACTGAAGAGTCACATAGTGTGGGGTCTCCTCAGTCTGTCAGTGGAGCAGGACGGTGACAGCAGTCTGTCGCTGAAGCTGCTCCTCTGTCTGGAGATGATCCTGTTCAGTGGATGCAGTGGATTCTCCATGATTGACATGAACCTGCTCAGCGCCCGTCGCTCTGCCACGGATGTCAAACTGTCCAGCTCCGTGCCTACAATAGAGCCTGCCTTCCTCACCAGTTTTTCCAGGTGTGAGGCGACCTTCTTCTTTATGCTGCCTCCCCAGCACACCACCGTGTAGAAGAGGGCGCTCGCCACAACCGTCTGATAGAACATCTGCAGCATCTTATTGCAGATGTTGAAGGACGCCAGCCTTCTAATGAAGTATAGTCGGCTCTGTCCTCTCTCGCACAGAGCATCAGTATTGGCAGTCCAGTCCAATTTATCATCCAGCTATCATCCATAGGTCTGTACCCTCTGCACAGTCACCTCTGATGATCACGGGGTCCATGAGAGGCCTGGTCCTCCTAAAATCCACCACCAGCTCCTTGGTTTTGCTGGTGTTCAGGTGTAGGTGATTTGAGTCGCACCATTTAACAAAGTCCTTGATTAGGTTCCTATACTCCTCCTCCTGCCCACTCCTGATGCAGCCCACCATAGCAGTGTCATTAGCGAACTTTTGCACGTGGCAGGATTCCGAGTCGTATTGGAAGTCCGATGTATGTTGGCTGAACAGGACCAGAGAAAGTACAGTTACTTGCGGCGCTCCTGTGTTGCTGACCACAATGTCAGACCTGCAGTTCCCGAGACGCACATACTGAGGTCTGTCTGTAAGACAGTCCACAATCCATACCACCAGGTGTGAGTCTACTCCCATCTCAGTCAGCTTGTCCCTGAAGAGCAGAGGTTGGATGGTGTTGAAGGTGCTAGAGAAGTCCAGAAATATTCTTACAGCACCACTGTCTCTGTCCAAG
Organism: Polypterus bichir lapradei; assembly: GCA_026402145.1. Taxonomy (NCBI): domain Eukaryota; kingdom Metazoa; phylum Chordata; class Cladistia; order Polypteriformes; family Polypteridae; genus Polypterus; species Polypterus bichir. The sequence goes on along the minus strand of JANRMT010062841.1, from coordinate 5,040,827 downwards.
TGGGATAGGGATCGGTGTAGCATGTAGATAATGGCATCCTCCGCTCCCACCTTCTCCTGGTATGCAAACTGCAGAGGGTCGAGGGCGTGGAGGACCTGTGGCCTCAGGTGGTGAAGCAGCAGCCGCTCCATGGTCTTCATCACATGTGACGTCAATGACGTTTAATGGCAGTGTGCTGTCTATAATATGCTTATTGCTTGAGCCATTGGCTCACTTCTGGACTTTCATGTTCTTTTTCATGTTCACATTCTCCTTGTGTTCATCTTGGCTCCCACCACAGCCCCTTTATCACATGTCCAGTCAAATGGAATCTCCAGATGTCACCCGAGAGAGTAATCACTGCTCACATGTGATGTCAGAGCGACAGGCCGGAAGTCATTCAGCTCACTAGGACGTGATACCTTTGGGACTGGGGTGATACAAGATGGTTTCCAAAGCCTCAGGACGACTCTCCCCTGTTCCAGGCTCAGGTTGAAGATGCGCTGTAGAGGACTCCCCAGTTCCAACGCACAGGCCTTCAGTACTCGTGGTGATACTCCATCTGGATCCACTGCTTTGCTGGCACAAAGTCTCCTCGGCTCTCTGCTTACCTGCGCTGCTATAATTGTGGGTGGGGATGTCTCTCCTATGCTGGTATCAGCAGAAGGATGGGTGGAGGGTGCAGCACTCCGAGGTGAGATTGGGTTAGGGTGGTCAAACCTGTTAAAGAAGTTGTTCATCTGGTTTGCTCTCTCCACGTCTCTCTCAATGGTGGCACCCCGCTTCAAGCTGCAGCCAGTGATGATCTTCATCCCATCCCACACTTCCTTCATGCTGTTATTCTGCAACAGCAGTGCCCGCTCCTCTTCATTATGACAACATATAATATCATCTGCTTCTATGCAGTGCGCACTCCTTCTTAGACCAGAGGGGTCTTTGATACAGAGAACTTGATTATAGGCTTAAGGAGAAAAATGATGAAAGCGTTTAAAGAGCAATGCAACACAGCATGCATGGCAATATAAAACTTGTTTACGGTGTGCAATAAAGAGCAGGGGAATGGAAATAGATTAGCCAAATATATTTATTACTAAATCTAAACGTAGACCCTGGCATTAATGTTTACAGTGCACCATCCGTTGGAAAGTATTTTCAAATTGTATTGCATTTGTCACTCCAACCGATGGTGCATCACACTCATTTGAAGTAATATAATTTATATAATAAAATACTCTGACTCTCTGTTCATATGCTTAAATTCATCCTCACTGGATCACCTACAGGTGGTCTCCGGAATGCTGCTGCAAGGTTCCTGACCCGACCAACTAAAAGTTCTCACATCACACCCATCCTGCTTCCTTTGCACGGGCTTCCCATGACATTCAGAGTTCATTTTCAAATCCTCGTTCTCACGTTTTAGAGCCTGACACGATCAAACTCCTACATGACCGAGCTACTGTAGTCTCCTATCACCTCCGGGTCTTTGAGGTCTGCTGATCTGGGTCCGCTAGTGTCCCGCTGCACCAGACTGTGCGTTTGAGGCTGTAGAGCTCTCTTTCTGTAGATGTCAGATTGGTAGACACTGTGGACATTTTTAAAAAGAAGTTCAAGACCCAATTATTCAAACTCGCCTTTGTGTTGTTTTACTATCTTTTATTATGTATGTCTAGGCATTTTTTCCTGGTTTAAATTTGTTCAAGCTTACTTTTGCGTGTTATCAAGTTTGATTTCGCACGTCTAAGCATTTTATTTCTGGTTTCAATTTATTAACATGCTCTTGTGTTAGTGTCCGTGATGACTGCTTGTAAAACACTTTGTTTTTGAAAAGTGCTATGCAAATAAATACCGTATTTACGTGTGTACCACGCACACATTTTTTCCCAAAAATTAGCATTAAAAAATCAGGTGTGCGTCATACACGAGGAAATGTAATTCTGTAATGTTTACTTCTTCTGCTTGGGCTCGCTCGCTCTCTCTCTTGCTCACTTGGTCGCTCACTGGCGCTCTCTCTCTTGCTCGCTTGGTCGCTCAC
>JANRMT010062841.1:4992735-5038806 GCA_026402145.1 Polypterus bichir lapradei | reverse complement strand
CTTGGTCGCTCACTGGCGCTCTCTCTCTTGCTCGCTTGGTCGCTCACTGGCTCTCTCTCTCTTGCTCGCTTGGTCGCTCACTGGCGCTCTCTCTCTTGCTCGCTTGGTCGCTCACTGGCGCTCTCTCTCTTACTCGCTTGGTCGCGCTCTCGCTCGACTGCGCTCTCTCTCTCTCTAAATGCTTCCTATAGAATCACAACACGCGTCGTACATGGGGCAAAACATTTTTTGCGATTTTCTTTGTAAAAATTAGGATGCGCATCTTACATGAGGGCGCATCGTACACGAGTAAATACGGTACATTACTTATTAAAATGCATTGCTATAAAGGCTTCAGTGATGCACCATCTGTTGGAAAGACAAATTCAATGCATATGCCTGTCTTTTATGTCATTTGTTACGGTAGTCGTAAAAGCAGTGTTAATGTCCATCACTGTTGAGGTTACCGCCCCCAGCCCTACAAACCCTTATGGGAGATGCAGTCCCTTGCCCTTCATTGTGAATGTGTTTGGTGGTTTGGTGAGTTCTTGTGATGATCTGGGTCAGCTCTGTGCTACCTTACCACTTCCTGCAGTCTTGTGATCCCAAAACCATCGCTAGCAGGGCCGCTTTAACGTATGGGCACAGTGGGAGCGTGAGGGCCCACGATGTTTCCGATGCCTATGTATGTTTCTGTTTTGCTATGAAAACAGGGACCCCAGTGCACTACTTTGATGCTGTTAAGACAACCCTGGTCGATAGTCATGAACCAAGATGAGCCTGGCAAAGGAGGACACACACGTGCAGCAAGGGGTTGATACAAAAAGTGTCAGTGCTTTTATTAAAACCAAACAAATGTTTGTGCTAAGAAAAGAAAGTGCAAATAGTGCAGTGCACAACATTGTCTAAAAATAAATAACCCATCAAATTAGTAGAAGCCCATAATAAGTAATCTGTTAAACAAGGTTAAAAATCAAAGGGCAAATATCCTCTTTAAAAATCACGAGCTTCGGTGCTGCCTTCGAAAGTCCAACATGTCACCGGCTCACCCTGTTTGGATCCTGCAGCACGAGGAGTCATCATCCCGCAGGCACACACAACCTTCAGTCCCGCTCGGGTCCCTGTTGCCAGTCCGTCAGCATACAGAGGGCGCCACACCATGCTGCACTCCCGCTGACACTTCCTGGATTTCCCAGGCTGCTCAGCACGAGTAACAGTCAACCCCCTTCAGTGTCTGCCACACGCTGCTTCCCCTTTCCCATCTGCCTGCCTCTTTTCTCCCGCACCGGATCTGTCCAGTTCCTGTCCCCCCGTCTCACTGTCTGCTCTCCCCTGTTTCCATTCCTTCTTACTCTCCTTATCCCATCCAGGCACCTCTTATCTGGCCTGACTGGGTGCAGGTGTGCTCTGGGGTGTGAATGAGGCGCCTGACTGATCCGCTGGCCTTTACACGTCTGTGCGCGATCAGCCAAGCACCCCAATCAACCCCGGAGTGAAGTGCACTTGTGTACACCTTCACCTGATAGAAGCCCGCTCTTCCCGGGACGCGATTATTTATTTAATATCTGCATCGCGCCACGGACCTCTTATCACAGTCCTCATTCGGATTATTTGCTTCTTTGTATTTACGGGTGTTTGTAGCTTCACCTGCTGCTTTAACTCTGTTGGTAATGGCTAAGGATTACCTTTTAGGCAATACCCTTTTGCCTTCTACCGTTTTTACTCGTGTACCATGCACCCTCGTGTAAAACACGTACCCTAATTTTTACAAAGAAAATCACGAAAATCATATTGCCCCATGTACGACGCACGTTGTGATTGTATAGGAAGTGTTTAGGGCACGTTTTACGTGAAATGCCCTTCTGTTTTTATTGCATGATGAAAGTCTTTCTTTCTTCCGTCGCCAATCTTGAACACATGACTCTGGAACACCGTACTTGTGACCTGCTGCCTGATTTCCTATCTTCTCTGCTTCCAAAATCATTTTTAATTTCTCTCCCGCCGTCAAGGAGCTTGCTACTATCCATGCTGAATGACGACGGCAAACTGATTCAAAAACAAGAGCGAGAGCATGAGCGAGCGAGCGAGAGAGAGAGCAAGCGAGCGAGCGAGCGAGAGAGAGAACGAGAGAGAGTGCGAGAGAGAGAGAGAGTGCGAGCGAGCGAGAGGGAGAGAGAGCGAGCGAGAGAGAGAGAGCGAGCACAAGCGAGAGAGAGAGAGTGCGAGAGAGAGAGAGAGAGCGCGAGGGAGAGCGAGAGAGAGCCCAAGTGGAAGAAGTAAACATTACAGAATTACATTTCCTCGTGTATGACACGCACCTGATTTTCTAATGCTAATTTTCGGGAAAAAATGTGCGCGTGGTACACGTGTAAATGCAGTATTTTGATATTTTTGAGCATTTTCTTATTTTTGTTAATCAATCCTCTTTGACAAATTTTCTGGTGGGACTTTTCTCTGTTGAAGCCGGAGTGTCACTGTGATAAGTGGCAGGAAACAGATGGATAGACGGATGGATGGCAGTCGTTTATGTTTTAGTTTTTTAGGTGTTTTGAACCACAAAGAATATCATTTTCTGGTTATTAATATGAATTTTTATTAGTGCTGGGTAATGGCGGGCAGCATGGTGGAGCAGTGGTTGTGCTGCTGTCTCGTAGTAAGGAGACCAGGGTTCACGTCACGAGTCCTCCCTGTGTAGAGTTTGCATGTTCTTCCTGTGTCTGCATGGATTTCCCCCGGGTGCTCTGGTTTCCTCCCATAGTCCAAAGACATGCCAGTTAGGTGGTGTGGCAGCCCAGCCGGGATGCCCCTGAGATGGAAGGATGGAGGAAGGCAGCTTTTCGAGGACACTGCCTCCCTCGAGATGCTAGATGGCAGCTCCCCAGGACTGCAGCAGTGCCCCGGATTCCCACAGATGTACTATGGGACAGGGAGTTCAGCAACACAGCCCTGCTGGGTACCGTGGGTGCCGCCACGGAACACTGGGTGAAGCTTGTGGGAGAATAAATTTTTACCTAGCCCAGAAGTACTAATGGATCAGGAGGATGGAAGCCCCGAAGTACTTTCAGGCTGATTAAAGACTTGAATTAAACGTATTTTTACTGATGCCGACATCCACGAGCGCTTGTTTCTCTGCAGCATTGCCGATCTGCCTTGTTTTCTTCTTCCCCATGATGGTCAGAAAATAAGGCAAAGGTTTGCTTACAGCCCCTCGCTGCCTGTTGGGTTTGCGTCCACATTGACGGCCAGAATCCTGCCGACTACGCCAGTGTGTCCTGAGTGTCTGTCTGTTGGGTTTAAAGGGGCAGCAGTGCCACCTAGCGTTCACACTATATAGGTTAGGCAGTCGGAAATCCAATTGCAGAGGGTGGCACGGATTCCTAAATGGAGGAGTTTGGTGGTCGGGTTTGACGTTGTGTGTGGAAACACAGTCATAGTAAGGGGGCTCAGCCTACTACCCAGTGGAGTGCCCATGTTGAGGGTCAGCGTGGAGGATGTGATGCTGCCAATCCACACGTGCTGACATCTGTAGGTTAGGCAGTCAGATATCCAATTGCAGAGGGTGGCACTGATTCCTAAATGGAGGAGTTTGGTGGTCAGCTGTGCAAGTCCAACACTATTAAATGCTGAGCTGCAGTCTATAAACAGGACTCTTTAGATGTCCCATAATGCAGCTGGAGTGCAGTGGTGCTAGCGGTGGTCTAAATGCGGGGAAGTGGAAAGGCTAGAAAGTGACATGAGGTCACAGCAACTCCAGGTGAACAAGCGGCTATAATTAATGAGAAGAAGTGAGCCGTATGGAAGCCAAAGAAGAAAGTGGCTGCAGGACGTCCAGCACAAAGACAGGAGGGTAAGAGAGATTGAGGGGGGGGGGACCTGAAAAATCACCATATTGATTAGAAGCTTAAGAAGCTGATTTAGAGGAGGTAGGCGCACGCTTTGGCGGGTCTGTTGGCATCGGGCTTTGCCTTTGTATTAGCGATAAAGCTGAAAGGTTTAAATTTGGCCTTTTTCATCTCTGAACAGTTCATGCCGCATGGGGCCAAGTGTCTCCAGGATCTGTGGTGCCAGCGTGACTGTGCTCAGCAGTTGACATTTTAACATTATAAGGGGCTGCGCTGTTACAATTCCATTTCCCCACCGATCCGCTGAATAATTTATCAACACATTTAAACTCTCCGACGTGTGGCAAAGAAATGAACAGAGGTGTGCCGGGCTAAGCTCGAATACAAAGAATGAATAGCAACGAGAGTGCCATCTGAGCCACGAATCTCCTGTCCTGCTGCGTCTCGTTTCGGTCTGAGCTTCGTCTCCCCAAATGAATTGTTTAGCAAACCTTTTCGTTTGCATAAAGTCGACAACAAAGGGGACATCAAAATAAGCCGTCATCATTCAGGTGGGTGAATTCTCTGGGCCGAGGTGGCGTGTGAGTGAAGGCTGGAGTTGATATCCTGGGAATTAGTGTGACTCCCTGGAATCAACCAAATGTGAGTCTGGGTGACAAAAGGCGTAAAGGTGTCAGCAGGTCGAGCGCAGAAGGCAGAAGCAACAGCAGCTAGGAGAGCCAATCAGTTCTGAGTTCAGTACTACCAGCAATCAATGGATAATTGGGCAGATGGGGCCAGCACTTTAGATCCTTCCTGTTTCACATGCGGCTCTTCTTGGTCTCACTTTCTTGTAGTAGTCGAGCAAACAACACTCTTCTACCTTAGGAGAGGCAGAGGAAAAGTTTCATGTTTAGGCCCGGGTGCTCAAAAAAATGAAAGGCACACTTTGAAAACCCATCAGATCTTAATGGGAAAAAAAAAATCCCACTGGCTCTCTCTACTACTATGGACGGATATGGTGATGTGTGAGGAACGAAAGGATGGAAATGAAAATGATCAACCGACAGAGGGACACCCCAAAAATCAAAGGGAAAAAATGATGGGGCGGGCAGGTGAGTCCATTTGGCCGAAATGTCATTGCAGCAACTCCAAATGGTCCTCAGCAGTTTGTATCCCTGCCGCAACCCCATGCCTAACAACATCCTAATGAGTTGACGGATGGTGTCCTGGGGCAGCGTTTCTCAACCTTTACGTATTTGCGACCCGAGTTTTCATAACAGTTTTAATCGCGCCCCCCTATCATTTTTTTGAAAGGAGCCCACTAATACCAATTTGTTCTTTTTTAATTAATGATATATCATAGATGCATATTTTATTATACCTACTTAACTTTTATCGACATTTTCTAACTCTATATTTATTTTTCTAGTATCGGAATGTAGTTTAGAGAGGAAGTGGAAAGGCCAGAAAGTGACGTGAGGTCACAGCGACTCCAGGTGAACAAGCGGCCATACTTAATGAGAAGAAGTGAGCCGTAGTTTAAGTTCATTTTTTTGGTTTCAATACATGTATTATTCATATTTTTGATGCTTGTTTTCTTTTTTTCACATCTTCGCGCCCCCCTTTTTGTTACTTTGTGCCCCATAGTTTGAGAACCACTGTCCTGGGGGGTCTCCTCCCAGATCTGGACCAGGGCATCACTGAGCTCCTGGACAGGCTGAGTTGCGAGATGGACCGAAACTTAATGTCCCACCCAGAGGTGCTCTATTGGCTTGAGTCCAGGCGAGTGAGCTGGGGGCAGTCAATGGTTTCAATTCCTTCATCCGCTCGCCACATGAGGCCCGCCGGGCATTGTCGTGCACCAGGAGGAACCAGCATAGGGTCTGACAATGGGTCCAAGGATTTCATCCTGATACGTAATGGCAGTCAAGGTGCCACTGTTGTCTAGCCTGTAGAGGTCTGTGCCTCTTTCCCTCCATGGATATGCCTCCCCAGACAGACCATCACTAACCCGCCACCAAACCGGTCAGGCTGAACGATGTCACAGGCAGCATAACGTTCTCCACGGCTTCTCCAGACCCTTTCACGTCTGTCACATGTGCTCAGGGTGAACCTGCTCTCATCTGTGAAAACGCCAGTGGTGGACCTGCCAATTCTGGTATTCTATGGCAAATGCCAATCGAGCACCACAGTGCCCACTAGAGGACGTTGTCGGGCCCTCAGGCCACCCTCATGAAGTCTGTTTCTGATTGTTTGCTCAGAGACATTCACACCAGTGGCCTGCCTGCCTGCTGGAGGTCATTTTGTAGACTCTGCCAGTGCTCATCCTGTTCCTCGTTGGCATTCCCACCCCTCTCTGCCTCAAAGATAGTTCTTATGCCCAACTCTCCACTGGCTCGGTGAGACTCGCTGGTGACCACATACCCAGTCAGATGGGTCTGAAGTGCTGTGTCTTTAACGTAGCGATGGCACAGCTGTTTTTATACAGTCCTGTCCTCCTCAAAATGGTCTCGACCACCTGCGGAGTTTGTCCCTCTCAGGTGCACTAAATTAATATTTCTATGGCTCACGGCACACCACTGTCCTGCGGCACACTTTAGATGACGAGAATGAGTGTGCCATGCCAGTTTGACGTGTCATTTGTTCAAGCAGATCTCCTTTATCAGGAGGTGCTATCTGCATGAGGGTATTGTGGCCTTCAGAGGGCATTTCTGCCATGCAAACCTGACACAGACAGACATGGGACACGAGTTCAAGGCACAGACACGTTTTTAATTTTTCTTTTCCCTTGTGGAAAAAGCCTTCCCCGTTTCCCACCAGTACAGCACAAAACGCCTCTTCTTTCTCTCTTCCTCCACTCCTCCTAGCAAGCTTCATTTACACCCACCTGACTCTGGCTCACAAAGTAGTGGCTGCTGGCTCCTTTCATAAAGCACCCGGAAGTTGTCCAGGTGCTTGTTGTTCCACTTTCGGCAGCACTTCCAGGTGTGGAGGAAGAGCTGCCCATAAGGGTTCAGCAGTAGCTGTGGCACCCCCTGGCAGCCCACACAGATCCCAGCAGTGCTGTATCAAACTCCAGCTCCCATGCGCTCCGGGGGAGGAAATGCTCTGGATACACTACCAGCGTGGAGGTGTCCCAGTCGGGCAAGGGCCCTGGCCGTACGCCACAGTCTACTGTGTTCCTGTTCAGATATGTTGAAAAAGTGAACCATTTCCATGGGGTGCATTTACTTTTTCACATCAACAGGATTTAAAGATAGGGTTTGTTCCCACTTTGTGTTTGGTGCTGTAAGGACAGGCTTCCTGACTTGGATAAGCAGGTAAGAGAATAATAGACTTGGCAGACCCCATGAACCTCGGTCAACTTACCCCACCAGGATAAACAGGTTTGCTTGAATAAATCTAAGCAGGCATCATGGGACGACTTCTTAATTCTTTAAAATGGTGATTTTTATATGGTGTCATTTAGACCTTTTATGGGAAGTCTCATAACGTTAAAAAATATAAAAATACAAAATCTCCTTTTACTTTCCTAAACGCACGGCTCCTCCTGAACAACCGCAGCTGTCCCCGCTGATTGGCCCCCCGTTGTGAAACGAATAGACTGGAGCAGATGGAGGTGAGGCTTACTCATGGCTCAGTGAGAAAGGCGCCGAAAAAGCAAATTATTTCCCCACATTTCATCTTCCGATCGACTGCTTCCAAATATTGCACATCTGCAGTAATCATCAAGTCAACTGCAAAAGGCCGCTCGCTGACAACATGTTTTTAACACCAGCCTTTAACACAGCTATTACTGTGACAAAACACAACCCGGGGTGGCGTTCTGTCCGCTGACTTCCTCGAAATGCCGGCACTCCTCTCGTCTGACGTTCGGCGTCCGAGCTGCTGCTGCTTTTAAAGGCCTCCTTCTCACTTCCCTGTTGCTCTCTAAATCCTCTTCTTGTCTGCCATTTATTTCCCATCTGGTGGCAGTGTGGCACGGTGGTTAGTGCTGTCGCCTGACACCTTAGCAGACCTAGGTTCACATTTCCATTTATTTCTTTAGTAGTCACTGTGTCCAATGGGGGGTTGGCCCTCCAGCTCCCCAAACGCCCGGGACAGACAGATACAGACGCAAGTCCAGCCTTTTATTATGGGAAACTCTTCCCTGAAGCGTTTCCCACAGCGCAACAATAAGTACACCAAGCAGCACACAGCAACTCTTGGGCTTTCTTCTCTTTCTCTTCAGCACCCGTCTCACTCTGCCTCCTCCTGCAAGCTTCGGCTGCTTCCTCCCGACTCTGACTCTCAGATTTAAGACAACCGGCCTCTTTTATTCAGCAGTTCTGGTGAACCCATGAGTGTGGGCCGGAATGCACTTCCAGGTGAGGTCGGATCCTGAAAAAGTAGGACTCCCCAGTCCCTTCAGCACTCCCAGAGGCCAACAGGGCTGAGCCAACAAAATTGACTCCAATCCCCAGTATGCCCTGTGGGAATCCGTGGCACCATAGCAACCATGGGGGGCTTCTACGTAGCGATCCGAAGGAGATAATGCCCTGTGCACACTCTCTCCCCAGGCCATTCCATTTTAAAGGCATTCCGGCTGGGTAAGGGCCCCGGCCATCCACCACAACACTTTTAATCAAAGTGACTTACAAAGGTGGTCAACATAACTGAGTAACATCAGTTTAGGAACTGTTTTGAACAAGTGTGACAAGAAAGGTGACAAATGTGGATCACCACAGCCTAGCATAACAAAAAAAAAATTAAAGAATCACTTGTGGCGGACGGCCAGGACCCATGCCAGGATGCCCCTTTGGTACTGAATCTAGGGGAACAGCCATGGGCTGCACACTACGTCCCCCGGAATGCTTGGTGGCACCCCCCTGGGTTGCATCGGGGCCACAATCATGGAACACCGGAGCTCAGCCCTGTTGGGCTCCGTGGCCACTGCCAGGGGGAGCTGCACGGCTTCCTGAGCCCATGTGGGTTGTGATGGAAGTGCAGCCTGAATTAGGTCAATCATCACCTGGAGCGCTTCTGGGTGGCAGCCGTTACTTGAGTCGGGAGGAGGAAGAGGAGGACAAAGCTGCCGGGAGCAGAGGAGGTAGAAGAGTGTGTTTTGGTGTTTTCTTTTTGTGTGTTTTGGGGACTGTGTAGGGCCTGTGGGATACGGGGAAGACGTGCCCCACGGCTGAAGAAAAAACACATTTTTGTTTAATTTTCACGTGCCTCCGGTGTCGGTCTGTGTCGGGTCAGCACTGATATAGTGCCTTACTCCACACACTTAACAATATGACAGAAATCCACAGAGTAAAGACATTCATGAAAAATGTGATGGCTATCCACAGAACTTGTTAAACACATGTTGAAAAGGAGCCATAGAGGCAAAAAAAAGTGTTTGGGGGTCACATCCCGTATATTCAGCAATCTGGAGAAAAAAGAAAGAAATCAGTCGCATTGATGGACAGAGTAATCACTTAGGACTGAGTCCAAGATGGCACTGCTAAACAAAGAAAAATGGCTGGTGTTATAGTTGGTCAGGAGGAAGGGGTGTGTCCAAGGGGTTGAAGGCGGAAGTGAGGTCAGATTAGGGTTAATGGAGATGAAGTGTACCCCAAAAAGGAGCACACCAATGCACTGGTACACTTCCGACGCATAGTAATTCTACCATAATTCCCCGACACAACACTCATCCCTAACAAAGCCAACTAAATATTTAAACACCCCCTATAAATAATTTAAAATAGACCCCTCCCTACAATTATTATAAAAAGACCATAAAGTTAGGGCAGGGCCTGGAACCGGAAGTGGAGTCTGCTCAAAGAGCAGACTTAGAATTAGGAAGGCTTCTGGGCAGAGGAGAGAGAAAAAGCTGTAGTGCACCCTGTTAACCCCCTGATCCGGCATACCATGTTTAGTCAAGCCCGTTGATTGCCTCCCAAACCAAACTAGGTGGTACTTATGAAAAGAGTCTGGATTGAGACTTGATACCATGCAGAGGTGGCCTCACCAAACCTTTATCATAAGAAGATCTGAATGGAATTGCGCAGGTGATGAGCGATGCCTGGTTTCCACAAGAGGTGTCGCTAAACTTGACTTCATAAGACCAGAGAATCTTGTTTCTCCCAGTCTGATTGTCCTATAGGTGATTTTTTACTGAGGTGACGCGTCTGTCAGGTCACAAAGCACAGATCGGTGGAGTGTTGCAATGAGTTTTTGGTCCTTATGGACATTTCTCCCATCTCCACATACAGGACTTCTGATACTCAGCCAGAGTGGCCATTGGATTTTTTTTGGCCACTTCTCTTATTGAGGCTCTTCTCTATCGATTGGTCAGTTTGGCCAGCTGGTCATTTCTAGGTTTAGAGTATTTTTTTTGTTCCGAACATCTTCCGTTTAAGGATTATGGAGGCCACTGTGCTCTTGGGAAAACTACCCCAGATTTGTGACTCAACACAATCCTGTCTCTGAGCTCTGGAGGCAATGCTTTTGGTTTTTACTCAGCAGTGGACCTCCTGTAGACCACCGTGTGCCTTTCCTAATCAGTCCAATCAATTGATCTGAGCACAGGTGAACTCCAACCATCTCAACGATGATCCATAGAATGGGCTTCATCCATTCATAGCAAAGGATCTGAGCACTCGTGTCAATGGGATATGTCAGCTATTGTTTTTAGCAAATGTGCAAATTATTCTTAGAATTCAGTTTTCTCTTTTCACATTTTGCAGGTATTGAGTGTTGCTTCATGAACACTTCATGCAGGAAAAAAATATTTTAAATGATTTTACCGCACAGGCTGCAACATAAAATGTGAAAAAGCAAAGGGGTCTGAAGACTTCTGCATCCGCTGAAGTTGCCATTTTGGTCTCAGACTGTTGTGTTCTGGGCTGGGGACTGATTGAGACCCTCACACCCCCTTATATCACAATTGTTAATAGTATTTTCTTTGCTTTGAGAAGTATTTAAGTGTTGCCTACTGTAGATGGCGCTATCTCGAGAGACTGAGTGAGGAGTCTGAGTGTCTGGACTTGCGAGGGTCCTGATAAAAACCAACATCCAGGCCTTTAATGACCTCTATGACGGATATCAGCAGGGTGTCTGTCTGCGGAGAGAGTGTCGACCTCGTCGAAAGATTTACTGACTTTGGCAGTGACATTCATGACTCTGGTGACTCTTCCTATAAAGTCAGTAGATGGATTAGGAGAGCATGTGGGGTCATGAGGTTGCTGGAAAGGGGTGTGTGGCACTCCTGATATCTGCGAAAGGACGAAGGTCCAAGTCTTTAGAGTCCTGGTGCTTCCTGTCTTGCTGTATGGTTGCGAGACATGGATGCTATCCAGTAATCTGAGACGAAGACTGGACTCCTTTGGTACTGTGCCTCTTTGGAGGGTCCTAGGGTGCCACTGGTCTCACTTTGTGTTGCTCACGGAGTCCCGAATGAGGCACATGACCTGCACTGTGAAGGAACGTCCACATAACACCTGGTTGTGGCAGACAGATTTCTGAAGGGTGAGACTGGACCACGTGTCTGCCTGGGGGGTTGCCAACCAGGATCCCAAGCTGTTTCTTGGTGTGTTATGGGGCAGCAATGTGCTGTACCAGTGCTTGCTCCCCAACCTGACTTGATCTGATAGTTCCACAATATTTCATTTGTGTTACCATGCACTCTTACTGCTACAAGAATTACTACAAGAATCAGAAGGTATGAGCGCATAACTCCAGTCCTCAAGTCCATACACTGGCTCCCAGTTACATTCCGAGCCAATTTAAAATTTTTCCTTTTACCATATTGTGATGGACGGCTGGCATTTCAGTCCGGCCGAGAAGTCCCTCAAATGAAGAAAACAGCCTTAGCAGGACAATACATCCCCCGGGACGCTAGATGGCAGCTCCCCTGGATGGAAATTGTTCCCTGGACTCCCGCAGGGCAGCATGGGACATGGAGTCTGGTTCATCAGCCCTGTTGAGTGCAGTGGGTGCTGCCAGGGTGAGCTCACCAAGAATCAGGGGGATATTACGATGACGTTAACCCGAAAGTACTTAGGAGTCATTAGGATGGAAACCCGCAGTACTTCCAGGACACCTGAAGAAGGCGTTTAACCCAGCGACGGAATACTTCCGGGTCAGTGACTATGGGAAACCCAGCAGATCGAGCCGGAGTTGGGTGGTAGAGGACAGAGCTGCTGGGAGTGGAGGATTGTGTGTGATTATTGTATTTTTGATTATTGATTTATTATTGAAGAATTGTGGAGCGTGCGGTGCTTTGTGAACTTTATTGGAGAAAATATTAAAAGAATCTTCTTGTGCTTTTCCAAGCGTGTCTGGGACGTCTGTCTGGTGGGTTCAACGGGGCAACAGTGACCCCTAGCGTCCAGAATATAAAGCTTTAAATGACCAAGGCCCTGTTTACTACTCCAAACTTGTTATTTACAAACCAGAGCACACATAAAGATCTAAAGGCACCAGCCTAATTAAGATTAATAAAGCATTTGTGGGAGGTTGAGCTTTAAGTTTCAGGGTCTCTAAGCCTTCAGCCATCAGCTGTGTGTCTGTCTGCGGTGAGAGTGTCGACCTCGTCAGTGACATTCATGACTCTGGTGACTCTTCCTATGAAGTCAGTAGACAGATTAGGAGAGTGGGGGGGGGGGGGGTCATGAGGTCACTGGAAAGGGGTGTGTGGTGGTCCTGATATCTGCAAAAGGACGAAGGTCCATGTCTTTAGAGTCCTGGTGCTCCCTGTTTGTGAGACATGGACGCTATCCAGTGACCTGAGATGAAAACTGGACTCCTTCATGTGTGTCTCTTCGGAGAATCCTTGGGTGCTGCTGGTTTGACTTTGTGTTGCTCACGGAGTCCCGGTTGAGGCACATGACCTGCATTGTGAGGGAGCGTCAGTTACTGCACTACAGTCATGTGGTGCGATTCCCCGAGGGTTATCCGGCTCGTAGGACTCTCATTCTTGACACCTGGCTGCAGTAGATAGATGGGTGGGACTGGACCGCGTGTCTGCCTGTGGGGTTGTCAACCAGGATCCCCCGTTGTTTCATCATGTGGTGGGTACGGCAACATGCTGTACCAGTGCCTGCTCCCCAACCTGACACTGGCCTGGTCGGCTCAGCCACTCATAGCACACAATGACAGCCCACTTCTGCGGTGCTTTTGTTGTATAGATGGGGTCTATTAACACGTCAAATCTTGAAGTGAGCTTAGAAATTAAATCTATTGTATATGTGAATAGCAACCCTCAGATCAATAGCCTAAATAATGTTAGCCATTGATGGCTCGATGTTCTTATTTTCCCTAAACCAGCAGATTCTGCCTCATTTAGCTAATGTGAGGGTCGTCTCTGTTTAAATGGCAACAATTACTTTGCAGACCTCAGATGTTTTTCTTGTTTATGAAAATAAAAGATCAAAGTCTTTGATTCTAGCTGAACTAAACCCATTCAATCCGTGCCGTTTTCAATTATCCATGGATTTCCTGGCTGTTTCCTCGTTTGCGTTTTTCCACTGACAGAATGAAGCAATGAGCTCGAGAGCAGCGAGTCCTTCGATTTCATTGTTTGACTCTTTTCTCCCGTGTCGGCTCTCGGGGAATTAGCCCTTCATGCTGGAAATCTTTTAATGAATTCTTTTAATTTCATGGCCGTCGTCACAAAAACACACACGGATGCTGACACTCTACTCTCAGCTCGGCACTATTTTGTGAGGAGTTCCGAGTCTTTCGAAATGTAGTTGCGGGTGTTAAAAAAACAAACAAAAAAAGGAAACCAAAATGGATGAAAGTTTGACAAAGGGTCAATGACCTGGTCCATCCATCCATCCTTCCATCTATCCATCCATCTATCTTCTACCACTTATCCAGGTCATGGGGGCAGAAGTCTAAGCAAAGTTGCCCAGAAATCCCTTTTCTCCTGGGAAGATACCAAGGCAATTGCTGACCAGCTGTCAGATACGATCTCTCCAGCATGTTGTGGGAGAGTAGCTGGTTATGGGATGGCCTGTCAGTCAAATGTCCAAATAATTTTTGGCCCCTGGAAATGGGGGGACCATGTATAAAAACATCCGTCATTCCTAAACGGCATTTCTGTTAAACCCTATAAATTATTACTGATAGCTTACACTTGATGATTTCCATTGTGGTGGTCTATAGAGCCAAAAATTATGAAACTTGTGTCACTGTCCAAATATTTGTGGACATCGCTGTATAATCAGTAAGTTTAATAAATAGGAGTAGCAGGAGTTCAAAACTCAACTATCCAGACATAGACATCACACAGTTTAAGAGAAGTTGTCCGCGATTTGGGTGGAGTGTGTGGTGAGACTCCAGTAGTGTCCACCAAAAGGCTCGAATCACAGATGACAGATTCAGTCCTCGGATATCTGGTGGAGTAGATGGCATCTAGCTGTGGGCGGTGAGCCCCCATGATTTTATAAGCATATTCCTCTTGAGGAGATGGCAAACCTGGCAAGTCAAGTAACTAAACCCACACTGTGATGCATCTGGTCAGGATACTTTCAGTAGTGCAGTTGTAGAAGTTTTGGTTCCCACTCCAAAACTCTTTAGAGCCTTTGATCCGCCTTTGTGAGGGCGCAAGTGGTGTTGACAGACCACAAATGGCAGTCGGTGATCTGGATACCCAGGAACCTGCAGCGACTAACCATCTGGATGAGGGGAGTTGTCGAGGTGGTCTGGAGCGCGATTGCTATTTGCTATTCCTGAAGTCAGCAATGACTTCCTTTGTTTTGTCGACATTTAGGGAGAGGTTGTTGCCAAGGTACAGGCAGATTCACTGGAAAGGGCCCCAAATATTCTGTAATAACTCTCGCTAGGACGAAGCAATCTGAATGAAACAACGTGCAATGCTCTCCTCAGTATATGGAGCTTTGAACAAGCCGGGATGCGATGAGGTAGACACCGGACAGCCGTTTAACCTTCGTTTGCAACTTCTGGGTGCCTACCACCCGTACCCCTTCACTCAGTCACTCAACTTCTCATCAGGATGGTGGTGTACAGTGTTGAGCAGCGCATCTTCATGGTGCAAACCTATTGGGTCACCAATTCGTTTAAACGATGTCAGAATCAACCGGATGATCGTAACGGGAAGTGACTTCCAGCAAGAGCAACGTGTCACACATCGGCAAAGAGCACGGCAGAAATTGAGTCCTTTGTTCGGCAACGGGGGCTTTGGCCACCACAGTCGCTGGATCTGACACCACCAGATTTCTTCCATTGTGGTCTGCTCAAAAGAAAAGTCTATCGGAAACAAACTTCTCACCGTGGAAGATTTGAAGGAAAACATCCAACGTGAAATTGCTGCTATTCACCCCCCGAGACGCTCGCCGATACGTTCAGGAACCATGGAGCACCGCATCGAGACGTGTCTGTCAGAAAACGGAAACCACTTCCAGTATCGCTTGTCATGCAATCGATCACACATACGTCAAGGTATAGAGCAGATTTGTTTGGTTTGGTTTGCTTCATCCTAACGGGAGTTATAACAAAATATTCGGGGCCTCGTTCGAGTGAATCTCCCTGTGCCATACATTCAGGTCTTATACCTCCCTCCTGTAGGCAGCTTTGTCATTGGCCAATCACGGTGGTGTCGTCCACACACTTGATGATGCCGTTGCCCACATGCATGTGCTACACAGTCACAGGTGAACAGACTATACAGCGGTGGGCTGAGGTAGCAGATTTGTGGACCGCTGAGGTTGGCTGGTGAACAGCATGGAGTTCCTGTTGGCAGCTCTCACTGACTGGCACCTATTTGTCAGGAAGTCAGATGCACATCCACAGATGGGATCAGATCATAAAAAATAAATCACATACCCACGACCACATGAAATGTCGTTTATCAGTTGTCAGCGATGATTAGTTGAAAACCCACCCAAAGTGTGCTGATTGATGTTCTTAACTTATTCTTCTGCCTCTAGGGAAAGGTGTCAGAAATTCGGGTCTCTCGATGAAATAGTAAACGGCTGCAACGATTTTCTTCATGTTTCTTTCAGGTATGCTTTATTGACAAGAAATATACTCAGCAAAAAAAGAAACGCCCCCTGACTTTCAACTGTTTTTACTTTCAGTAGACTTAATGTGTAAATATTTGTATGAACACTAAAAGAGTCAACACCATAAGACATAAACTAAAAATGTTTCACAATGTGTCCCTGAATGAAGGGAGGCTCAAAATCAAAAGTACCAGTCAGTATCTGGTGTGGCCACCAGCTGCTTGAAGTACTGCAGTGCATCTCCTCCTCATGGACTGGACCAGATTTGTCAGTTCTTGCTGTGAGATGTTACCCCACTCTTCCACCAAGGCACCTGCAAGTTCCTGGACATTTCTGGGGGGAATGGCCCTAGCCCTCACCCTGCGATCCAACAGGTCCCAGACGTGCTCAATGGGATTGAGATCTGGGCTCTTCGCTGGCCATGGCAGAACACTGACATTGCTGTCATGCAGAAACTCACGCACTTTTTGCCACTCCTGTCTGGTCCAGCGAAGGTGGGTTTGTGCCCATAGGCGGTGTTGTTGCTGGTGATGTCTGGTAAGGACCTGCCTTACAACAGGCCTGCAAGCCCTCAGTCCAGCCTCTCTCAGCCTATTGCGGACAGTCTGAGCACTGATGGAGGGATTGTGTGTTCCTGGTGTGACTCGGGCAGTTGTTGTGGCCATCCTGTACCTGTCACGCAGGTGTGATATTCGGATGTACCGATCCTGTGCAGGTGTTGTTACACGTGGTCTTCCACTGCGAGGATGATCAGCTGTCCTTCCTGTCTCCCTGTGGCGCTGTCTTAGGCGTCTCACAGTGTGGACATGGCAATTTATTGCCCTAGCCACATCAGCAGTCCTCATGCCTCCCTGCAGCATGCCTAATGCACGTTCACGCAGATGAGCAGGGACCCTGGGCATCTTTCTTTGGGTGTTTTTCACAGTCGGTAGACAAGTCTCTTTAGTGTCCTGCGTTTTTAGAACTGTGACCTTAAATGCCTACTTTCTGTAAGCTGTTAAGGTCTTAACGACCATTCCACAGGTGCATGTTAATTAATTGATTATGGTTAATTGAACATGCATGGAAAACATTGTTTAAACAATTTACAATGAAGATCTGTAAAGTTATTTGGATTTTTAAAACATTATTGTTGAAATACACAGTCCTGAAAAAGGGACGTTTCTTTTTTTGCTGAGTATATATATAGAGAGAGAGAGAGAGATTATATATTGGGGCGGCACGGTGGCGCAGTGGGTAGCGCTGTTGCCTCGCAGTTAGGTGACCCGGGTTTGCTTCCCAGGTCCACCCTGCGTGGAGTTTGCATGTTCTCCCCGTGTCTGCGTAGGATTCCTCCCACAGTCCAAAGACATGCAGGTTAGGTGGATTGGAGATTCTAAATTGTCCCAAGTGTGTAATTGGGGTGTGTGTGTGTGTGTGTGCATGCCCTGTGGTGGGCTGGCACCCTGCCCGGGGTTTGTTTCCTGCCTTGCGCCCTGTGTTGGCTGGGATTGGCTCCAGCAGACCCCTGTGACCTTGTAGTTAGGATATATGGGTTGGCTAATAGATGGATGGATTATTTTCAACTTTTTATCCTTGGGTTTGTTTTAGTATAATTTTGTAATCAATGGATGGATATTTTAACACTTCCTTTGACATTTATATGCACACATCTTCATCTGCAGTTACTAGCGCCATCTATTGGTGAAATCTTGAACTATTCTTCATATTAAAGTTTCATTTCTTAATTAACACGGATTAATTGATCAATTAGTGAAACTGATTATTGATTCATATATTGTCATCAGAAGTGTGCAAAATTCCAAGTCATTTGGACAATAGGGAGAGGGTTAAATATCGATTACAAGACTTGTACCAGACAACGAGCAGAGGGGGGGAAATCAAGGAAAAATGAGTCTTTGTCCAAAGCATTATATGGGAAGCACAAAATTTTCAAAAATACTTTCCAAGAAAAGCCCTCTGGTACTGTCAAATCAAAAGAAAGAGCCTTGGAAAAATCTTTAAAAGTAAAAGTTCATTTTACAAAAGACTTGCAATGCACGTACAGTAGCTCCAAAGAGCACACACAAAGGAACTGCCTAGTAAACAAAGTCCCAATGCAGAATCTGGAGGCGCCGTCATAAACAGAGCAGAGGTTCGAAGATCATTAAACGCAGTCCCAGTAGAGAATCCAAAAGATGTCGTTGAGAAACAGAGCGCAGGTTTGAAAATCCAGGAAAGGCTCCTTCCACCTCCTTCCTTCTTCTCTCTTTCTCCCTTTAACTTCCATTCATTTCTTGTCTTTTTTGATTCTCTCCTCTCTCGCACTCTCGCTTCTGTTTAAAAACGGGGGACGTGGCACAGGGGCGGCAATCAGCAGCTCCCAGAGTCAGTTAGGGGACGCGGGCGATCCTGTACCTGTGCATTAAATGCAGAGCTGTCCGTTCCCGCATCGCACATGGGTACCACTCTCGTCCCGCTACCATGCCCTCCCTCCACACAAAGACACGAGTGTGGCGATTACTTAAATGATGCCAATCAGCTGTGGGCCTCACTTTACCACACACTGCCAGTATACGTGCCACCTGGACCTCCTACAGCCCGACTCCTGTCCTGCACTACAGAGCCAATGAAGATACAGCTAATAATACATTCAATAAATAGTTCAAACCAAAGATACAAGTCAGAGTAAGAAGAGAAGTGGCTGTCTCCCCATCTTGTCTCCAGCGTATCTTTTGTTCTCTTTCTTGTCTCCCCCTTCCCATCCTCCAGATTTGCACAGAACAGATGATACCCCAATGAACCCGGTCCTATTTCTAGCTCTGTTGGTACCCGCTGATCCCTACTGCCTATTCCTGCCACCTTCTTCTGTCTCTGTAGGATGCCCAGAGCACATGATGCACCCTGCCCCTCTCACTCTGATATACATGCCACCTGCACCTCAGAACAGGTCACCCACCTGAAGCTAAGCATTTTCAGCTCTGGTCAAGATGTGGAAGGGAGACCACCTAGGAAAAGTTTGGGTTGCTGCTGGAAGAGGTGTTGGTGATGCCAGCAGGGGGTGCTTACCCTGTGGTCTTCATGTGGATCCCAATGCCCCAGAGTGCAGTGACAGGCATACTATGCTGTACATGTGGCATTCTCAATTTGGATGAGACATAAAACTGAGGTCCTGACTCTCTCTAGTCATAAAAGTTCCCTGGGCACCTTTTGAAAAGAGTAGGGTGTACCCCGATGTCCTGGATAAGTTGGTTATTCCAGCCCCCCCTAATCATCCCCTGTCTCTGATTGGCTAACTATCTCTCTCGATCCTTCACCACCTAACAGCTTCTGTGTGGTGAGCATACTGGCGCAATAAATGGATGCCATCATATCATCCAGGTGGGTGCTAACGGGGCATAACGTGATCTACCACAGCTATGCTGAAGACACACAACTGTATTTATTAGCAGCACCTGATGACCCCGACTCTCTTTATTCACTGACTCCAATGTCTTACTTGTGTTTCTGAATGGATGAGTAGTAATTTTCTCAGACTAAATAATGAGAAATCAGAAATTTTAGTGATTGACAATACTGGATATAATGAGGTAATTAGAAATAAACTTGATGCATTGGGATTAAAAGTCAAGACGGAGGTAGGGAATTTAGGGGTAACTATTGACTCTGACCTGAATTTTAAATCGCATATTAATCAGATTACTAGGACAGCATTTTTTCACTTAAGATATATAACAAAACTTAGACCTCTTATATCATTGCAAAATGCTGTTTTCAGTCGACTAGATTACTGTAACGCACTCCTCTCAGGACCACCCAAAAAAAAATCAGTCATTTGTAACAAGTGCAGAATGCAGCTGCTAGAATCTTAACTAGGAAAAGAAAATCCGAGCACATCACACCAGTCTGAGCGTCACTACACTGGTTACCTGTGCCATTTAGAATTGACTTTAAAATACTGCTTATGGTTTACAAAGCCTTAAATAATAAATAATAATCTCGCTCCATCTTATATCTCACAATGCCTCTCACCTTACACTCCAAATCGTAACCTTAGATCACGGTTGTCGAACTCCAAGCCTCGAGGGCCGCAGTCGCTGCAAGTTTTTATTCTAACCCTTTTTCCTAATCAGTGACCAGTTTTCACTGCTAATGAACTCCTTTTCTCTTCATTTTAATAGCCCTGTTTTTAAAGATTCAGTCCTCTGAATTAATTCTTTTCTTCATTAAATGAGAGCCAAACAGAAATGAGATGTGAAACGAGCCAACAGTTGACCAGCTAAATTGGGTTTTAAATGCCAACCAATTTCACTCCAACCAATCTATTAATGAGAAGCTGATTTTTGCTGTTAATTAACTTCATTATTTAATTCCACGGCTTCTCATTCTGCCACAGCAGACATTTCCAAAACTATCGATTTTCTGTTTTTTCAAAGAACTAATTCAAAATGTTTCGGTGACCTGAGAGATCAGCCTTACCGAGACCTCCACCTTTGTTTATTTTCAGGTATTGTGTGATGGGCACAGATGAGCTGGTCATGTGGCGGCTCGTTTTGGGTCTCGTTATTGTTTGGCTGCTAATTAAGGAAAAAGAGACAACTAAGGGGCCAGAGTGAAGTCAGTTAAGACGAAGGCAAATGCAGTTAATTAGCAGCAGAAACAGGTCACTTATGAAGAAGATGGTTAGAATGAAAATCTACAGCCACTGCGGCCCTCCAGGACCGGAGTTTGACACCGCTGCCTTAGATCTTCAAATGAGGGTCTGCTTATCATTCCAAGAGCTAAACTTAAAAGAAGTGGTGAGGCGGGCGGCCTTCTGCTGTTATGCACCTCACATCTGGGAAACGAGTTTACTGATAGAAAGTCGCCAGGCTGATACAGTGGAGCACTTTAAAAAACTGCTGAAAACTCATTACTTTAACATGGCTTTCCCGTAACTTCATTTTAGTTTAACCCTGATGCTCTTTATATTCAATTAATTATCATCATCATTCCTGGTGGCTCTGTAATCCATGTTAACCCCTACTTCTTCTGCTTTCTTTTTCCGGTTTTCTGTGGTGCCGATCTGCACCACCACCACCTGATCAGGGCGCCATGCAGTCTCTACATTGATGGATTGAAGGGCAGCAGTCCACGTGAAGTCAACAGGACAGTCATCATCAAGTTCTTCCATGAGAACCCTGAATATAATGAGGACTGATTGAGGTCATTTATGTTAGGTAGAATGCCTAAAGGGGGCTGGTCAGGTGTTCTCGTGGCCTCAGAACCCCTGCAGATTTTATTTTTTTCCTCCAGCCGTCTGGAGTTTTGTTTGTTTTTTCTGTCCTCCCTGGCCATCCGACCTCACTCGTATTCTATGTCAATTAGTGTTGCCTAATTTTATTTTCTTATATATTTTGTCTTTTTTCTCTTTCTTCATCCTGTAAAGAACTTTGAGCTCCATCATTTATATGAAAATCTGCTCTAGAAATTAATGTTGTTGTTGTCGCTACACATTGGTGAAGGTGAACCCCCGCGTAAAGCACTTTGAGTGTCTGTATAAATGCAATGTCTTTTTCTTATTCTTCATTCCAACACAGGGCATCATCTCCGAGTGGTTCTCCAGCCTTCTATATCACCAGATATTATCTGATTCTGCTCATTTTTCTCCTCACCTAACTGCGAGGCAGCAGCGCTACCCACTGCGCCACCATGCCGCCCCAATATATAATCTCTCTCTCTCTCTCTCTCTCTCTCTATATATATATATATATATATATATATATATATAAAATCCAACATCTGTCTGTCTGTCTGTCTGTCTGTTCGCTTTTCATGAGAGAACTACTTAATGGATATCACCAGATATTATCTGATTCTGCTCATTTTTCTCCTTCAATGACCTTACCCCGATTTTTTGACACCTCGGTGAGCGTTGCTGCATCTCAAAAGGATCCATGGAGCGCTAATGAGGGGTAGCTGTGCCGCGCGCTCTCGTGCACGTGAACAATTCACCGGCCACTTCCCTCATTAAGCACTCCATGGCCGCACACAACAACACTCACAGAATCTGCTATTGTTATAAACAAAATCCGCACCTCCCTGATCCTCTGCGGACCCCTGACCTGCTGTTCCTCTGGCTTCTTTTCCACAATATATTTAAGGAATTTTTCAGCTTTCTAAATGAGAAAACCATTCTCAAATCCTTCATGGAGACGGCAGTGTAAGATGATCTTGCTTGACTGGTTTAAAATTATCTGTCAGAATATGTCAAGCCAAGCCGATGACGCTTTTTATTTTTAGAACTTTTACAAAGCTGTGGATTTTTTCAGGTTGCCTGCCACAATTCCAAACTGCAAACTCAAATCGTACGTGAAGAGCTGAACAAACGGCGACAGTGCAGTCCAGGGCCGGCAGTGCACACGTGCGCATTCTGACCAACAACATCAGCACCATTTATTTCTAGAGCACATTTTCATACAAATGACGGAGCTCAAAGTGCTTTACAAGATGAAAAAAGAAAAATATAAAAATAAAATGAGGCAATGCTAAGTAACAAAGAATAAAGTAAGGTCTGATGGCCTGGAGGACAGAAAAACAAACAAAAAAAAAGTTCAGAGAGCTGGAAAAAAAAAAAAAAACAAAATCTGCAGGGGTTCCAAGGCCACGAGACCACCCAGCCCCCCTGACACTAACGATCCCAATCAGTCCTCATGGTTTTCAGGCTTCACGTGAAAGAATTAGACAACGCTGGTCATGTGGACCTCTGGCCTTCAATCCATCAACGTAAGGACTGCGTGGCGCCCTGATCAGGTGGCGCGCAGATCACCACCAAAGAAAACTGGAAGAAGAATAGCAGAAAAAGTAGGGGTTAGTATGGATTGTGGAGCCATGATAGAAATGATAAATCAATGTATATACAGCGGCGTTTAAGTATTTGCGACCCGAGTTTTCATAACAGTTTTAATCACGCCCCCCCCAAACATTTTTTTGAAATGTAGATGCATATTTTACTATACCTACTTAACTTTTATCGACATTTATCTAACGCTATATTTATTTTTCTAGTATCAGAATGTAGTTTAAGTTAATTTGTTTTGGTTTCAACAGATGGATTTTTCTTTTTTTTGATTCTTGTTTTCTTTTTTTCTCATTTTCGCGCCCCCCTTTTTGTTACTTTGCGCAACATTTATTTATAAAGCACATTTTCATACAAATAATGGAGCTTAAAGTGCTTTACATGATGAAGAAAAGAGAATTAAAAGACAAAATAAGAATTAGAATAAGACAACACTAATTACCATAGAATAAGAGTAAGGTCCAATGGCCAGGGAGGACAGAAAAAACAAAAAAAAAACTCCAACGGCTGGAGAAAAAATAAAATCTGCAGGGGTTCTGAGGCCACGAGACCACTTGACCAGCCCCTTCTGGGCATTCTACTTAATATAAATGATCAGTCCTCATGGTATTCAGGATTCTCATGGAAGAACTTGATGATAACGGTCACGTGGACTTCTGGCCTTTAATCCATCAATGGAGGGACATCACAGTGCTTTGATCAGGTGGTGGTGGCGCAGGTCGCCACCACAGAAAACCGGAAAAAGAACAGAAGAGAAAGTTGGGGTTAGTACAGATTTTGAAGCCACCATGAATAGTAATGATAATTAATTGAATATGCAGAGAATCAGGATTAAATTAAAATGAAGTTATGAGAAAGCCATGTTAAAGTAATGTGTTTTCAGCAGTGTTTTAAAGTGCTCCACCATATCAGCCTGGCGAATTCCTATTGGCAGGCTATTCCAGATTTTAGGTGCATAACAGCAGAAGGCCGCCCGCCTCACCACTTCTTTTAAGTTTTGCTCTTGGAATTCTAAGCAGACACTCATTTGAAGATCTAAGGTTACGATTTGGAGTTTAAGGTGTCAGACACTCCAATATATAAGATGGGGCGAGATTATTTAAGGCTTTGTAAACCATAAGCAGTATTTTAAAATCAATTCTGAATGACACAGGTAACCAGTGTAGTGACATCAAAACTGGAGAAATGTTCTCAGATTTTCTTTTCCTAGTTAGGATTGTAGCAGCTGAATTCTGCACTTGATGTCTTTTTTGGGTGGTCCTGAGAGGAGTGCGTTACAGTAATCTGGTCGACTGAAAACAAAAGCATGAACTAATTTCTAAGCATCTTTCAATGTTATAAGAGGTCTAACTTTTGTTATATTTCTTAAGTGAAAGAATGCTGTCCTAGTGATCTGATTAATATGCAATTTAAAATTCAGGTCACAGTCAACAGTTACCCGTAAATTCTTTACCGCCATCTTGACTTTTAATCCTAATGCATCAAGTTTATTTCTAATAACCTCATTATGTCCATTATTGCCAATCACTAAAATTTCAGTTTTTTCTTTATTTAGCTTGAGAAAATGACTACTCATCCACTCAGAAACACAAGATATTGTGTTAGTGAAACAACAGAGTCGAGGTCATCAGGTTCTATTGATAAATACAGCTGTGTGTCATCAACATAGCTGTGGTAACTCACGTTGTGCCCTGAGATAATCTGATCTAATGGAAGCATGTAAATCGAAAAGAGCAGCGGGCTGAGGATAGAGCCTTGTGGAACACCATATAGGATATCAGGGGTCTTTGAAGTATAATTACCACAACTAACTAAGAATTTTCTACCTGCCAGGTAGGAGCCTAACAGATTTAAGACACTGCCAGAGAGGCCCACCCACTGAACCATTGAACCATTGAAGTGCTAAGCCAGAGATGCCTACAGTGGAGAGACGTGACAGGAGGATTTCATGGTTAACAGCGTCAAATGTCAAGTCACTACATTGGCTCCCTGTAGCTGCACATATTAAGTTCAGATCCTTGATGCTTGCCTACTAGAACAGTCAACCGGTTGGCGCCTGTATATGTGGAGACATTTGGGAGGTCTTTGTCTACATCTCGACTACTCAAGTCTGCTTTTGAATGGCAGCTAATGATGCCACCCCTGACATCAAATCTCGGCCCAGACTCTTTTCATGTGTGGCTCCTGGCTGGTGGAACGAGCAGCCCACCTCCTTCAGAACTGGTCATTGTGTTTAAGAAGAGCTTGAAGACTCTTATGTTTGATGGACTTCTGTCTCACTCATGTTAACTGTTAGGTTTTCTAACCTACTTGCTTGTATTCTGAGCTCTTTTGTCCCCTTGTCCTGTCACGCTTGTTCCCAAACAGTGCCCCAGACTGAACGAGTGCAACTCCCTGCAGGCAGGAGAACCACCACGTGTCACCAAGCCACCGCAGATGATTTAACCGGCCACGGTGGGCACATGTCACTCCTCTTTTCAGATCTCATATTGGATCCCTGTAGCGGCACTTATTGAGTTCAAATCGTTGATGCTTGCCTACTAGGACAGTCAACAGGTCAGCGCCTGTATATGTAGAGATACTTTGGGAGGTCTCTTGCTACTTCTAGACTTCTGAAGTCTGCTTTTGAATAGCAGCTGATGATGCCACCCCTGACATCAAATCTCAGCCCAGACTCTTTTCATGTGTATCTCCTGGCTGGTGGCACGAGATGCCCACCTCCATCCATACTGGTGACTCCCCGAATGTGTTCAGGAAGCCTTTGGAGGCTCTCTTGTTTAATGAACTTCTGTTTGACTCACATTAGCTGTTAGGTTTTGTAACCTCTTATTGTCACTCGCTTGTATTTTGCTCTGAACTCTTCACTTGTGAGGATCAATTTTGTCACCTTGTCTTGTCACACTTGTTCCTAAACAGTCCCCCAGGCTGATGTTTACTCGATTACGTTGACCTCTCATGAAAGTCGCTTTGGATAGAAGCATCTGCTGAGCAAATATGTTGAACTGTGAATTTTGAGATCCTCTGCTCCTTCTTACCAGGGCCGTTCTTAGGCATATGCAAACTATGCATCCGCATAGGGCCCCGACCTTGAGGGGGGCCCCCAGCCCAGCCCCAACTTACAATTTGTGGGCCTGGGGTCCCTGTCATGCCCCTGGCACTGCAACTGTCTGTGCCAGTCCCACACATCATGTGTCGCGATACCCTCCTCATCCTAAATGTTATCGTTCTGAGTCGAATTTGGAGAGGAAGGGTAGGAGCATCGGGCAGCAGGCAGGGAATCGGGGGCGTGGCCATGGGACTGGGAATGTATAAATAGCGATCGCTCAGTGTGCATAAACCATTGCACAATGTGGATCAGTGGCGGATGGTGTGTTTTTGGAAATTCAGTTCAGTGCATCGCTTAGTCTTATCAACAATGGTAATTTATTATCCAAATTGCAATCTTCACCTAAATCCCTAATAATATTGTCACGCCGTCGTAACGGATTGTGCGTTTTGAGACTATCATATATTATTATTTGGATTATTAGTTAAACGTAAAGCTAATATATCACATAGGCCCTACATCCTAATCCTCGTTCCTCCAGGGCCCGGTATTAGCTAATCCCTACCAAACTTGGTTTGGTCTTTGGTCGTCGGTTCCTGTAAGGTTACATACTTGGTACTGGTAGGCTATTTTGATTTTCTGTTTACAGGAACAGTTTGCCGCTTACAGTTCAGTTATTCGTTCCGTTCGCGTCTATTCTGGTCGACGTAGCTCAAGCTAATTAAGGATGATTTGAGGACCAGCATGACCCAAGAGCGACTGAATGGTTTGGCATTAATATCAGTTGAGTAAGATGTTGGCCAAACCCTTGATTATTCGGAACTGATAAAGGATTTCACCAGGATGAAAGTGTGGAAATTAGATTTCTTACGTTAATTAAAATCTTCAGGAAATTCAGTTCAGTGCATCTCTTAGTCTTATTAACAATGGTAATTTATTATCCAAATGGCAGTCTTCACCTAAATCCCTAATAATATTGCCACGACTTTGTAACTTTGCCAAACGCACTATAGCAAACGTTCATTTTAGAGATTTGTTTCGGATTCATTCAGAGAGATCCCCATAAAATAATGAAATATCCCCTATATTACTGGCCTTTACCAGATCCAGAGCAAAATCGATATTTTACCACTCTGTATACACACAAGCGTTCATGTAGGCCTACTGGTCATCTAAGGCCTTTTCCGGACATTTTATTAGAACACCTTCCTGAGCTACAGCAGGGGGGCCCCGCCCCCCCGGGATCCGGGGCCTGCACATTTCTGAACCGTGTAGGGCCCCCAAACCACTAAGAATGGCCCTGATGTCACCTCTGTTTGGCATCAGACCTCAATCCTCAGTTCCTGCTCTTGAATGAGCTGCCCACCTCCAGTCGTATTTCTGACTCCCCCAATGTGTTTGAGAAGCGTCTTGTTCAGTGAACTTTTGTCTGACTCATATTAGCTGTTAGGTTTTGGAATCTCAGGACTGTAACTCGCTTATATTTTTTTCTGAGCTCTTCACTTGTGGTCATCAATTTTTTCACCTCATCCTGCCACACTTGTTCCCAAACTGTCCCCCAGACTGAGGTTTACTCGATTAAGTTAACGCCCTTTGTAAGTTGCTTTAGGGAAAAGCACCTGCTAAGCCAATGAATCTCAATGTTATCCTCTGGAGTCTATTTAAGATGGTTCTCCTGGCATCCAAGACCCTACATACTTCAAAAGTCACCAAAAGAGACGTGCAAAAAAGGGTTGAGACTCCCCAATTGTTATGATTCAGCCTGTTTATTCATTTTTATTCATTTAATTTCTTGTTAATTCTTAGCTGCTTCTGTCCAGTAATTGTGAGAGAGGGGCTATCAGAAATGAACCTTACAAGCCTAGAGGTGGGTATGATAGGAAAAACTAAAATCTCACAACTTCATCCTGGTACCGAACCTGAAGCATTTTGTGTTTTTGCGTTCTGAAGGATCCTATTTGAGAAATCTCCGAGCTTTTATTACATACTAAAAGAGAGGTTTGAATGATAAAAGTCACAGAACGTACAAGAAAACATTGCACTGATAATCTGTAATCCCCAAGACAGGATTTCATGATCTTTAGGTCTTGAATGCATGAAACCTGATTGGATAACACGGTGGAGAAAGAGGCACACAAAAGCCAGCTTATCCTGCCATTGTTAGACTTGTATAGTTGAACGCTGACTAGAAATCTCCCAGAATATAGCATAACATACCAGAATGTCACAAAAATATCAATATACTGCTGTCTTGCTGTTATTTTCATGGAGGTGCCTTACTTTCTCACATACGCCACCTTCAGAACGTAGAGGAGCCCACGCTGTGCTTCAAGTGGAAAGAAATCAATTTTGGTGCTGTCTGTTTTTTTTCTTCTTCATAGTCATCCTCACGATGCTGTTTAACCCTTTAAAACTCAGCCCACTTGGTCTGGACCCGCCGGCAGGACTGAACGATAATACAAATTTCATAAAACCGTTCATATCCCCTTTGTTACAATTAAAATGCTGCATCTGCACAACCCAGTGCCACATTGCAATGTTTTTCTTTCTTTCCTCCAAAGGTGGCCACATTGCTGCATCATAGCAACAACCCATGTCGTTCTTGAAAATCCTGATTCAATTGCTTACAATTTGACAGACCGGCTATTATCGACTAAGTGTGTGTGTGTGGGGGGGGGGGTTTATTCCAACTTTCAAATGACACTACTTTCCACTTTTTGTTTTCCACTTTCCGCATTTCAGAGTTTGTGGATGTTGCAGATGAATTAAGGAAGTACACGTCCCAAGCAAAACAATGTGGTGCAAAACCTGGTCTTCCCCATTTACTTCTAAATAGAAATGAAAATGCAAGCACACAATGGCGTGCAGGCAACCAAACGAATCGAAACAAAATACCTCCAAAACGGGCTTCATATTGTTGGTTGCTTGGTCAGTTACACAGGAGCCCCATCCATTGTCGTGCTCTGCTCACAGAGCGATGCCTTCTCCCGTTGACTCCGTGATCTATGAGTCGGTAAACCAAAAGGGGCAGAGTCACGTCTTGCTGCAGTGGGAGGAACAGGAGAGGAACAGGTTTAATGACAGCACCCTGTCTCGACCTGGGATGGTATCACATATCTTAGAGGAGCCCAGTGTGGTGATCCACAGGCAGACATGGGCTACCGCAATAGGTGCTTTGTGCATTATATGTGAATGCAGCTAAAAAATGAAGGGGACACAACAATCTTTGGTTTCTTTAATGGTTCTTTACTGGGTTATTTGGTTCCTTGAAGAACTACTGCTTCTCAAAGAGCCATTTCATTCTTTTCATATGGAGTTGGTTCTTTGTGCTTCCTCTTACAGTTATATGCGAAAGTTTGGGAACCCCTCTTAATTCCTTGGATTTTTGTTTCTCATTGTCTGAGCTTTCAAAGTAGCAACTTCCTTTTAACATACGACATGCCTTATGGAAACAGTAGGATTTCAGCAGTGACATTAAGTTTATTGGATTAACAGAAAATATGCAATATGCATCATAACAAAATTAGACAGGTGCATAAATGTGGGCACCCTGACAGAGATATGACATCAATACTCAGTTGAGCCTCCTTTTGCTCCTTTGAGCCTCTTGACACTGTCCTCCTATAGCCTCTGATGAGTGTCTGGATTCTGGATGGAGGTATTTCTGACCATTCTTCATACAAAATCTCTCCAGTTCAGTTCAATTTGATGGACAGCCTGCTTCAAATCATCCCACAGATTTTCGATGATATTCAAGTCAGGGGACTGTGACAGCCATTCCAGGACATTGTACTTCTTCCTCTGCATGAATGCCTTTGTAGATTTTGAACATTGTTTTGGGTCATTGTCTTGTTGGAATATCCCACCCCTGCGTAACTTCAACTTTGTGACTGATGCTTGAACATTATCCTGAAGAATTTGTTGATATTGGGTTGAGTTCATCCGACCCTCGACTTTAGCAAGGGCCCCAGTCCCTGAACTATCCACACAGCCCCATAGCATGATGGGATCTCCACCAAATTTGACAGTAGGTAGCAGGTGTATCTCTTGAAATGCGGTGTTCTTCTTCCGCCATGCAAAATGATTTTTGTTCTGACAAAATAACTTCATTGTTGTCTCATCAGTCCAAAGCACTTTATTTCAAAATGAATCTGGCTTTTATACACATTTGTGTATAAAACCAACAGTCAAAGCACATTGGAATTCTTGTGCAGAGCTCAGTCCGAGTCATAGTAAAACATTAAAAAAAAACATAGTAAACAGTAAAACAATATAATAAATAAAATAGATTATACCAGCACTATACAGAAAGGGTGCCGGCATGGTGGCACAGTGGGTAGCGCTGCTGCCTCGCAGTTAGGAGACCCATCTGGGTTCACTTCCCGGGTCCTCCCTGCGTTGAGTTTGCATGTTCTCCCCGTGTCTGCATAGGTTTCCTCCCACAGTCCAAAGTCATGCAGGTTGGGTGAATTGGCGATCCTAAATTGTCCTGGGTGTGTGTGTGCCCTGCGTTGCCCGGGGTTTGTTTCCTGCCTTGCGCCCTGTGTTGGCTAGGATTGGCTCCAGCAGACCCCTGTGACCCTGTAGTTAGGATATAGCGGGTTGGATAATGGATAGATAAAGATAAATGGAGAAGAAAAAGAAATGGGGAGAGAATCTGCTTCCTCAGTGCTTTAAAAGCTTATTCTAAAATGTTATTGATTAGATCCTGTGTTGGCTGGGATTGGCTCCAGCAGACCCCTGTGACCCCTGTAGTTAGGATATAGCGGGTTGGATGATGGATGGATGGATATACAGAAAGGTGGTAATATCTACAGAAAAAAAAATACAATATATTGTAGGCATTGCACATTTTTCATTCGTCATTTACATGACAAGTGAAGTGAGGTAGTGTGAATGGTTTCACATATTCAATAATTTTGTTTTGCCATCAGTCTGACTGTGCTATTGAAAAACCTTGTTGTGTGAGTGATGATGCTGTCCGCTCTACTGTGTCTCCCATTGTACGTACAGTTTTTGTGCCTGAGCAGAGAGTGAGCTGGATGGAGTGAGTCCCTGATAATTCCCTCTGCTCTTTTCCGACAACGATGTGCATACATAAAGTCCATGGAAGGAAGTTTTGTCCTTATGATCCTCTCGGCAGTCTTTATGACTCTTTGCAAAGCCTTCCTCTCTGCCTGTGTGGTGTTCTCATACCAGACAGTGATGCCTGTGGTGAGAATGCTGTCTATCAGTCCTCTGTAGGCCTGGGTGAGAGGGCGATGGTTCAGGCCGGCTTTCCTGAGCAACCTAATAAAATGTAGCCTTTGCTGGTCTTTTTTCACTGTGGCTGTGGTGTTAAGAGTCCACCTCAGGTCTGATGTAACCTGCAATCCCAGTAATCTGTGGCTGTCGGCCCTCTCCACCTCAGTCCCTTTGATGATAAGAGGCTGTAGAAGTCCGATGTTATTTCTTTGGTCTTCTCTATGTTGAGGATGAGGTCATTCTCCTCTCTGTAGACAAGAATGTTGTTTACCAGGATCCTGTACCCTGACTCGTCACCCTGCCCACCTTGATGAGCCCCAAGATGGTGGTATCATCAGTGTATTTCATGATGATGTTGTTGTCCTGGGTGGAGACACAGTCATAAGTGTACAGAGTGAAATGTTTGGGGCTGAGACAACAACCCTGTGGGGATCCTGTGCTGACTGTGAGCTCAGCAGACACCCGTCCTCCCATTCTCACCACCATCATGGTGCTCTGTTTGAGTGTCTTATGATGGGTTTCGGTGGGAATTACCAAGCCCGTGACTAGGCTGGTCTACTATCGCACCTTAAGATCGACACACTGTGAAGACTGGCCTCGACCATGAACAGACACCAAGACAGCTATGTCCAAAATACACTCTTTAACTCTTTCAGGGCTGATGTCGACTTTTGTTGAAATTCAGGAGCAGATTACAGTAATCAGCTGTAAAATGCGACAAAACTCGCTCTTACCTTTTAAGTTTGACTCTGTTTGCTAGAAGGAAAGTTAAGTAGCTTTGTTGATTTAACCTTGATTCCCTGCGTGAGTAGCGAAGAGCAATCAACCTCTAAAATGGCATCGACATCTGGCGAGAGGCTAAATATGCCATGGACGTTTTACATATTATCGCCAAATTGGACTTTGACTGGTCGGACTTGGAATTTGATGCAGATGATCAGGAGATGGACATCGAATACGCAAGTGAGGTATCAGCATCAAGCAGATCAGTCCCCAGTTGATCGTGGTGTTGAACACATTTGTGTAACTGCGTTCGCCTGGGAGGATCACCACTTATGATGACAAGAGGTACAAACCATATTGCGTCACACTGCGACTGCCACCACTGGCCATCAAGATGCCCCTGCGCAGCCACTGCCTCCAGAGATGCCGAAAATGCGCCAACAGCAGCTACAGCACATAGCAACAGACGTTTTATGTTGATTCATGTGTGAAACCGTTGCTTTGTGTGCTTTTCAGAAACTGAGTTTTTTGGAAAAAATATTCAGCCCTCAAAGAGTTAATTGGGTTTTCCTTCAGCCAGTGCAGCACAATGCCCAAAACACTCTCAGTCCTTATTATTTTCTTCTCCTGCCACCTCCACTCCTGTCTTGTCAAGCTCCGTCACGCTACCTCCCAACTCCGGCTCCTCGAATGGGGTGAGGCGGTCCCTTTTATACAGTACCCGGATGTGCTCCAGGTGCTTCCTGACGAGCTTCCTGCAGCACTTCCGGGTGTGGCGGAAGTGCTGCATGAGCACCCGGAAGCACACCGGGTGTATCTGTCTTTGGGCTTAGCGGCCCTTCTTGTTGTGGCGGAAGTGCTGCAGTCCATTTTGCCTAGAACGTTTGGGCATCCCCAGGCGGTGGCCATGTGCCCCAACAGGGTGGAGCCTCCCAGCTCCGATCTTGTGGCTCCCCTGCACCCCAGGACGGTGGCCCTCTCGTGTCCCGGAGGAGGTATTGGCACTCTCCTGGCCCTTCCACGTCCCAGGCATCACGACTCTGCACCCGACTATCACAACACATATAGATACACACACATAGAGATCATGAAGTCCAGGGGTGGGCAATGTTAGTCCTGGAGGGCCAGAGTGGCTGCAGGTTTTTCGTTCCAACCCAGTTACTTACTTAGAAACCAATCCTTGTGTCAATGAGTAGACACTAGGGGTTGCTGTTGCCCCGTGAAACCCACCTGACAGATGCAGACACTGGTTTAAAAGCACCAAGAAGTATTTTAATTTTCTTCTCCAAAGCACCTCCACCACCATAAACAAATCAATAATACGAATATAATAATCCAATCCTCCGCTTCATCAAACACCCTCTCAACTCCGGCTCAGCTTGCTGGGTCTCTCATAGTCCTATATATAGTCCTTGACCCAAAAGCGCTCCTGTCCTTCTGTCCATGTGATTCCATAGCACTTCCGGGTCAGATAAAGACTTATATTTTTCTTCAGCCGGGAAAATAAAAATCCCCGCGTCTCCCTGCAGCGTCCCATGATGGCACCCATGGCACCCAGCAGGGCTGTGAAGCCAAACTCCGTCTCCCATGGTGCCCTGCGGGAATCCGGGGCACCTCCATGCTGCAGAGAAGACGGCATCTAGCATCTTGGATGTGTCGGCCAGGATGAGCTGCCGGCCGTCCATCACACTTGCCAAGCTTGGACCTTATTTAATTTTATGGCTTGTTAAGTTCTACTATCATAGACTTTTTTTTTCCTTTCCATGGATATCATCTAAATAATTTAAAGCCTAAAATGGATCATTTTCAGTCTGTCACATTTTCTTCTTAAGTGTTTTATTTGACCAAGTAGTGCAGGATGAATTCCAAATGGAAACAAGTTAGATGGATATGATCCAAATCATATTATATGATATCATCTACTGTTAAATTCTGCTACGTACTTCTAAAATGTGTATTATTTGTATACTGTATTGAGGATTTGTTCTGTTCTGTGTATTGTATTGTATTGACCCCCTTCTTTTTGACACCCACTGCACGCCGAACCTCTAAAGGGGTCTCTTTTTGAACTGCCTTTCCCGAGGTTTCTTCCATTTTTCCCTACAAGGGTTTTTCCTCGTCTTCTTAGAGAGTCAAGACTGGGGGATTGTCAAGAGGCAGGGCCTGTTAAAGCCCATTGCGACACTTCTTGTGTGATTTTGGGCTCTACAAAAATAAATTGTACTGTATTGTATTGTATGGAGAGCTGCTGGCTCCTTAGTCATTTGCATCTTAGCCATTGAAAACGGGGAATGCAGCTGTTTAAGACTGAAATGAGCAAATAAGGGTGGGGAACTTTAACAATCGAGACCACTAAAATGAAGCATCAAAATATCACTTGAGCCATCAGGGCTTCATCAGCAATAATTAACTTCTCATTGAGAAACTGAAACGGAACAAAAACCTGCAGCCACTGTGGCCCTCCAGGACCGACATTGCCCAGCCAGATGTAGATAAAGTCTCAGGTGAAAACCTAATTGTCAGTCAGCCGACAGTATTCTACTTAGAAACCCTCCTCCCGTCACATTCACCCATAGATATCCTTAAATAGACAATGGAGGATACATCACCCAGTATTCTATAGGAGTCTCTACTGAACAACTTGCCGTCACGGCATTTTTCGTGGATGAAACTTTAATGCGCAGTCACTTTGAAGCTTCCATCAGATTTTCTCACCTCCTGCGTTTTTATGATATAATTTTAATGTGGAATAGCAAGAAAAAAAAGCCTCGGGTTTATACAGTAAAATGAGAAAGGTGTACGCTATTCAGTTTAATACTGAAAATTTAGTGATCCGTTTTACAATACTGATATATTTGTCAAGGAGAATTTTGTTAAATTGCTTCCCTGACAGCTTTGGGGAGGCCAACTTACCCTCGTCCTCGGCTGAAGTTTCATTATTATCTTGGCCCTTTTTGGAAAGCTCGTCTTTTCTTTCTCCATCTCCGTCATCCTCGTCTTTGTCTTCACTGATGAACATGCAGGTGTCATCGCCACACCATCAGAGTCTTTTGGTTATACGCCACTTACCAGCCCAACAATATGCCCTGTGTTACTGCAGAGACCTCTTAGCCTTGATAACCCTGTGAGTGTTGTGGAGAAATCTTCAGAAGAAATTAGCAGAGTCTTCAGAAAGGCAGTCAGAATTTAAGACTTTATTTCATAGAATAGAAAACAATTGCAGAGCACATAAAGCCTGTCTCAGTTCATGAAGTGAGCCCGCTGGTTTGGGTGCGGCTCGTTTTTATGTCAGTTCTAATCACAAAAACATCCCCATTTCGCACATAATTCTTGTCATCCACTTCACATGTTATCTTCGTAATAATGACCTCGTGCTGTATCTGTTTTCTTAACAATTACGTTGCCCTGTAACTGACTTTCCCCTAATAATAATCAAACTGTTCATAACAATCATTAAGACTCGAAGGTCATACTTACCGCCTGGCCCAGAGATGTCCATCACCTGATCATGTTTTACATTCCTCACATTCCCACTCTTGAGCTAATAAAAGTTGAAGGCCTTTTAATTGATCTGCCCACATTATTTTTTTTTTTTTAATAATTTTATTGATTTTATTGAAATCACACAACATTCCGTACAAATAGATCAATTTTTATAAAAATAGGATTGAAAACAAATCAACCCCCACCCCTGTGAAAGAGAGCATGGGCAGCAAAATAAAGCTTAAAGCTAGTAAAAATAAGTAAATAGATGAATTAATAAGTGAATAAAGATAAACGGGGCGGCATGGTGGCGCAGTGGGTAGCGCTGCTGCCTCATAGTTAGGAGACCCGGGTTCACTTCCTGGGTCATCCCTGTGTGAAGTTTGCATGTTCTCCCCGTGTCTGCATGGGTTTCCTCCCACAGTCCAAAGACATGCAGGTTAGGTGCCTAGAGTGCCCTAGAGTGTGCTTGGTGTGTGGGTGTGTGTGCCCTGCGGTGGGCTGACGCCCTGCCCGGGGTTTGTTTCCTGCCTTGCGCCATGTGTGGGCTGGGATTGGCACCAGCAGACCCCTGTGACCCTGTAGTTAGGATATAGCGGGTTGGATAATGGATAGATAAAGATAAATGGAGAAGAAAAAGAAATGTGGAGAGAATCTGCTTCCTCAGTGCTTTAAATGCTTATTCTAAAATGTTATTGATTAGATCCTGCCAGGTTTTGAAAACTTTCTGCACAGATCCTCTAAGTGAGAATTAGATTGTTTCCAATTTCAAATAGTATAAAACATCAGTTACCCACTGACTTAAAAGAGGAGAGTTAGGATTCTTCCAGTTTAGCAAGATAAGTTTACGTGCCAATAGTGTAGTGAAGGCAATCACAGTTTGAAACCAGGATGACCCACATATGAAAAACTGAACTCCTCAATTAATACCTGCTTGTCGCACCAGCACCCAGTAAGACTAACATCATAGGCGGCTGTGCTGGTGAGCGCAGTACGCAGCTTTACTGATAGGAGCTGAGCTGCTGGAGCTGGAAGCAGGCGAGAGGCCTCGAGTCAGCAAGCACATTGCTAAAGCCTTTATTAATGAAACCTTAAATTTTTATATTGCTCAAAGCCATCTGATATACAACAACAATAACATTTATTTATATAGCACATTTTCATACAAAAAGTAGATCAAAGTGCTTTACATACTGAAGAAAAGAAAAATAAAAGACAAAATAAGAAATTAAAATAAGACAACATTAGTTAACATAGAAAAGGAGTAAGGTCCGATGGCCAGGGTGGACAGAAAAAAAAAAAAAAAAAAAACTCCTGACGACTGGAGAAAAAAAATAAAATCTGCAGGGGTTCCAGGCCACGGGACCGCCCAGTCCCCTCTGGGCACTCTACCTAACATAAATGAAGTAGTCCTCTTTGTAGTTAGGGTTCTCACGGAGTCACTTGATGCTGATGGTCATACAGACTTCTGGCTTTTAGTCCATCATTGTTGGAACATCACGGTGCTTTGAGTAGATGGTGGTGGCGCAGGCCATCATCGGAAAAGGAAACAGAAGAGAGAGTAAGGGTTAGTACAGATTTTAGAGCAACCATGAATAGTAATCATAATGAGTTGGATATACAGAGTATCAGGATTAAGTTAAAGTGAAGTTATGAGAAGGCCATGTTAAAGTAATATGTTTTCAGCAGTTTTTTAAAGTGCTCCACCGTATTAGCCTGGTGAATTCCTATTGGCAGGCTATTCCAGATTTGAGGTGCATAACAGCAGAAGGCCGCCCGCCTCACCACTTCTTTTAAGCTTTGTTCTTGGAATTCTAAGCAGACACTCATTTGAGGATCTGAGGTTACGATTTGGAATATAAGATGTCAGACATTCCGATATATAAGAAGGGGCGAGATTATTTAAGGCTTTATAAACCATAACCAGAATTTTAAAGTCAATCCTGAATGACACAGGTAACCAGTGTAGTGACATTAAAACTGGAGAGATGTGTTCAGATTTTCTTTTCTAGTTAGGATTCTGTTGATTTGTTGCAAATGATTTATGTCTTTTTTGGGTAGTCCTGAGAGGAGTGCGTTACAGTAATCTAGTCGACTGAAAACAAACGCGTTATATATATAAATATATATATAAAAAATATAGTACGTGTTGTTTTCCCTTGATTAATCAAGATATTGATTCATGAGGAAGCATTGACATACAGTAGGTACTTAAATGCTATCTAGAATGTGTGTATACAGGCCAATTACAGGTTACAGCCTGAGAGCAAAGGCAGCTGTGCCATCAGCCATTTAACTCGGCCACATGCAGTCTGACTTACCAATACAGGGGCTGACCTGATAATCAATTCTTAAAGCTTCTGTATAATTCAACCTAACTAACACAATACAGCTTGCTTTTAATCTTTTTAATCATCTGAAATATTCATAAGCCTTAATATACAAATTTAAAATTTAATACGTTTGTATGTTTATGTGCTAGAGTGTCAGTTTCCTTAAAGTTTGGGGGAGTTGAAGGTTTAGACGTGTTTAGACTCTGGGGAGTCAAAAGGCCCAGCAGAATCGCCATGTCCCAAAACAAAAACTTGTTTCTTCAGTTCCCTCAAAACCTCAGCCTCCTTGGTTCTTAAAAAACAAGACAAGTGAGAAGCAAGGAAACAGGCCACATAAAAAACAAAAGCAACGGCCTGTAATTAATAGTGCCTCACTAATCCACTTAAAAAGATGTCAAGCAACTCCTTTTAATAATCAATAGTTCTAAAACCAGTAATAAGGCATATAAACGTAAATGCTGGCTGAAGTAAATATAAAAGTGCAAGCTAATATAAGAGCCCAGCGCTGTTAAGTCATGGCACGCAGCTGCCCGGTGGTCTGACAGAGGCCAAGCTACTGCTTACATCAAGGGCACGTGTGCAGGAAAAAGTCCCCTAACTTTCGACAATCACCTCTTAAGCCCCTATAACGCTCAAATTAGCTAATATCACACTATATGGTATTTTAATCTTATTGCTTAAGGTATTGAAGAGCCCTAATACTTCTAAATGCCATTTGAGGGCTTATATGTTTTATGCGCTAACTGAAGAGCTCGCCCCTCACTCACACAGGCAAAGGTCCTACACGCAGTTTGTTTGGTCTCATCCTTAAAACAAAATCTGCCTGCTTGCTTCCTCAGAGAACGTGATGACCTCGGCTCACTGCTTGACTAAGAGAAACTCGAAACAAAGCAAGTGAGAAGCACAAACGGCCTCTCTAACAAAGTAAATGGTGTCTTTTTATAGTTGCGCAAGGCCTAGGCTTTTCATAGCTTACAGCACTAAAACTAATAATAAAGCATATTGATCCTTAATCAAAGTTGAGCAAGAAACATGAGAAACTCCCCACATGGGTGTCTTCATTTTCTATTTATTGTGACATCCCATCGAATAAAAACACAGTCAGGAGCCTTTTGTCAGGGGGAGTCTTCCAAATGCTGACAGGCTTTTTATTTGATATACAATACAATACAATTTATTTTTGTAGAGCCCAAAATCACACAAGAAGTGTCGCAATGGGCTCTAACAGACCCTGCCACTTGACAGCCCCCCAGCCTTGATTCTCTAAGAAGACAAGAAAAAACCCCCAAAAAAACCCTTGTAGGGAAAAAATGGAAGAAACTTCGGGAAAGGCAGTTTAAAGAGAGACCTCTTCCAGGTAGGTTGGGCGTAAATTGGGTGTCAAAAGAAGGGAGTCAATACAATAAAATATACAGAACAGAACAAATCCTCAATACAGTATAAAAATAAAAATTTTAGAAGTACGGAGCAGAATGTAACTGTAGATGATATCCCATGATATGATTTGGATTTGTTTAGAGTCCTGGAAACTTCAGCCATCAAGCTGCCACCCCCATTTGACCACTCCACAGCTGAAACAGCGCTGGGCCAGCCAATC
Organism: Polypterus bichir lapradei; assembly: GCA_026402145.1. Classification (NCBI taxonomy): domain Eukaryota; kingdom Metazoa; phylum Chordata; class Cladistia; order Polypteriformes; family Polypteridae; genus Polypterus; species Polypterus bichir. The sequence goes on along the minus strand of JANRMT010062841.1, from coordinate 4,999,764 downwards.
CGATGAAAGGACCCCTCTACCCCACGATTCCTGCGATCCTCCATCAGGGATGACTTTACCTTAGGCAGGCAAAACAACTTGGCAGGTGGGCTGTGGCACCAAGTGCCACATTTGAGTACCGAGAAGAGAAACAGCGATATGCCACGATATAAACGGTGCCCTGCTGCCGCCTGTTGTTTGGGTCACGGGGACACCTCCAAAATAATAACAGTAATTTGCCTTTGTCTTATTTACCTCTTACCTGCCCTTTAACAGTTTGCTCCTTTCTCAACCTGATGCGGTCTTCCTCTCTCGCTCCAACAACAACTACCACTTCCGAATACCCCCTCCCTTTTTTTCCACATACCCTTAATTAACCCTGAACCCTGACACTCAGCTCTCTCTCCAGGGAAGTCCCCCGAGCCCTTAAAAAGTGGGTTCTCCCAAGACTCCACCCCAACACTGCTTCCACTCCCTACAGCCAATCACATCACATTATTATTTCAATCACTCTAGATACAAGAACAAACTAAAGCAAGATGGTATTTATTAACGAGTACGAACACCAAATAGAACAAGATATGACAGAATACAAAATTGATAGTAACAGTCTGGAAATAGTCTTTAGAAAAAGCTTATGGAAAATGTCGAAGATTTTGATTTAGCAAATTATGTAATTCAAAGATGCTTTCACTGACATTCAGACGAAATGGTCACACATGTCTTGGCCTCTGACGTCACTTTTGCCCTCTCCCTCTAAGCCCCTCGACCAAGCCATGTTTATGTTCAGATTCTGCGTGAGTCTTCGTGACATGTGAAATTGCACACATTTGATTGGCTGGCTGTCCGTATGGTCAGGGCCTTCTTACCAGCACCATAGGCCACCCGGGCAAAGTAGAGTGCTGGGGCCCCTCTTTTGATATTGTGACATACGAGTCCCTATCTTGCACCCTAAAACACGAGACTGAGTCTTAGTACTTTAGTAAAACTAACTTTATTCAACTTGAAACAGGAACAACAGGTTTATTAATTGCAGCGGAAGAATGGGCATAGTTGGGACAAGGTTAGTGGCCAAGTTATACTGTTTCCTGCATTTATAATGTTCTTTGTGTCATCCATCGGTAGCAGGCGAATATTGCGCGATCTTGTTTGGCTTGTAGTTGTTACTGCAGCGTGATGCTGCTGCACTGAGAACCTGAGGTCGCCTTGGCAATGGACAAGCAGTCCTCCATAGACACGGCAGTCACATTTCAGCGTGTTGACCTGTTGGGGGGTCCTGAAGGAGTTCTGAAACCTCACAATAGCAAAACAGAAACACGCATAGGCACAGAAACATGGTGGGCCCCTATGCTCCTAGGACCCCCGGCCAGTTTATGTCCATACATTAAGACGACCCTGTGTAAGATGAATGATTTTGCTAAATGTTTTGGGTCTTCTTTACACATCTCTGTTCTCAAATGATAAGATGATCAACGTGGCCCAAGGCAAAACGTCGAAACAGGTGATAGATTACCAAAAGAAGAGAAGATGCTTTGATGTTAATTGCCCCTGTAAGTGTCCTGTAAATTCAGTTCATCTTGTTGGTCTGAGCAAAATATAATAAAAATATAAGCATTTGTTTTTAAAGAACTGAAAATGTGCCACTCCAGGATGGTGGGCAGGGGACCATTTTACCAATAACTCAAAAATTAAACGATCGAGTATCCAGAAGTTGTAAGTTGTACTCGGCGGCAGGCACGCATTGCGTGATCTCAGTCAGCTCGTAGCTGTTTCTGTGACGTGATGCTGCTGCACTGCAAACCTGTGGTTACCTCTGCAACAGATAAGCAGTCCTCCACAGACGTGGCAGTCGTGTTTCGGCATGTCGTCCTGTTTAAGTCCTGAAAAAGTTCCAAAACCTCACAATAGTAAAACAGAAATGTGCATAGGCACAGAAACATGGTGGGTGGGCCCCTATGTTCCTAGGACCCCCGGCCAGTGTATGCCCATACGTTAAGACGACCCTGTGTAAGATGGTTGACTTTGCTAAATGTTTTGGGTCTTCTTTACACATCTCTGTTCTCAAATGATAAGATGATCAACGTGGCCCAAGGCAAAACGTCGAAACAGGTGATAGATTACCAAAAGAAGAGAAGATGCTTTGATGTTAATTGCCCCTGTAAGTGTCCGGTAAATTCAGTTTATCTTGTTGGTCTGAGCAAAATATTATGAAAATATAAGCATTTATCTTTAAAGAATTGAAAATGTGCCACTCCAGGATGGTGGGCAGGGGACCTTTTTAACAGTAACTCAAAATGAAACAATCGTGTATCCAGAAGTTGTAATTACGAAGGGGGATCGATCCCCCACCCACTCGATGTAACAATCAAGTATCCTCGAGGCAAACTTACCCAAAATTTGATATGATAATTGAGAATCCGTGAGATGAAATAACCAAGGAGGACCTCCTTTGAGTGGGTGAGGGGTAAAGCGATCGATTCTCATGTCGAAATGCCACATTGCTTTAAACAAAGTGGTCACCACACACTGCATTGGTAAAAGTGTAACCAGCTCTCTTGGGGGTCTTAATCTTGCCTTGGTTGAGACACACGAGGTTGCTGAGGAAAGGCTGAGGGTACATGTAGGGCATGAAAAGTGGGGGCACGTGAGAATATCAAAGACAGACATAAAATGAATGGAGAGGGCACATGAAGGGTACGAGATCTCAGACATTTTTAAATTTATTCTGTTACTTGTCTTCAATAGGTAGGCATACTGTAGCTAATTAAAAATAATATATATATACAGTATATATATATATATATAAGCATAAGGGGGAGAAAAGGGTCACCATATGACCCCACCTTGACAAAACAACAGGGCTTCAGAATTTGTGAAGTGAGCAAAAGACCAACACTTGAACAATTTTAAATGAGAAGTGTGCTAGCTAGGGGGTCCCATTAGCTGGTCTTTCTGTGTTGTCCTCACTTTCCATTTTTCTTGACTACTGCAGAGTTTTTACCTGCTGATCGTTTTTGAAGGAGCTCATCACATGGTCATCAAGTCGATGACAATTGTTTTTATTTACACAGTCCTTTTATTCCATAGGAAATGACAGCCCTGGGAAGTAAATAATGCATCAGCATCCGCCAGCCATGCATCCATCCCTGTATCAATTATTGACAAACCACTTCAATCCATCAGCTCGGCGCCGACTGCCCAGTCAATGAGGACCTCAGCTATTGAAGGACGACTTGTTTAGGGCCACACTGGTGGAGCTAAAACTGAAAATGAGTAGCTCCCAATTACCACTTGGACAGCAATTAGAGTGGAACTGACGCGTAAAAGAAGGGAATTGGAGGTGCTCCAGCCTTTAAAGGCACTTCGTCACTAACCTTTGTGTGTGCGTGTGTGTGTGTGTGTGTGTGTCTCACATGGTCTGCTCTCCCAAGCAAAAAAACGAAAGAACTACAAATCGACAGGTTGGCCTGTTAAAGAATTTTGAGCACAGCCTGGCATTCCTTTTATGTCAGTCGTACTAAAGTACTGAGAAATCACCCTTGGCGCTTTGTATCAATATTTCACAAGTGTCATAAAAGTTTAATTGCCACAGTAATATTTCTTGGCTCTATTAATCTTTCATCAGAAGCATTTTATGAAACTGGGCTGCAGAACTGTGGAGCAGACCTGAAATGATTTGTTTTTAGACAAGAGGGTAACATTAAACCGTTTGCTTTTCTTTTCTTTTTTTGCAGGCGATTGTTTGGGACTGGGACTCCAACGGGAAGCACGACTTCATCGGAGAGTTCCATTCAACGTTTAAAGAAATGCGAGGAGCCATGGATGGGAGACAGGTAGGCCAAATTATAGTAACCTCGTCGACTTTGGTCAGGGGCCTACGGGGTCTCTTGTGGGGGCTTTAAAGAGACGGCACACACAACTCAGGCAGCACATGGCAGGTCAGCACGCCAGAATGTTCTGTCTCTTAATGTCAGACTGTGAAATAGAGAACTGGAGCAGAACAACTGCTTCATTGAAAGAGACAAAATGAAGACACAAAAACATAAATAAAATAAAATTACATTGCATTATACTTGAAAGGCACCATATGAGAGACAGAAATGAAGGGCATTTTAAGAAAGAAAGATAGATAGATAGATAGAAAATGCACTATACAACGTACAGTATGTGCATACATAGTACATACTGTACTGGGAAGCGAACCCGGGTCTCCTTTCTGTGAGGCAGCAGCGCCACCACTGCACCACCATGTTACTCTCTCTCTCTCTCTATATATATATATATACTGTATATACAGTAATCCCTCCTCGATCGCGGGGGTTGCGTTCCAGACCCCCCCGCGATAGGTGAAAATCCGCGAAGTAGAAACCATATGTTTGTGTGGTTATTTTTATATATTTTAAGCCCTTAGAAACTCTCCCACACTGTTTATAAATATTCTCCACACAGTTATACAGTAAACCCTTGTTTATCGCGGTTAATCCGCTCCAGACAGATAAATGAATTTCCACGAAGTAGGATTCTTTATTTATAAATCTAATATTTTCGCAGTTAGAGCATTGAAAACCTGTTTACGACCTTCTAAATATGTTTTTTAACATTATTAGAGCCCTCTAGACCTGAAATAACACCCTTTAGTCAAAAGTTTAAACTGTGCTCCATGACAAGACAGAGATGACAGTTCTTTCTCACATTAAAAGAATGCAAACATATCTTCCTCTTCAAAGGAATGCGTGTCAGGAGCAGAGAATGTCAGAGAGAGAGAGAGAAAAGCAAACAATCAAAGATCAATAGGGCTGTTGGGCCTTTAAGTATACGAAGCACCGCGATAAAGCGGCCGCAATGAAGGGATCAATTTGAAGGTAGTCTTTTCAGCATTTTTTAGAGGAGCGTCCGTATCTTCTAAGCAAACAGCCTCAGTGCAAACAGCCCCTCTGTCAGGAGCAGAGAATGTCAGAGAGAGTGAGAGAGACAGAGAAAAGCAAACAATCAAAAATCAATACGGGCTGTTAGAGCTTTGAAGTGTGCGAAGCCCCGCGTGGGAAACATATCTTATATCATTGAGGAGTTTTAATTAATACGTAATACGTGCTCTGATTGGGTAGTATCTCAGCCATCGGCCAATAGCATCCCTTGTATGAAATCAACTGGGCAAACAAACTGAGGAAGCATGTACCATAAATTAAAAGACACATTGTCCGCAGAAATCCGCGAACCAACGAAAAGCCTGTGATATATATTTAGATATAGTTACATTTAAAATCCGCAATGGAGTGAAGCCGCGAAAGTTGAAACGCGATATAGCGAGGGATCACTGTATACTAGCAAAATACCTGCACTTCGCAGTGGAAAAGTAGTGTGTTAAAGAAGTTATGAAAAAGAAAAGGAAACATTTTAAAAATAATGTAACCTGATTGTCAATGTAATTGTTTTGTTATGAGTGTCGCTGTCATCAAAGATTTGATTATCATTATTTCTTTCAATCAGGTTCGTATTTGGAGGATGTGTTGTGTTCAAGTTACATTCCGTGTTTGTCAACTGTTGTAAAGATAACAGGTTTCATTCATTGAAGTGTTCACTACTCAAATCGCTACTCGTGAATCTAAGATGTTTAACAGGCATTGCCGGTATTAAGTTGTGGATTTGCCTGCGAATATTTAGCGGCAGCGTGACTATGAACTTAATTTAAACTTAAGCTTTACACCGTGTTTTCCTATTGATATGTCTACAAAGGCTTGTTCAGATTCAGAGGGTTGTTCCTTTCCTACTGCATCAATAAACAGCTCGTCTTCCTCTTTATCTGAGACATCACACACTGCATGCACGGGTTTACCTTTCCCAGTCCTGCAAACTTTAGCGAAGTGGTTCAATTTTTTACACTGTCTTCCTTTAGCTGGACATTGACTTTTTCCACCGTTTGCTTTGTTTCCGCAGTAGCTGCACTTATGAATATGCTTGTATGCGTCACTCACTTCATATTCTTTTGCTGCCGTCTCAATTGTGTAATGTGTTTTTTGTTCAGCGCTCTTTGGAGCTCTTCCTTGTTCTCTGTGTAATGCGTTCACAGTCAGTTCACGTGAGCCACTCGGAGTACATGCATCAAAGGTTCTCAGCTGTGCTTGTGCTATCTCGTGCGATCTTGCGATGTCCACGGCTTTATTTAATGTTAGCTAAGACCCGGCACTTAAAAGTTTCTGTCGCACTTTCGCTGAGTTTGTGCCAAACACTATTCTATCCCTGACCATCTCATCTTCGTTTGCATAAGCACAGTCCTTCACCAGTGAATATTTAGCGGCAGCGTGTCTATTGGATTGCTGCTGACGGACGGCCTTATATGGGCAGGCAGTCAATTACACGGGAGGCGTTGGGATGGGGGAACGCAACTCCGCGTCACACAGCAACCGAGCTGCAGGCTCTGGCCGTATATATGTATGTAAGTAGGATTCAGTTATGACCGTTACGCGTAGAATTTCGAAATGAAACCTGCCTAACTTTTGTAAGTAAGCTGTAAGGAATGAGCCTGCCAAATTTCAGCCTTCTACCTACACGGGAAGTTGAAGAATTAGTGACGTTGGAAAGTTCAATATGGCGGCCGACAGTGGCGTCATACCAATGAAATAAGTACGTACATCGGTTTCCGTTAGCGCAGGGAAGCCGCCTAACAAATTTCGTGAAGATGAGGTCAGCCTTCTACCTACACGGGAAGTTGAAGAATTAGTGATGAGTGAGTCAGTCAGTCAGTCAGTGAGGGCTTTGCCTTTTATTAGTATAGATATATATAGTATATGTATATATATATAAATAAATTGGTAGGGATGGCACTACATAATACTTGAAAAAGACATGACAGATAGAAAGATAGATAAGAAAGTCACTATATAATACAAAAACACTAGATAGGTAGTTATATAAATTATAGAAAAGATATAATATAATGAATATACATGTATAGATATATATAACATGGTAAGAAAAGGCACTGTATAATTGTTCAAAAAGACATGATAGATAGATAGATAGATAGATAGATAGATAGATAGATAGATAGAT
>JANRMT010062841.1:4981653-4992725 GCA_026402145.1 Polypterus bichir lapradei | reverse complement strand
GATAGATAGATAGATAGATAGATAGATAGATAGATAGATAGATAGATAGATACTACATAATAAACAGACAGAGCTGAAAGGCACTACATAGATAGATATGAAAGGCACTATATAATAATTTAGTATAAATGTACTGTATCATACTTATTTAGATAAGAAAGGCAATTGTTAGAGAAGAGAACTGACACAGAACAGATTATATTGCACATCCCTGACCCCAAATAAAGTAAAACAAAAGAAAAAAAAAACATCAGCAGTGGTAAGGATGTGAGAGTTTATTCTGCAGAGGGCTCTATAGAGAAGTTTCTAGAACACAGTGCCAACGGCTGCTTCTGCCAGCAGGTAACGACTGTCTCCAGAGCCCTTAATCTTTTTTTTTTTTCCTTTAAAGCAGACTTTTCTTTAGAGTGACTGTCATATTAAATGGCACCAGTCTGTAACATACTTTCAGTGGTTTCCATTTACATTTTGCCATGAGACGTTCATTTCAGTAGAACATAAGATGTCATTTTTAACGTAAATTTATTTCAAATTGTCTGTATGCTAATAGACAAATAGAAATCAAAGGCACTATATAATAGTTTCTACTGTATTGCATTCAAAGTGTCCTATTTAGTTTAATAAATTCACATTGTCAGGGTGTACCATCCTAAGATCCCCAGACCCCATGTGTCAGCCCCCCGTCACTCAGGAGATGAGCACCGTAGAGGACAGCAGACGCCCGACTCGTGGGCCGCGGACCGCCGTGATCCTCGGGCTTCTTCACATGATGGGGTCTTAATTCCGTCATTTTTGTCGAAGTGTCCCTTTTCAGTTGACTTTCTGCTGCATTTGCCTGTCATTGTCACAAAGGGTGCACTGTTCTTACCGCCAGCCTAACAATATTCATATTCATCATTTTTTTTTAAAGAAGTGAATATCAAAAACCTTCCACCTTGACAATGTGCACATCACACACTGCACTTCAGAATCTGAAGCACGTCAGATTTGAAAAGATTTCTGGATGGCTTCCTTACATTTCTGGATATATCATATCATGGACTCGTTCAATTTAAAAATGTGAGCTCCTTCTTTAAGGATTACGAGAGTCACCTGCTCATTTGGGTCTTCCAACAAAAGGCACCTCTTTCTTAATTGGCACTTCTTTTATAGCGAAACTTCTGGAAGGGGTGGGGTTACGTGCCCTTATTGGGCGGCTTCTCAGAGCTGTGGGTAAAGAAGAACAATAGGACAAAGTCAGCGATATCCCCCTCATCTCATTTTGGTGGGTTATTACATACCTTTACCTGGCCCTTAGAGGAGTTCTCCGACGTCCATGCGTGACAATAGATAGATAGATAGATAGATATGAAAGGCACTATATTATAGATAGATAGATAGATAGATAGATAGATAGATAGATAGATACCATAAGGGAATGCAGTATTTTAAATAAAGTCTTGTACTTGTTTAACTCCAAAGAGCTGGTGTTCAGTTTTAAAGGGCACTATAAAACATAACTGCTGGTTGTGCTCCACTTATGTAGAACCAGTCATTTCTTTCTCTCAGGCTGTCTGATCGCATGTTTGACTCATGTCTGTCCTTGTGTGATTCACGTCACCTACAGTACCTCCAGTAAGATAACAGAACCAAACGTCAGGTGCCTGTCAGTAGCTCAGGCGTTAAACTTCAACCGGACTGCTGGTTCAGTCCATGCCCCTGACTCATTGTGTGACCCCGATCCATCACGTCACTTTTCTGTAGCCTGGCAGGACATGGCAGTGGGCAGGGGATCCGTCAGTGACAGAGCCCACTCTTTCACACTGAACCAATTTTATAATTGCCAAATCAGCCTAACAAGTGCATCTTTGGGATTCAGGAGGAAAGTCCTAATGGCCAATGGGAGAACATCCATCCGTCCATCCATTATCCAACCCACTATATCCTAACAACAGGGTCACGGGGGTCTGCTGGAGCCATTCCCAGCCAACATAGGGCACAAGGCAGGAAGCAAACCCTAGGCAAGGTGCCAGCCCACCGCAGGGTGTGCACAAACACACACACACCCAGCACACACTAGGGACAATTTAGGATCGCCAATGCACCTAACCTGCACATCTTTGGACTGTGGGAGGAAACCGGAGCACCAGGAGGAAACCCACGCAAAAACAGGGAGAACATGCCAACTCCACGCAGGGAGGACCTGGGAAGCGAACACTGTGCCGCATGGGAGAACATGTAAAGTGAATACAGATGGCTGGGCATGAATTTTGAACACAGAAAGCTGAATCCATGTGGCAGCAATGCTGACCCCTGCACATTACCAAGAAAGGCACTATATACAGTTACGCTGCGGTGTGTTTCTGTGTTTCCTTCGGTGGTCTGTTGTGGTGTCCCAGGCTAGTTTCTGTCTAATGACCATTTCTGCTCCCCAGGACCTCAGATATAAAGCCACAGATCCAGCAGATGAGAGGATAGAAAGATTATCTTTTTTTAAAAAAAAATGATGAAAGAATAATTAAAAGATTGCTTGCTGCTGAAATTTGCTAAAGTTCACTTGGAGGAAACCTTTTAATTATTAATACCGCCTAAAGACTCATTTGCATGGAAATGAAAAGCACATTACCCTCAATCAGCAAGTCAAACTGGGACCTCTAAAATAAGACGGGTGTTAATTCTTGAAAAGCGGGATATTGAGCACGTCTCTGCCAAATCTGAAGATTAAACATTTATATCTACGACCCATCTGACTGTCTATAAAATACATTAAAAAACAGAGATCTGTTCACATCTGGAGTGGCACACTGGTCATGGGCTCCACCTCACAGGTCCAGAGAGCTGAGTTCAGGCTTCATTTTCTGTGGTGGAGTTGGTGTGTTCTTCTTGTATTCTTGTTGGTTTTTATTCCGGCTTTCTCACATTTTTGGTTACTTGCTGATTGTAGATTGTCTCATAATGAATGACCATAGGGTGTGTGCCATCTAAATGTGGTGTGGCAGCAACAGCCATGGGCTTCAAAGTCAATGGCTTCTGGTTCTTCTGCACAAGACCCTTACATTCACATTTCCATTTATTTGCTCAGCAGCTGAGTTTATTCAAAGCGACTTTCATAAAAGATCAATGTAATCGAGTAAACATCTCTCTGGTGGAAAATTTGGGAACAAATGTGACAGGGCAAGGGTCCAAAAATGAGCAGTACAAGTGAAAGTTCAGAACAAAATACAAGCCAGTCACAATTCCAGGTTACAAAATCTACCAGCTGATGTCACTGAGGCAGACGTTCATCAAACAGGAGAGACTTCTGGGACACATTGAGGGGGTCAACAGTTTGGATGGAATTGGGCAGATCGTCCCACCAAACTTGGAGATACTTATGAAAAGAGTCAGGATTGAGATTGGATACCACGCAGAGGTGGCATCACCAAACCTTCGTCGATTTGACAGCTATCCACAGAACAATCACTTCTTACACTCGTGAAAAAAGAGCCATAGAGGTAAAAAACGGGTTGGGGTCCGGGTTTGGGGTTCCGCCCCATATATTCATTAATTTGGAAAAAAAGAAATAAATCAGTCGCATTGATGGACAGACTAGTCACTTAGGACTGAGTCCAAGTCGGGATTGCCAAACAAAAGAAAGTGGCTGGCGTTATAGTCGGTCAGGAGGAAGGGGTGTGTCCAAGGGGCTGAAGGTGGAAGTGAGGTCAGAGGTAGGGCGGGGCCTGGAACAGGAAGTCAAGTCTGCTCGAAGGCTGGACTTAGAGTTAGGAAGGCTTCTGGGCAGAGGAGAGAGAAAAAGTCGTAGTCCACCCTTTGTTGTTGCTAGGGGTCACTGCTGCCCCTTAAACTCAACAGACAGACACACAGGACACTGGGTAAAACCACCAAGAAGTATTTTTATTCTTTTTCTTTCTTCTACAGTGCCCTCCAAGCACCACAGCCACAATAAACAGGCAAGTAATTAAGCACCAACACAAATCTTATCTTTCTCTTTCTCCTCCACACGTTCCAGCAAGCTTTGTCCACCTCCACCCGGCTCTGGCTCCCTTTCTGGGTTTTCAGCAATCCTTTATAAATTTCTGACCCGGAAGTGCTTCTCCTCAACTTGTCAGCACTTCTGGGTCAGATGGAGAGCTTGAATTTTCTTCACCCCAGAAGTACTTCATGACTCCCCAGGTCCTCCTGCAGTGTCTCCTGGTGGCACACGCAGTATTCAGAAAGACTGTGAAGCCGAACTCCAAATCCCATGGTGCCTTGCTGGAATCCGGGGCACTGCTATGCTGCAGGGAAGTCTCCATCTAGCATCTTGGGGAAGGCAGTGTCCTATAAAAGCAGCCTCCCCCCATCCTTCCATATCAGGAGTGTCCAGGCCATCTCTTACACCTATTAACCCCCTGATCCGCCATATCACGTTTAGCCAAGCCCCTTGACTGCCTGCCATGTGCTCGAGTGTGACACATAATGACGGGGTCAGCAGTTTGGATGGAGGTGGTCAGCTTGTTCCACCAAACCAGAAGCTAATTATGAAAAGAGTCAGGATTGAGATTTGATACCATGCAGAAGTGGCATCTCCAAACCTTTATCATTGGCAGACCTGAGTGGTCGAGAAGGAGCACAGAACCCCACCAGCATCTCCCAAGATGCTGTCTCTTTGACTGCTGATTTGAACTTAATGTGGGCGCCTATATTCACTCACATTTCCATATATTTGCTCAGCAGGTGATTTCATCCAAAGAGACTTCTGTCATCATTCTGGGTGGCTGTTTGGGAACAAGCTTGACAGGACAAGAGAACAAACTTGATTATCGCAAGTGAAGAGCTGAGAACAAAATACAAGCAGGCAGAATACAAAACCTAACAGCTAACATTAGTGAGACAGAAGTTCTTCAAACTTTAGAGTCTTCAAGCACAATGATTTTAAACACAATAAGATGAATGGAGTTTGGATGGAGGTGGGCAGCTCGTTCCACCAGCCAGGAACTACACATGAAAAGGGTCTGGACCGAGATTTAATGTCAGGGGTGGCATCATAAGCTGCCATTCAACAGCAGACTAGAATAGTCGAGAAGGAGCAGAGGACCTCCCAAGTGTCTCCACATATACAGGTGCTGAGCAGTTGACTAGTCTAGTAGGCAAGCATCAAAAATCTGAACTTAATATGTGCTGCTACAGGAAGTCAATGTAGTGACTTGAAAAGTGGAGTGAGGTGTGCTCACCTCGGCTAATTGAATAGCGGACTTGCTGCTGCATTTTGAATCATCTGCATTGGCTTGGTGACACGTGCCAGTGACACACTCCTGCCAACAGAGGGTTGCAATAATCCAGACATGACAAGACCAAAGCCGGGACCTGTCAGATCTAGTCTGATCTTGAAGATGTTGTAAAGAGACTGAGACTGAGATACTATTACTAGGTGGTCCCAGAAGGAGAGGTGAGCATCATTCTCCACCCCAAGGTTGTGTACTGACTTGGCGGTTGTATTGGCAGTAATAAGATGAGCTGAACAGAGATCGGGTGCTGAGTTACACGGATGAGTTAGGGTAACAAGAAGGTCCGTCTTGACCAATTTGAGGTGGAGATGGTGCTTCCTCATCCAATTTGCTATATCAGTAAGACATGGAGAGATTCTGGCTGATACCATGTGGTCCTGTGGAGGGAATGGCAGATACAGCTAGGTATCATCAGCATAGCCCTGATAGAGGACAACATGAGAATGGATGATAGGGCCTACTGAAGATGTGTATATACAGAAGAGGGGAGGACCCAGCAGGGATCCGTGGAGCACCCTGTGTCTTGTTGGTGCATTCTGGACAACATGGTAGGATCTGCCCAAAGGGTAGGATAGAAACCAGGTGAGGACAGTCCCAGTAATGCTAAAGTCAGCAAGGAGGATCTGATGGTTGACCATTTCATAGGCAGAGGAAAGATCTCCCAGGATGAGCACAGACGACATGTCATTAGTTCTTCACTCAAACCAGAATTTAAATGCAAGGCTTCTTTAATTAGATGATGACCCACAACTTAGTGAGGAAGTCTGGACTACACTAGACAACATCAGGGATTGAGGTCTCATATTAGGAGTTTGTTATATTGTGGTAAAAGATGAGTTTAGAGGGGGTCCACATTAATGACAGGTTGGATTGGTCTCATAGCATATGGGAGCTACATAAGAAAGGGATCTTTTTTCTTAGGAGTCTGTGTCCCTCTAATGTGGGAAGTGATGTCCTTCACGTTTTCAAAAGGTCTGTGATGGCCAGTGCATTTTTTTATGCTGTGGTGTGCTGGGCTGGTAACATCACCTCAAGAAGGGCCCACCGAATCAACAAGCTAACTAAAAAGGGCAGCTTCAGTTATGGGATGCCTTCTGGACCTGCTGGAGGTAGAAGTGGAGCAAAGAACTTTCAGCCAACAAATCATTCAGCAGAAGTGTATCAAGAAATGTGACTGGGGCTTCTTTATATCAACACCTCACGGGGACTGTGACTACCAAGTCAGAAGTTTTTATTTTTTTTAATTTTCTTGCTTTATAGTTTGCTCTGAGGGTGTTGATGGAGAAGTACAGAGAAGGCCAGAAGTCGCATTGTGTCTTTGTGGACCTGGAGAAAGCATATAACAGGAGCTGTGGTATTGTATGAGGAAGTCGAAAGTGGCAGAGAAGTATGTAAGAGTGGCACAGAATATGTAAGAGGGAAGTGTGACAGTGGTGAGGTCTGCGGTAGGAGTGATGGAGGTGGGATTACATCAGGGATCGGCTCTGAGGCCTTTCTTATTTGTAATGGTGATGGACAGGTTGACAGACAAGATTAGACAGGAGTCCCCATGGACTGTGATGTTTGATGATGACACTGTGATCTGTAGTGAGAGTAGGGAGCAAGTTGAGGAGACCCTGGAGAGGTGGAGATATGAGGAGGAGAGGAATGAAAGTCAGTAGGACCACCACAACAGAATACATGTGTGTGAATGAGAGGGAGGTCAGTGGAATAGTGAGGATGAGGGAGTAGAGGTGGCGCAAGTGGAGGAGTTTAAATACTTGGGATCAACAGTACAGAGTAATGGGGAGTGTGGAAGAGAAGTGAAGAAGAGAGTGCAGGCAGAGTGGAGTGGGTGAAGAAGAGTGTCAGGAGTGATTTGTGACAGACGGATATCAGCAAGAGTGAAAGGAAAGGTCTACAGGATGGTAGTGAGACCTGCTGTGTTATATGGGCTGGAGACAATGGCACAGGAGACAGAGCTGGAGGTGGCAGAGTTAAAGATGTTAAGATTTGCACTGGGTGTGATGAGGATGGATAGGATTAGAAATAAGGACATTAGAGGGTCAGCTCAGGTGGGACAGTTGGGAGACAAAGTTAGAGAGGCGAGATGGCGTTGGTTTGGACATTTTAGAGGGGAGATGCTGGGGATACTGAGAGAAGGGTGATAAGTATTGAGCTGCCAGGGAAGAGGAGAAGAGGAAGGCCTAAGAGGAGGTTTATGGATGTGGTGAGAGAGGACATGAAGGTGGTGTGTGTGACAGAACAAGATGGTGAGGACAGGAAGATATGGAAGAAGATGATCCGCTGTGGTGACCGCTAACGGGAGCAGCCAAAAGAAGAAGAAGCAGATAGTCATTCTGTTCTAGTAGTCATATAGTGCCTTTCACATCTCTCTATTGCATAGTGCCTTTCACAAACATCTATCTATTTAATAAAGTCCACCACAGATCACCTTTCAAGTCCCCCTTTATTGCCTATTTCAAGCGGCAGTGACGCTTAAGAGGCTACAAAGCAAACAGAAACACAATCTGCAGCAAGTCGCAAACCGTTTCACATTTCCTGCGCATCATTAGCACTGCTTACTAAAACATCAAGTAATTACTTAACTGCTACTCATTAAAGCTCAAACAAATATAAAGCAACAATAAACACTTTTTAGAAAACTGGATAAAGAGGACAAAATTTATGGAGGAGTTTAGCTCACCTAAAAAAGAAAACAGAAACCGCCAGAATCAGCGGGTGCCATCGACCGCTTTGCGTCCACTTCGTACGAGAGAGACGGAGAACACAAGTGCGAGTAAGCACTGGACTTTGTAAAAGAAAACATTTAGAACCCCATCTCTCAGTACTTGAACATTAACTAAACGAACCAGCCACACACACACACACACAAGGAGAGAGGGGAGAGTATTCCTACACACCACTTCATTCGTGCGAATTCAGCATAGTGCTCGGCGCACGACTAACTCAAGTGCTTTTGCAAACTTGCTGGTTGATTGGATCTACGGATACGGAGGGCCGATTGCAGGGTCGGATTAAGGTGGGTGCTATTGATGCTGCAGCATGAGGCCCATTCCTGAAATAGGCCCACAGATGAAAACAGACGAGACTTTTCCGGAAGCTGAACAGTTTTCCTTTGCTATATTAACCTCAAAATAATTCTTAGAATGAAATTTGGAGTCGACTTTTGGACTCCTAGGCACAGTGTTACTTATTATATAGTTACTATTGTTCTTTGCGCGAGACGTAACTATAACGTCGTTGTGTTTATCGTTAACCGAAGGTTTCAAGTTAATGCTATCAATTTTATGTTAAACAGTTTACTTAGTAATTTAGCTGCGCTTTTTGCAATATCTTGAGGATTCTTGCCACTTTATTATTGTTCGGTAAGTGCCACGTAGTAAATTTTTCACCTTGAAAGTTAGTTGTACAGTAAAAATCGATGGCTATTTAAATGGTTATCTGTAAAGGTAAAACTAAAAGCCAACCCACGGGCCCAGCATGGATGTTTAGAATTTTTAAACTCCTCGACGGGATTCTGGTCTAGTATGAAATTTAAATCGTGGACAAATTTTTACCCTCAAGAGCCTGAACTGAGTCACTTTGACCCAGTGTCTCTGCAAATTCATTTTTTCTTACTCTGTTTCGTAAGAGAATTGCGAAATTTTGTGTATTTCATTGTTAGGTTTTCTGCATTAAGTGCACTTTTCAGACAATTGCTATTGAATGTTGATCTTACATAGTTTGATGTTAATCTCAAGTTCTTATGATACTACGTCATTATTATTCATGTTCAATAAAGGCTGGCTGGTTGCGTCACAACCAATTAAGGCTCCTTGGTCGGTCTGAGTGTGCATGTACGGTGAGTGTCGAATGCATGCACAGCAATGCCAAGAAAAAATAGGCCTTTTTTGCACTGCAGCATCCAGGCCCAATTTCGTCTTAATCCGGCCCTGGCCGATTGTACGTGATATTTTTAAGAGACTAGGGGACTTCGCCCCCTGCTCACTTCGCTTGCAAACCCCTTCCCCCACCCACCAGCGCTACATGCCATTGTGAAGAGGGGGGCTGAACGCATCTCAGATTTGACGCGGTCGCTCCTCCAAAATCCCCCCTTAAACGGTGATATAATGGGAAACAAAAATTTTTTTTTTGTTTTATCTTCCTCTTTGCTTGATCAGCTGCTGGCTTGCTGCTGCTGTCATGACGCGTGATCTGCATCTTCAAACGTTTAAGAGCCTGTACAGCAGCTGTCCTTTTGTCTCACTGCCTTGTCTCTCTTGTCCCCCAGATATCCTCAAACACTATGCGATCTCTTTTCGCTGTTGCGTTATTTCACCGAGTAATCATTTCCGTTTGTTTGCACTAATGCAATCTTTACTCTCATTTCTTTAAGACTTTCGAATTTTCCTACTTCCATTATCTGTAATCTGCTCTGCATGTGTATCGTGCCAATGTTTTTGAATTCTTTACGACGTTCTACTTTGTCTTTCTCTGGCCCCCGAGCGAGGTTAAATCTCTTGGCACAAAGTCTAGTCTCGCGGGATGGGCTGATTATTATTTTCCTTATTTTCAGAATTTGCACATACAGTAGATTATTTTTGTTCTTTTTTGCATTCTTTTCTCTCCAACGCTTTTGGGTCTCTTTACTGATGCGGCTGCTCTGTCTTCTTCTCTTAGTTGTTGACGTGTCATCTAGAACAGGGGTCACCAAGTCCAGTCCTGGAGGACCACCATGGCTGCAGGTTTTCATTCTAACCCTTTTTTTAACGAGTGTCCTTTTTGTGCTGCTAATTAACTGTCCTCTCACCCCACTTCACGACATCTCTGACGTATTCCCCAGTGGGCTTCCTCTGCCTCAGCCCCCAACTTGCTCTCCTGCTTCTGCAAACTCAAAGTCCATTTAAGAGAAAACTCCTTCACCTTCCTGACTGAGCTGTTCATTTGCATCTCAGAACCTTCACAATGAGTGACTTCGCCACTCCACCTGCTGCCGCACTTAAAAGCATTTCTGTCCTCATTACCCTCACTGGTCGCAGCTGATAGCCAATAATTAGCCACCCGTGGTGATTAGCCAATTAAAACAGGACCAGTGGGGGCATCACACCTCCAGCACAAAGCACCCCTCTTTTAAAAATAACTAAAAGCCAAGGTGAAGAGCACATCGCTGTTCATGTGGCGCACCTCACTACGGTGAGACCTCATCTGGAGGGCTGTGTGCAGCTTTGGTCTCCATGTCACAAACAAGTCAGAAAACGAACTCACGGCGTAACGTTCAGATGTGCGACTGAAGGCCTCGATGGACTGAGTTCAGTATGGAGGTTCTAAGATCTTCTCAGTTCATTACGGGTTTGTGTCTCCCTGGAGACATCCAAAGACCTATCTATCTATCTATCTATCTATCTATCTATCTATCTATCTATCTATCTATCTATCTATTCCAGTTAGTTATTAGTTTCCAATACACTCTCAATAGCTATTTTTCTTTGTGTTTTGCAGGTTTTTTGTATTTGACTCCTGTCTGTCTCATCAGACGTCACAAACTGCATGTGTTAATCTCCTTAACCGGTCAATTTGTGTTTTGTTTTTGTGGATTTCATTTGCTGCAGGTACAATGGGAATGCATAAATCCAAAATACAGAGTGAAGAAAAAGAATTACAAGAATTCAGGAATCGTAATTCTAAATCAGTGCAAGGTATTTGCAATATTTTCTTATACTATTAGTCATTCTAGTGTGTGTTCAGACCATAGTATCTGTGTGTATGTATATTTATTTATCTATCTATTTATGTATTTATTTATTTGAAGAGCTTCTCCATAAAGTCAAATAAAATTCTATTTCT
>JANRMT010062841.1:4955412-4975665 GCA_026402145.1 Polypterus bichir lapradei | reverse complement strand
TCTATCTATCTATCTATCTATCTATCTATCTATCTATCTATCTATCTCTATCTAATATGTAAGTAAATTATGTTTCATGTTGCGTTAGAGTTTTTCGTTGCGTTATATGATTTTGTTCTGTTTGGCTTTAAAATTAACATGCAAATATTTTTTAAACTTACACTTTTAATGTAAAACTTCAGTAAAAACAATTTTTTCAATTAACATGTTGTCAATATCGCATTGAATTTTGATTCTGTGTTTGGACTTACTTCGTGACAATGCAACGTATAACTGCCCATGAGTGAATTTCATTTCTGTCTCTCTAATAAATAAACCAAATTTTTCGAATGTTTGTCTCTGTGATTTGTTAATTGTCTTCGCAAAAGCTATTCTAACAGGAAACTGTAAATGTTTTAATACGTATGGCATATCAAGTTGTCCTTTGGTGTGTAATGTTATCTCCTGAAGATGGACTACATTACCTTTCTTGGATACATCCTTCTTTCTGAAAGACCGGACAGTGTTAACGGTTGTAGTTATTCTTCACGATATTGTAAGTCAATGCTTTCATCTTCCGCACAATCACCACCAACTGTTTCAGCAGAGTCTATTGATAAACATGTAATCAATTTGCTGTGTAATCGAGCGTGTTAATTCATTTGACTTCACTGTTTCTCGGTGCTAGGATTGCCCTGTGTCCTCATTTCTTCTGTTGATAACCCTTTGTGATGAAATTCTTCAATTAAATTTGAACATAATACGTCTTTTTTAATTGGGAACTTAAAGTGAGGAAAACATTAAAATTTATAAGAGCTGAGAGCGCAGGAACTGTGACTGACAAAAGCATTCACACCAATGAGAGGTGAGAGGACAGTGGGCGTGGTTGAATATGGTTGAGAGGAGGGCGGGACTTGAAACAATTTCATGGCCAAAGTCTCATCTCACGGGACTTGAAAAAGTCTCTCTGAAAAAGTCTTGTCTAGTTGCTGGATTTTTTTTTTTATATAATAGAGAGATATATATAACAGACATTTGGACTTGAACCCAGTATATGCAGACTTAAAGAGAAGGATACCTAAATAATAAAAGAGACTTTATGACAGTATTCAATGCTCACAGGGCAAAGCACAGTAAAGCACCAACATAGTCCTGTCTTGCCAACAGTCCTTCTGCCTCCACTCCTCCTTAGGCTTCCTTCCGACTCTGACCAAAAAATGGTGGGGACTGGCTCCTTTTTATAGAGTAACTGGAAGGAGTCCAGCTTCCCAACGAGCTTCTTCCGGCCACACTTTTGGGTATGGCGGAAGTGTGGCCAAATAAGCCCCTGAAAATCTACGTGCACCCCCTGACGGTTACCATGGGCCCCAGCAGGGTTGAGCTCCCATGCTGATGACCTGTGGCCTCACTGGAAATTAGGGGGGCTGCCCTCTGTCAGCCTGGGGGAGAAACTGTCCTGAAAATATTCTATCCCAGTCCTTCCACACTCGGGACATCCTAGCCGGGTAAGGATTTTGGCCGCATGCCACACTATATATACAGTCATATGAAAAAGTTTGGGAACCCCTCTTAATTCTTTGGATTTTTGTTTCTCATTGGCTGAGCTTTCAAAGTAGCAACTTCCTTTTAATATACAACATGCCTTATGGAGACAGTAGGATTTCAGCAGTGACATTAAGTTTATTGGATTAACAGAAAATATGCATCATAACAAAATTAGACAGGTGAATAAATGTGGGCACCCCAACAGAGATATGACATCAATACTTAGTTGAGCCTCCTTTTGCTCCTTTGAGCCTCTAGACGCTGTCCTCCAATAGCCTGTAATGAGTGTCTGGATTCTGGATGGAGGTATTGTTGACCCTGCGGTGGGCTGGCGCCCTGCATTGCGGCCTGTGTAGGCTGGGATTGCCCCCCCCCCCAGACCCCCGTGACCCTGTAGTTAGGATATAGTGGGTTGGATATTGGATGGATGGATAGGTATTTTTGACCATTCTTTCATACAAAATCTCTCCAGTTCAGTTCAGTTTGATGGACAGCCTGCTTCAAATCATCCCATAGATTTTCAATGATATTCAAGTCAGCGGACTGTGACGGCCATTCCAGAACATTGTACTTCTCCCTCTGCATGAATGCCTTTGTAGATTTCGAACTGTGTTCTGGGTCATTGTCTTGTTGGAATATCCAACCCCTGTGTAACTTCAACTTTGTGACTGATGCTTGAACATTATCCTGAAGAATTTGTTGATATTGGGTTGAATTCATCTGACCCTCGACTTTAACAAGGGCCCCAGTCCCTGAACTGGCCACACAGCCCCCCAGCATGATGGAACCTCCACCAAATTTGACAGTAGGTAGCAGGTGTTTTTCTTGGAATGCGGTGTTCTTCTTCCGCCATGCAAAGTGCTTTTTGTTCTGACCAAATAACTCTATTTCTGTCTCATCAGTCCAAAGCACTTTGTTCCAAAATGAATCTGGCTTGTCTAAATGAGCATTGGCATACAACAAGCGACTCTGTTTGTGGCGTGAGTGCAGAAAGGGCTTCTTTCTCATCACCCTGCCATACAGATGTTCTTTGTGCAAATTGTGCTGAATTGTTAAACGATGTACAGATACACCATCTGCAGTGAGATGTTCTTGCAGGTCTTTGGAGGTGATCTGTGGGTTGTCTGTCACCATTCTCACAATCCTGCTCATATGCCGCTCCTGTATTTTTATTGTCTTGCCAGACCTGAGTTGGTTTAACAGCAACTGTGCCTGTGGCCTTCCATTTCCTGATTCCATTCCTTACAGTTGAAACTGACAGTTTAAACCTCTCAGATAGCTTTTTGTAGCCTTCCCCTAAACCATGAGACTCAACAATCTTTGTTTTCAGATCTTTTGAGAGTTGCTTTGAGGATCCCATGCTGTCTGTCACTCTTCAGAGGAGAGTCAAAGG
Organism: Polypterus bichir lapradei; assembly: GCA_026402145.1. Classification (NCBI taxonomy): domain Eukaryota; kingdom Metazoa; phylum Chordata; class Cladistia; order Polypteriformes; family Polypteridae; genus Polypterus; species Polypterus bichir. Next base: position 4,972,748 of record JANRMT010062841.1, on the reverse strand, counting down.
GAAGGAAGCACAACTTGCAATTGACCACCTTAAATACCTTTTACCACTCATGATTGGACACTCCTGTCTATGAAGTTCAAGGCTTAATGAGCTCATCCAACCAAGTAATCAGCATTGAGCAGTGACAGGCATTCAAATCAGCACAATGACAAGGGGACCCACATTTGTGCACAGCCAGTTTTTCACATTTGATTTAATTTCATACGACTAAATACTGCGTCACTAAAAATCTTTGTTCAGAAAACACCGCAGTACTCAGATGTCCCTAGGAAATAAAAGACATACCACTGTTATCTTTATTGTTGAAAGGAGAGTCAATTATTATGTAGGCTGAGAGGGGGTCCCAAACCTTTTCATATGACTGTATATATACATACATTCATACACACACATAGGATTCAGAAAATATCGAGCCCTTTCACTTTCTACACACTTTACTGTGCTGTAGAGTAAATGTTAAATAAATACATTTGCCGTTTTGACCACCAATCTACCCTCAATAACCCTTCATGACAAAAATAAGAAGTTTTCAGAAAAGTCTTCAAATGTAATAAAAATCACCTTTTAATCTCATTTTGTGGACCTCGGCAGGACCGGCACAGGGTGGGGTACATTATGCCCCCAGGCACTGTTGGTTGTAAGCGCCTAAGAAGAGACGTCCAAAAGAGACTCCCCCTTTAGATTGGTAATTGAAATTGACAAAGGTGGGGGGGTCGGCCCCCTTTGTAGATCAGCATCCTCACAGTCGCATATGAAAACAGATGTGTGGTAGGGGTCTGGGGAGGAGGTTTGCCGCACCCCCAGTTCACAGCGCCCCTTTACCAGGGCTGACTTGGCCTATGCCTAGAGTTGGCCCTCCTCATCCTGTAGACACAAAGTTAAATGGGGGGCTTCCCCTGGGATCCCAGCCCTCAACATTATCTCTGTTTTCTCATTTCACAATACTTTATTCGACAGGCAATACACGATTAAGACAGGAAGACAAATGTTCTCTGACATTTAAAACCTCTAAGCCCACACATGGATTTAAAAATAAATGAATTCCTTAATAAAATTTGAAACTTTATCTGTCTGTTAACATCTGTGGCCACTACAGCTAATCTGGGGTGATGATTAATGAATTATCTTGTCGTTGTCGTCTGTTAAAATCCATTAGTAGCTGTTGGAAAGAGGACAGCAAACCACCGACGTGTTTCTTCAGTTCGCTGACATCTTTGTGGAGCTGCTGTAACTCAGCGCGATACCCGCCTCATCTCGTGTTATCGAGATAAAACTTTATGTAAAAGAGAAGGACCAGGAGACGAACCACACAAAAGTCAGAAGCATTAGCTAGGACTGTTACCAAAGTCAGAATTTACCAAAGATGACGTAGCCCAATGTGAAGATCAGAGATCAAGCTGAGGAAATGTATTGTCGTGCAATGGCTCAGTGACATCACCACAGTGAATGGTTAAAATGTCAGCATCGGCATTTCATCTCCATCCGAGATTGTGGATCAAACGTTGACTCTGTGTGTTGGTTGATGAGAATTCTCCTGTTGAAAGAACTCAAACTCTGTCCGTCAGTTTCTAGTCATGATTATGGATTTGGTGGCAGTGTTTTTGATTACGGCCTTTTATGACTTTGTCTTGTCTTCTGGTCACGTCTTCTGTTTTCCTGCTAGTTTTTCTTTGTACTTTTTTACTTACCAGTTCAGAGTCACAGGGAGCCAGTGACTATCCTGGCACCACTGGGTGCTAACTGAGCAATAACTTGTCATGGGGTGCTCACCGACACTCGGTTGTATTTGTAACCCGTAACAATCCGTGTGTTTTTCTTTCCAGATTCACAAGATGCATTCGTTCCTCGATTACATCATGGGTGGATGCCAGATCCAGTTTACGGTAAGCAGACCTGCTCAAGTGCGTCCCCTTCTCAAGTTTCTTGTCTGTTTATTTAGTTTGCGTTGTTGTCTTTGATTCTTTTTTGGTGTTGAATGTTTTCAGTTTCGTTATTGAATTTGCAATCACCGCAGGGCGTCTAGTAAGAAAAGATTAAAACACGAGGATGACTCTTATACATTTAATAGAAAGCAGAAATCCAAGCCACTTTTAAGTCCAGATATTTAAGGTGTTGGTTACATACATGCATGATTATGATTATTATTACTAGAAGAATGAGGTACAATAAGATGGATAGATTGTGATGATTTGGGTGTATGTGTGGCTTCCTTTAACAAAGCGGAAACAAAAGAAAGTAAATATTTAACACTAACTACGATAATGACTGTAATCAATAACTAAAAATATGTTTTTTAGTGAGTACAGATATAAACGCTTGGTGCATTTTATAGGATGTCACTGCACATTCTTAGCGTAATGAGAGAAGTCAAAACATCAACGTAATGTTCAAGTAAATTATAGAAAAAAACCCGATCTAAATCCGTCAAGTAATTCTCTCGTTAAAAGCAGACAGACAGATGGATTTTTTTTATATAGAGATTATATTATATGTATTATCATGTAATTATATGTATTGGTTTTTCCAAATGTTGCAGTTATCCCAGCTGGGTGTTGTATCTGTTACATAAAACTAACTTGAATATGATTGATTATTAAATAATATTAATACAACTTGAATAATTTAATAGGAGAATGATTATTAAAGCTGGTTTGTATTAGAAATGAATCACTGAGTGATTTCTGCTTTATATTCTGCTCAAGAAATGAAAGGAACTCTTAATCATCCCAGTCTAACAGCAAGTCAATGAAGCTTCAGGGTTATCAGTCTCTCCAGTTAGGAACCACAAGTGATTGTGAATCAGCGTCACCTACTTTGGTGCAAATGAAAGTGACAACAGGTGACCTGGAGAGGACACAATAAGACACCCCCCCCCCCCCAAAAAAAGCAATGGTGACCACAGACAGTCGCTCTCTCCTTATCCTTGCTGACGGATTCTTCTCTAGTTTTGTGTTTTGCTCGTGTCCTTGTCACTGCTGGTAGCCTGAGTTGATTCAGGGTCCACAAGTAGTCCTGCTCCTCCAGGATGGCACATTCATACGTGCCATCACAAGAAGGTTTGCTGTGTCTGCCAACACAGTCTCGAGAGCATGGAGGAGAAACCAGGAGATGGGCCTTTGCTTGAAAAGAGTTGGGAGACATGTGGGCCAGTCAGTGGCATCAATGCCTTCGTCATCCAGGAACTGCCCACACACTCTGGCCACACCAGGTGGAACCAAAAGACCCATTGCACCAGCGTCAGGTCTGACAATGACACTGCGGATTTCATCCCAGTGCCTAACAGCAGTCAGGGCATTGTCACCTAGCATGTGGAGGTCTGTGTGATCCTCCAAGTTAAGCCTCCCCAGACCATCACTGACTCACTGTCAGACTGGTCCTGCTGGATGATTTTGCAGGCTGCATAACATTCACCACGGCACCTCCAGACTCTTTCATGTCTGTCACACGTGCTCAGTGTGGAGTTGCTGTCACCTGTGAAGAGGATGGGACACCAATGGTAAAGCTGCCAATTGAGGTATTTTCTGGTGAATGCCAATTGAGCTGCACGGAGTTGGGCCCACTAGAGGACATCGGGCCCTCATGCCACCCTCAGGGAGTCTGTTTGTGATAGTTTGAAGCTTAATTGACTCGATGTTAGACTTTGATGATTAAGTGTTCCCATAATCTGTGAAGAAAATATGAATATGCTTAAAAGATAAATCACAATTAATATGCAGTTAAATTTGAATACAAATTTTAATCACGTGATTAATCAAAGTACATTTTTATTGATGGAACAGTGTCCCTAATATTTATACAGTTCATACCGACATCACTGTTAAACAAAAATGAAGCTGTATTAAATAAACTCAATGGCCACTTCTTAAGGACGCAAAACAATTAGATTTTAGCAACATTCTTGTATGTAAAGAGTACAATGCGGATCGTGCTGTTTTGATGCAACGTTTTTACAGAAGTCTGCAGGAACACTAAACAATAAAGCACAGAGTGAATGCCGAAGCCACAACGACTCTGACGTTTTCTTCTGAGTTGTCTGATCCAACGATTTTTTGGGCGGATCTCAATTCTAGGGGAAGGCAAAGCCATTTGGGCCAAATAAAAACTGATGGATTATGTTAGAAAATAATTGGCTGCGCAATGAATAGAAACCTGTAGAGAACACTAAGGGTTAAACACCAGGAAAAGTTGGCAGAGAAGAGAGGATCTTTTGTACACTGCTTTTATTTTTTATTAACAGTACTTTGTTATACAAATTAGTTATGTTTTATTAGTCTTTTCTTCTATGTGTCTTAGTCTCTGTAGATTGAACCACTTGGGGCGGGGCCCCCTAAAGCTCCACCGTGTTATTGAAAAGGCAGCAGTCCCTGTGATGTCTGCTTCAGCATTGATGTTCTTGGTGAATTGTGATTTATTATGTTGGTTACCTTTTAGAATTTTCAGATTTGGATCCATTTTTCTTCTGGTTTGGTTGGAGTATTGGATTGCAGACTGGTGTTGTGTGATTTTTAGAGGACTGCCCTTGTAGACTTTTCCTCTTTGTTTCATTTGCTGTGTTCTTGTTTTTGAAAATATTTTTATAAATACAGTGGATTCAGAAAGTTTTCCAACCCCTTCACTTTCTGCAAACCTTCTTCTTCTTCTTCTTCTTCTTTCGGCTGCTCCCGGATCATCTTCTTCCATATCTTTCTGTCCTCTTATCTTGCTCTGTCACACCCGTCACCTGCATGTCCTTTCTTACCACATCCATAAACCTTCTCTTTGGTCTTCCTCATTTCCTCTTCCCTGGCAGCTCTATCCTTAGCATCCTTCTTCCAAAATACCCAGCATCTCTCCTCTGCACATGTCCAAACCAACACAATCTCGCCTCTCTGACTTTGCCTCCCAATCGTCCAACTTGAGCTGACCCTCTAATGTCCTCATTTCTAATCCTGTCCATCCTCGTCACACCCAATGCAAATCTTAGCATCTTTAACTCTGCCACCTCCAGCTCTGTCTCCTGTGCCACCATCTCCAACCCATATAACATAGCTGGTCTCACTATCATCCTGTAGACCTTCCCTTTCACTCTTGCTGATACCCATCCATCCATCCTCTTCCGCTTATCCGAGGTCGGGTCGCGGGGGTAGCAGCTTGAGCAGAGATGCCCAGACTTCCCTCTCCCCGGCCACTTCTTCCAGCTCTTCCGGGAGAATCCCAAGGCGTTCCCAGGCCAGCCGGGAGACATAGTCCCTCCAGCGTGTCCTGGGTCTTCCCCGGGGCCTCCTCCCGGTTAGACATGCCCGGAACACCTCACCAGGGAGGCGTCCAGGAGGCATCCTGATCAGATGCCCGAGCCACCTCATCTGACTCCTCTCGATGCGGAGGAGCAGCGGCTCTACTCTGAGCTCCTCCCGGATGACTGAGCTTCTCACCCTATCATTAAGGGAAAGCCCAGACACCCTGCGGAGGAAACTCATTTCAGCCGCTTGTATTCACAATCTCGTTCTTTCGGTCACTACCTATAGCTCATGAACATAGGTGAGGGTAGGAGCGTAGATCGACTGGTAAATTGAGAGCTTTGCCTTACGGCTCAGCTCCTTTTTCACCACGACAGACCAATGCAAAGCCCTCATCACTGTGGACACCGCACTGATCCGCCTGTCAATCTCACGCTCCATTCTTCCCTCACTCGTGAACAAGACCCCGAGATACTTGAACTCCTCCACTTGGGGCAGGATCTCTCCCCCAACCCTGAGAGGGCACTCCACCCTTTTCCGGCTGAGGACCATGGTCTCGGATTTGGAGGTGCTGATTCTCATCCCAGCCGCTTCACACTCAGCTGCAAACCGCTCCAGAGAGAGCTGAAGATCACGGCCTGATGAAGCAAACAGGACAACATCATCTGCAAAAAGCAGTGACCCAATCCTGAATCCACCAAACCGGACCCCTTCAACACCCTGGCTGCGCCTAGAAATTCTGTCCATAAAAATGATGAACAGAATCGGTGACAAAGGGCAGCCCTGGCAGAGTCCAACTCTCACTGGAAACGGGCTCGACTTACTGCCGGAGGTGGCAGAGTTAAAGATGCTAAGATTTGCATTGGGTGTGACGAGGATGGACAGGATTAGAAATGAGGACATTAGAGGGTCAGCTCGGTTTAGAGACAAAGTCAGAGAGGCGAGATTGTGTGGGTTTGGACCTGTGCAGAGGAGAGATGCTGGGTATACTGAGAGAAGGGTGCTAAGGATAGAGCTACCAAGCAAGCGGAGAAGAGGAAGGCCTAAGAGAAGGTTTATGGATGTTGTGAGAGAGGAAATTCAAGTAATGGGCGTGACAGAACAAGATGACGAGGACAGGAAGATATGGAACAAGATGATCTGCTGTGGTGACCCCAAATGGGAGCAGCCAAATAACCGTGATAAAGCGGATGGAATTTTCACATGGCTGAGAAGAGTGGGGAAAGGTCCACTTGATGTTTTTGCAAGGTCGAGGAGTGGAGAGGACCTACTTGGATTTTTTGCACTGTTGACATGCATTGTCAGAACACTGAAACAAAAGCAACAAGGGCTGGGCCTGCAAACATTGGAGTCTAGAAGCCTCAGTGTATTGGACAGGTGAGGCGGTGGGGCTGAACGTCTGAGATTCCTTCCTAATGATGCCACTGGGCAGCACTGTGGCATTAGGAAGTAGGAGACTAGTCAGGATCGAAGGAAAGCTAACTGGAGCAAAGTACATAGAAATCCCTAATCCTTAAAACCTGCTCCAACCTACATTGGGGTCCTGCGTCAAAAAGAACACTTCTTTCCGGCGACTGCCTGTTTCTATGGTGTCCTGGGCGGGGTCAACTCCAGGCCTTGTGTGTCGGGCTAGTTGCCATCATTGGACAACTCGTCAGAACTGCGCTGGGAAGACAGAAGAAGTGGTTAGTGCCAGCACCCCCTCCTGTCCGAAGATGGTACTGCTCACCATCTCAGAGACAGGAAGGTGGACTTCAGGTGTATAAAATATAAGACACAAAATAATTAATGGCATAAGTACTCGCCCTCTTCAAGTCAAGACGGAGGACCTCAGAACAATGCAAAGACATGACAGGAGTGGCAGAGGAGCAACTATGAGAATATCCTTGGGAAGCCTGGACTTGAACCCAACTGAACTGATGACCTCAACACAATCTAATGGAGCTGGAAACGGGCAGAAATATCTGGAAATCCAGGTGTGTAAAGCTTATCAAGTCAGACCCAAGAAGACTGCAGGCTGGATTGTCTGCCAAAAAAGGGGCTTCAATGAATTACTGAGTATAGGGTCCGAACACTCGTGTCAATGAGGGAGTTCAGCTTTTTTTAGTTTTCAATAAATTTGTACAAATTTCTAAAATCCCGTTTTCACTTTGTTATTCTCTGGGTCCGAGTAAAGTGACGTCAAATGATTTTAGCACAAGGGTACAACATAAGAAAACGTGTAAAACGTGAAAGGGATTTTCTGACTGTAGTGTACATTTTGGCCATTTTCTTTGCAGGTGATGTTGACCTGTAGGAGGCGCTCTGTCAAAATTCGAAGGCAAAGACCGTTAACTCCAACTAGATGACAGCGGCGTGACAGGACATTCACTTTTCAATATGTTACAAAAGAAGAAGGAAAAAAATGAAGTGTTTCAGATGTACTAAATCTGACAGTAAATCCCAACTGACGGTGAATCCAGCAAGACAGAGCAGCTTACAGAGATGGGGATGGGGTGGTGGTGGTGGGCTTCATGACAGTATTGTAGCATAAATAATGGGGGGAAAAGAAAAGCAGCCGCTCAGTCAGAAATAAAAATATAAAAACAATTACTTCTAAAGAGACCTCGCACCCCTCAGGTGTCTGTCGGCTCCACTTTCACGTCTGCCCAAAGATGCAGAGCAATGACAACATTTATTTCTAGAGTGCATTTTCATACAAATAATGAAGAAAGAGAAAAAAAAGACAAAATAAATAAGAATTAAAATTAGGGAACACTAATTAACATAGAGTAAGAGTAAGTTCCGATGGCCAGGGAGGACAGAAAAAACAAAACAAAACTCCAGACGGCTGTAGAAAAAAAAAATCTGCAGGGGGTCCGAGGTCATGAGACCACCTGACCAGACCCTCTAGGCATTCTACCTCATGTAAATGACCTCAATCAGTCCTCATGGTATTCAGGGTTCACATGGAAGAACTTGATGATGACGGTCACAGGGACTTCTGGCCTTTAATCCATCAGTGTACGGACATCACGGTGGTGGTGGGGGCAAAGATCAGCACACCACAGAAAACCAGAAAAAGAACAGAAGAGAAAGTAGGGGTTAGTATGGATTGTGGAGCAACCAGGAATGATAATGATATTTAATTTAATATACAGAGCATCAGGATTAAACTAAGACTTTGAAGGCATTCCTAACAAAGAGAAACACACACGTAGTCGGCAGGATTCAAACCTGCACGGGGAGATCCCAATGGACTAAGATGAAGCTGTGAGAAAGCCATGCTACAATAACGGGTTTTCAGCAGTGTTTTAAAGTGCTCCACCATATCAGCCTGGCGACTTTCTATCAGTAAACTCGTTTTCCAGATTTGAGGTGCATAACAGCAGAAGGCCGCCCGCCTCACCACTTCTTTTAAGTTTAACTCTTGGAATTCTAAGCAGACACTCATTTGAAGATCTAAGGTTCCGATTTGGAGTGTAAGGTGAGAGCCATTCCAAGATATAGGATGGAGCAGATTATTTAAGGCTTTGTAAACCATCAGCAGTATTTTAAAGTCAATTCTAAATGGCACCGGTAACCAGTGTAGTGACGCTAAGACTGGTGTGATGTGTCCCGTTGTCAAGTCATATTCTCCAGTATAAATATACTTGAGATGCTTCTAAGAGGAACCCTTTTAAAATCCCTCTTCAAGGTCAAATTCCGTACATGTATATCTTTGAAAACATTCTATAGTCCGAATATTAATACACAAAAACACGTATCGCTAACGATAACCAGCTGCCATAACATCAACGTGAGTTATGACTATGATATCCTACAAATCGACACTCAAAGTATACTTTCAGTTTGGGTCCTTTTCTAGAAGAGGCCCTGCTAATAGCCATATGACACCGCATCTCATTTCGCACTCTTGTGGTATTGTCATGAATTATGAATTGCACTTTTTTAATACTCTAGATTATATCGTTATATTTTGATAAACTCCATGTGTTCTCTTGAAAACATTTAGCTGAATACTGTAATGAGAAAAGCTGGTGTTTGTTAACATTATTTTTATTAAATTTGTGTGCAGGTTTATACAGTCCACACATGCCGGTAACAGCGCTTGACATAACCGGCCCCGCGTGGAGCTGGTCAGCCTGAGGCCCTGCACACCCCTAAGGCCACCTCTGCTTTGATTTAAACCCTGTCTTAGACGGGTACAGTAGAGAAGTTAGTAAATGGATTAAGTGTCTGTGCTTCGCATTTGTAATTCCAGCGAATGACGCATCACAGACATTTGTAGTAATAAAATGCTTCGTATTTGTAATTCCAACAGATGACGCATCACAGACATTTGTAGTAATAAAATGCATTGCATTTGTAATTCCAACGGATGACGCATCACAGACATTTGTAGTAATAAAATGCATTGCATTTGTAATTCCAACGGATGACGCATCACAGACATTTGTAGTAATAAAATGCTTCATATTTGTAATTCCAACAGATGACGCATCACAGACATTTGTAGTAATAAAATGCATTGCATTTGTAATTCCAACGGATGACGCATCACAGACATTTGTAGTAATAAAATGCATTGAATTTGTAATACATTTACAAATTGTGACTGAGTAAACAGAACAAATTTGGATAAGAAAGAACGTTACGTTTATTGCGGCGAGAGAGAGCGGACTGAGCGCATTTGCTCCTCACCTTCCATGTGTTCTAAATTTGCCGTTGCAATTCCACAATTCATACTCATTTAATACAAATGAAAGTATTGACTGATGTACAAAATAACGGTTTTCAATTTTGACCTTAATTGAAATATTTGGTTTTAAAAAGTTTTTAATTCTGATGCTTTGATCAACTGTAATACAGACAGTTCAACAAAAGGATAACAAGAAAAACAAAAGAATCTTTTATTTAAAGTCAACATTTAGTTTTTAAATATTGGATTTTTTTTTTTAGTCTGATCCCATTTGTTTTTATAAAATTGAAAACCGTTTATGGTCTTAACCTTTAAAATTGTAAATGAAGTCCACGTGCCTATCCTTCTCCATAAAGATCTCCGTCAATTTCTTGTAAAAGTCCTCCTTATTTTCCTTTAGTTTTAAAAATGTTACTCTTCCATTCTGGCAGGCAGTCGGAATTAAAAATTAAAAATAAACGGACCGCTGCAGTGCCCTTAACTTTCTGATGTCGCTAACTTATTGGCGCAGCAGCAGCAGCAGCAACAACGAGCACCTGTTGGGCTCACATGCGCCCCCTTCAGGATGGCACAGTACTGTCTGCATCGTCTTGTTCCTTTTTACTGCGGTGTTTTATGTCCGATCAGCAAGACTAAATATGTCACACACGTTCATTAAAGATATTAGTTATACTGTGGAAAGTCAGGGTGTATAATAAACGTGTCTGCAAACATGATGTTGGCGACATACAGAGAGACAGCAGCAGGTACGCGCCAATCGCACGCCTCAACCCCGTCAGTGTGTGAGGAGAGTGCAGTCCGCTCGCTGCCGCACCTCGCGTTTCTCTCCTGTATGTGAAGAGGAAATGCGCAAATTCAGCGATTTTGACTATAAAAATCATTTTGAAATCATACAGAAAACAAATTTACAGCACAGACCAGTGGACACGTTTCTTTATATATAATACTCTAAAGTGGCTGTCCGTTTGTCTGTCCAGGATTTTAAATCACCTGTAGCTCACAAACCGTTTCACCTATTGACTTCAAATTTGGTACACATACTACTTGACGTCTACTGTCCGCTTTCGGGGTGATGATTGACCGCCAAGGTTATTCCTCTTTTTATTTTTATTTGTTTTATCGTAGAATCAACTGTCAGCAGTGCCCAGCAGGGCGGTCGTGTGGCACATGTGTACGGGCGCCGTTCTCATTTCCTACCACCTTCGCCGTCTCTTCCCCCTACCTCTTCATATCTTAAATCATTCTTGGGGCAGATTGAAGACTTAAGTGCCAGTCAAGTGAAAAATTAAAGAAAACATACTTAGTAATTGCAACACAAACACGGACTTAATCAGTTTTAATGCGAAAAGACGCCGATGACAGAAGAGAAGCAGCGGGCCGCTAGGGTGGAGAAAAGAAGATCTGCTGAGGAAACAGGAAACACATCAACCTCTGAGCAAACGAATGATAAACGTGCAGAGAAAGAGGAGGAAAACTAGGAATGCTCAAGTCAAGTGTATAACGTGCAGTTACTGGTATTTTAAATTTAATGTTATCATTATTAGTTTTTTTTTTTTACTTTGATGCCCCTCACCTGCCTCCCCTGACCACAAGGCTATGTTGGAAATGTGTCATTTGTAACCTTCTTGCGAGCGACTCTTAAAGAGCAAGGACCACCAGTAAAAAAAAAAAAAAATCAAATATCAAAACTATGATCATAATGGCGGCACGGTGGCGCAGTGGGTAGCGCTACTGTCTCGCAGTACAGAGACCTGGGTTCGCTTCTCCGTGTCTGCGTGGGTTTCCTCCCACAGTCCAAAGACACGCAGGTTAGGTGCATTGGCAATTCTAAATTGTCCCTAGTGTGTGCTTGTCTTGTGTGTGTGTGCCCTGCGGTTGGTTGGAACCCTGCCCGGGATTGGATTCCTGCCTTGTGCCCTGTGTTGGCTGGGATTGGCTCCAGCAGACCCCCATGACCCTGTGTTCGGATTCAATGGGTTGGAAAATGGATGGATGGATGATCGTAATCCTGATCAGCAACTTTGAAATTGGGTAAAACGACACTCCACTTGCCTGTATTACCGATCATTTTATTTATTTTTTTTTTTTTTGAAGTTTTGTGAAAAGGAGTAACTTTGACCCCTCGTATCTCATTAGGGGGTGAACTCCTGGGGTCAGTTGATCAAGTCCCTCTGATCATTTCAGATGAAGACACCTATGGGTTTATTCTTTAACGTAAGGGTGTCATTTCCTGCACAACATGTGATCCAAAAGATGGCCTTAAAAATGAAGATTTTTCAGGTCTGGAGGACCAAAAATTTGGGGGAAAACTCAAAAAAATCGACATTTTGCATAACTAGATATCAAGAGAAGTCCAATGGTAAAACAAATGTGGAAGTTAATCATGTACAGGTGAGAGATAGATAGATAGATAACCTTATTTGTCCCAAGGGGGGAACTTAGCTTTTTTACAGAAGCTGAATAAATAAATACATAAACATCAAAACAAATACACACAAAAATGACAAAGAAGGTAAACCTCAGACTTAACCTGTTGGCAGTACTTCCAGGTCAACCAGAAGTCCCGGAAAGTGTGGGCTGTGAATCACATCATCTTCCCCTGGCACCCTCCATGGAACCTAACAGGGCTGCTCCATTGGACTACAGATCCCAGCATGCCCTGCGGCTGTCTGTGTGGGAATCCCAACTCAGGGCTACTGCCATCTGATGTGTTGGGAGAGAAAATGTGCTCAGCTGCCCCACCCAGTCCTTCCATTGCACTGGCATCTTTGCCGGCTAAGGTTCCTTGTTCAATTCCGATTGGGATGCCAGTCCACATGTGCCATCCATGACAGAAGTGACATTATGTGGGGCGCTGGACTACCCATAAATCGAAACGAAAGGACAGTTAAGTCTCACAAAAGGAAGGACTGTAGCTACTGTCTAAAGCACAAAAATCTAACGGCTAAAAACACACAACAATGCAGAGACTTCTTTGTAAATCCTCAGTCGTTTCTCCAACACGCTGATCAGGAGCAGGTGGACTCATTAGTCCCGTCTCAGGGTCTTAATTAACCATATAGAAAAAAAAGATAAATCTGTCAACACGCCGAGTAGCGGAAGGCGCCTCTCCCAACGTCGACAGCTTTGCCTTTTCTGGTTCACCAGCTATGCAGTTTGTCTATTTTTATTTTAATTGCTTGCCCATTCATTAATTTTTATAGGATTAAACAAGGCCAGACGCCCACACAACAAATTAAAGAACATTGTTGGTAAAAGTTGATATGACTGATGATTAAGAAGTTATTCATTTTTCTACTAATCATTGCATATTAACTCAAGAAATGCCAGTAACTCCTGTGGGTTATGAAAGTGACAGGGAATAAAAAACGAGCATCTGTGAGTGACAATAATTACTACTAGGAAATAAAATCTTCTGTGATGTCAGCACTGTCTGTTAAACTATGGGCCAGGGAGTGGCTTCTTTATCGAGGAGACATATTGGGTGGCACAGAAACACTGCAAAGCTCTGACAATGCTCTAAAATGCCAGACACACCTAAGGAATCCTGATTAATTATTTGTTTATCAGCCCGTCTCAGTAATCAACATAGACCTCGGAGTTAACATTTGCAGTGCACCATGCAATGTCTATGTGTCTCTTATATGCTGTTTGGTATGGGATTCACAAAGGCAGTGTTAATGTCTGTGATGTGCCATCTGTTGAAATTACAAATGCAATGCATTTTATTACTAAAATGTTAGTGATGCGTCATCTGTTGGAATTACAAGTGCAATGCATTTTATTACTAAAATGTTTTTGATGCATCATCTCTTGGAATTACAAATGCAATACATTTTATTACTGAAAATGTTTGAGATACACCATTTGTTGGAACAACAAATGCAATGCATTTTATTGCTAGAATGTTTGTGATGCGTCATCTGTTGGAATTACAAGTGCAATGCATTTTATTACTAAAATGTTTTTGATGCATCATCTGCTGGAATTACAAAGGCAATGAAATTTTTTACTAAAAATGTTTGAGATACACCATCTGTTGGAATGACAAATGCAATACATATGTCCCTGTTATATGCCATTTGGTATGCGAATCATAAAAGCAGTTTTAATGTTTGTCATGCACCATCTGCTGTAAAGACCAATGCAATGTATTTTATTACTAAAAAATATTTATGATGTGTCATTTTTTGGAATGACAAATACAATATATTTTAGTACTACAAATGTTTGTGATGCGTCATCTGTTGGAATGACAAAGGCAATGCATTTTATTACTGAAAATGTTTGAGATGTGCCATCTTTTGGAATGACAGCAACATAGCAACTGGACTGGCACACAGATGCTTAATCCATTACACAGGAAGCAGAGGGTGATGGTTATCTGAACTGGGTGATGTTAGGTGGGCAGTGCTGGGGCTGCTGCTATTTTTAATTTAAATAAATGATTTAGATAGGAATATAAATAACAAGCTGGTGAAGTTTGCAGATGATACCAAGATAGGTGGATTAGCAGATAATCTGGAATCCATTATATCATTACAGAATTACAATACATGTAGGGAGTAAAATGTGAGGTTTAAATGCACAATGGGAGGTTTGAAAATCAAAAGTGGATCTTATGACTCGACTCGTCCATCAAGGGGGAATTCTAAAGAAATTATATGAGTTTTTTTTCACACAGGCAAGCACCTTTAGCATAGGAAAGGCACTGTGTAAATAAAGTGTATTATTATTATTATTATTATTATTAACCATATGCATACAGTGGATCCAGAAAAGTGTTCGGACCCCTGCACTTTCTGCACCTTTTATTGTGTTGTAGATTTAATTTTTGCTCATCAGTCTACAACTGATAACCCATAATGACAAAGGGAAAACATGTTTACAGAAAAGTTTGCAAGCTTATTGAATCCACCGTGTATATGTAGACTTTTGAATCTGAGTATCGCATCAAGTCAGTGACCCTTGTGGGCTGTTGATCTGCTCAGTTAAGTAGCAGAGGGGCTTGTTCATCAGTTTAATGAAATGAACAACAGGGGCACTAGAGGAGCCACAATGAGACGACCCCCCTAAACAAGAATGAATGGTTTAACAGGTGGAGGAAGGCCACTGACATTTTTCCCTCCTCATCTGTTTTGTCACTCGTTTTGTGTTTGTCTACGATCAGTGTCATTACTGGTAGCATGATGCCATACTTGGACCCTACAGAGGTGGCACAGGTAGTCCAAATTCTCCAGGATGGCACATCAATATGTGGCATTGCCAGAAGGTTTTCTGTGTCTCCCAGCACAGTCTCAAGGGAATGGAGGAGACTCCAGGAGACAGACAGGCAGTTCCTCCAGGAGAGCTGGACAGGGCCCCTCGTAGAAGGTCCTTAACCCATCAGCAGGACCCACCGGTATCTCCTCCTTTGGTGCAACGAGGAACAGAATGAGCACTGGCAGAGCCTACAAAATGACATCCAGTAGGCAGGCAGGCCACTGGTGTGAATGTCTCTGACCAAACAATCAAAAACAGACTTCATGAGGGTGGCCTGAGGGCCCAACATCCTCTAGGTATATACTGTATATATAAATATAATATAATATAATGTATGTATACAGTATACTGTATAGTTTATAGTAAGACAGGACATAATAAAGATTTGGTGAAAACCCCTTTAAATAAGTCCAGAAAAATCTGAAATCAAATGTCACTCACTGTTGGTCAGCAAAAAGCAACACTCAGTTACGGGTTCAAGAGTGAATGGCTGCTTCTGGCCATTGATTGGCCTTATCATGTTGTGAGGGTCCTGAAGGGGGCGGGACTTCTCGGGATGGGAAGGACTTTGTGTCATGTACGTAATCCGACACTTTGTGTTCATCGTGTTTTTGCAACGGTCGTGTTTTTTTCCCAATAAACCCAACATTTTAGTGGAGTTTTGATTTCCGTGGTGTCGTTTTAGGTTATATGTTACTGTGTGTATTCTGTGTAGACGGAGTATCTTAGTGATTTGTGAATAATTGGATGTGACTAATAAGATTTGATTTGATTTGCCATGTAGTCTGTGCATGTTCTACACCAATGATGTATGAAAAAAAATCAAGGTGACATGCTGTGATGTTTAATGGGACGTGGGTTCTTGAAGAGGCTCAAGGTTTTCGTGTTTTGCTTTCCTTCAGGTAGCTATCGATTTTACAGCATCCAACGGTGACCCTCGAAACAGCTGCTCATTGCACTACATTCATCCGTACCAGCCTAATGAATACCTGAAAGCACTGGTGGCTGTTGGTGAGATATGCCAGGATTATGACAGGCAAGTCGGAATTTTATTTTGCTATTATTATATTTACTGTTTGATTATTTTTTTTTAACCAGTGATTTACCTGATAGTTTGAGTTTGCCTGTGTTTGAGTAACCCTGTGCTACCCTGCAATTTCTTACTATCAGGCCTTTAACCTCCTCTCGTCCCCAAGCATGACTCAGGCTTGGATGTCACTGTAATTACGCTTCTTCCCAAATCAGACCTGAGGTGATGTGCCATGCTCCTCTTTCGCATGTTAAGATGGATTAGGTCTCGGGAGAGTATTCTGCTGCCATCTAGTGGATGAAATAACATCAGACTGCAAAAAAATCATCAATATTTCTATGCTTTTTGCCGCTCCACCCCACTCATCAATATTCATGAGTGCCCTCAAAGTTTACTAAACGCAGTAGGTTCAGATTGAGCCCTGCAGCAGATGCATCGTGCTAATAAAGTCAAAACTATCATTGGAATCTGCCTTGAGCTTTGTGTATAAGGATGAGCTGTCGTGGACACAATTTATTATGTGTCTGTGACACGTAAGGTGAATGACCAATCATAGACAACAATACATCAATAGAATGGACTGAAGCTCCGCTATCCAATGGTAATGAGGCTTTCACGGTATGTGCCTCAACGTAGGTGGGATATTTAATAAAATCAAATTCACTCAACTGTGACTCACTGCTCGCCTCGGCATGTAACGGCACAAATCGCATATTAATCACAGATGACTTAAACTCTTGTGTATGTAAAAAAGGTGTTACTGCTTTTGATTGACTTGTGGATTTATGACAACCTGCACAAACAACTTTGAAATACGGTGGTGTCCCGCCTGCAGCACTTTACCCTCAGATAGCGCCACACCTCCACTATCACTGCACGTTTGGAGGCCTAATCACAAAGTGCTTCCCAGTGTCTTCTGTAATTCCAAAATCTTTAGCATGTCCCAGAAATCCTAGTAAGGCATTTTATTACTGCAGATGTTTCTGATGTGTTATCTAATGGAATGACAAATGCAATGCACTTGATTACTACAAATGGTTCTGATGCGCCATCTGTTGGAATGACAGAGGCAGTGAATGTTATTATTACAAATGTTTATGAAGCACCATCTGTTAGAATAAGAAAGGCAGTGCATTTTATTACTACA
>JANRMT010062841.1:4920433-4935221 GCA_026402145.1 Polypterus bichir lapradei | reverse complement strand
ATAGATAGATAGATAGATAGATAGATAGATAGATAGATAGATAGATATGAAAGGCACTATATGATAGATAGCACATTTTCATACAAATAATGTAGTTCAAACTGCTTTACATGATGAAGAAAAGAGAAAAAAAAGACAAAGTAAGAATTAAAATAAGACAACACTAATTAACATAGAATAAGAGTAAGGTCCGATGGCCAGGGAGGACAGAAAAAACAAAAAAAAAAACTCCAGACGGCTGGAGAAAAAATAAAATCTGCAGGGGTTCCAGGGCATGAGACCACCTGACCAGCCCCCTCTAGGCATTCTACCTAACATAAATGACCTCAATCAGTCCTCATGGTATTCAGGGTTCACAAGGAAGGACTTGATGATGACGGTCACGCGGACTTCTGGCCTTTAATCCATCAATGTAGGGACATTATGGTGCTTTGATTAGGTGGTGGCGGCACAGGTCGCCACCACAGAAAACCGGACAAAGAACAGAAGAGAAAGTAGGGGTTAGTATAGATTTTGGAGCCAAGTGCAGAGAAATTCTGACTCTTTCAGCATAGATAAATAAATGTGAAAGGTAATATATGATAGATAGATAGATAGATGTGAAAGGCACTATATAATAGAATTTAATTTTAATATAGTAAGCAGGTGTTATATAGCACCCTTCACATCTATCTATCTATCTATCTATCTATCTATCTATCTATCTATCTATCTATCTATCTATCTATCTATCTATTATATAGTGCCTTTCACATTTATCTATCTATGCTGAAAGAGTCAGAATTTTCAAACAGGTTTGTTATCTTCAGTAAGGCACATAAGAGAGGGAACCAGAAGGGAGAACACAAAGTTTCCGACTAACCAAATCCACTGGCCACGACTTCGCCTATTAATGCTGTGAACTAAAGGTGGCGCTCTTGAGCAATCCTTGACTCAGACCAGCAGCAGGCGAGGTAAGAGTCCAATTCAATAAAAGTTTCCTTTGGAGCATTTAAGGGGCAGCACCTTCAGAAAGTCTTCAGACCCCTTCGTTTTTTTCACATTGTGTTACGTTTCAGCGTGGTGCTAAAATTGTTTCAATTTATTGTTTCCCTCATGAAGCAACAATCAATATGCCAAAATGACAAAGGACATTAGGAATTTTGTTGTATTAAAAATTAAAAACTGAACTCTTGTCTTTGAGACAAGTGTAGACAGCTTTTACTATGACAATTGAAATGTCTGGCTCAGGTGGAGCCCATCCTGTTGCTCTTCGTTGAGATGTTTCTCCACTTTGTTTGCAGCCTCCCTGTACTCCGTTGAGTTGATTGCCCTGTTTAGGAGAAGCACACCAGTGTGCCATTTTTGCAAGTTCCAAGAGGGCTTTCACGCTTTGTCTGGTCACCCTTCTACAAAGCCCAGAATAGTGGAGTATTGCAGTGGCCCTTCTGGAACTTTCTCCCATCGTCACATGGGGTTTTTGGAGGCCAGTCAGAGTGACCACTGGGTAATTAGTTACCTCTCTATTTTTTCTCCTCCAGTTTCCCAGTTTGGTTGGGTGGTCAGCTCTAGGAAGAGTTGTTGTTGTTCCAAACTTTATGGATGCCAATGTGCTCTTAGAAACTTTCAATGCTGCAGACATTTTTTGTGCGGCATTCCCCAGATGTGTCCCAACACAAGTTCTACAGACAATTCCTTGAACTTCATGGCTTGGGTTTGTTCACCTGTGGGTCCCTCTATAGACTACAGGTGTCTGCTTCACCCAATCAGTCCATTCGATGGAATTGACCAGAGCTGGACACCAAACAAGGTGGAGAAACATCTCAGCAATGTTTAATGGAATGGGATGCACTCAAGCACCATAGTAAAGGGTCTGAAGACTTGTGTGAATGGAGCATTTCAGTTTTTAATTTGTAATAAATTTCCAAAAATGTCTGACATCCTGTTTTCATTTTCTTACTCTGGGGTTTGGAGTTTTGCTTGATGAGGAAAGGAATTTTGAAGGTGCAATAGATTTCTTAAGCTATCGTATTATTTTGTTTTTAGATATTGCCCTTTATTATAATTCAGTTTCAGATGAAGTTCATATGACATTTATAGCAAAGTCGTTTCTTTTTTTTGTGCTATATTTTATTTCGAGATATCTGAAAACACATTTTAAGATTCCTTTAGGAAATGGCTTGAAGTTATTTCAAGGTACACTGAATATCCAAATATTATTTTCAGATATCTGAAATCTATTTCAGGACACCTCTAATGCATTTCATGAAATCTCCAAATAACTTCCTGCACGGCCGCAGCGTGCCATCCTGTTAAGCCGGGGTCATCAAATAGATTGACTTGAGGCCAGATTCTTGCAGAGCAAACATTTATCGACATAACATTTATCCTCTAGTGCTTAAGGAGGTTAGTGAGTACACAGAGAAACCCTTGGCACAAAAATCTCTGCACACTTGTGGAATTCCGAATTTGATCGCGTTGTAGAGAACATGAGAACAATCTGGACGAGAACAGGCCATTGAGCCCCCCAACTTGTCCTACCTACTTAACTCCTCCAAAAAAACATCTCTTCCTGCTCTCATCATCTTGCTCTGTTACACCCATCATCTGCATGTCTTCTCTCACCACATCCATAAACCTTCTCTTAGGCCTTCCTCTTCTCCTCTTACCTAGCAGCTCTACCCTTAGCATCCTTCTCCCAATATACCCCTCATCTCTCCTCTGCACATGTCCACACCAACGCCATCTCACCTCTCTGACTTTGTCTCCCAACCGGCCAACTTGAGCTGACCCTCTAATGTCCTCATTTCTAATCCTGTCCATCCTCATCACACTCAATGCAAATCTTAGCATCTTCAACTCTGCCACCTCCAGCTCTGTCTCCTGTGCCACCGTCTCCAATCCATATAACATAGCTGGTATCACTACCGTCCTGTAGACCTTCCCTTTCACTCTTGATGATACTCGTCTGTCACAAATCACTCCTGACACTCTTCTCCACACACTCCACCCTGCCAGCACTCTCTTCTCCACTTCACTTCCACAATCCCCATTACTCTGTACTGTTGATCAAAAGTAATTTAAACTCATCCACCTTCACCAACTCTACTCCCTTCATCCTCACCACTCCACTGACCTCCCTCTCATTCACACACATGTATTCTGTTTTGGTGGTCCTACTGACCTTCATTCCTCTCCCCTCATATCTCCACCTCTCCAGGGTCTCCTCAACCTGCTCTCTACTCTTGCTACAGATCAATATGTCATCAGAAAACATCATAGTCCATGGGGGCTCCTGTCTAATCTCGTCTGTCAACCTGGCCATCACCATTGCAAATAAGAAAGGGCTCAGAGCCGATCCCTGATGTAATCCCACCTCCGTCACTCCTACCTCACACTTCCCTCGTAAATATCCTGTACCACTACTACGTACTTCTCTGCCACTCCCGACTTCCTCATACAATACCACAGCTTCTCTCAGTCACCTAGTCATATGCTTTCTCCAAATCCACAAAGACGCAATGCAACTTCTTCTGGCCTTCTCTATACTTCTCCATCAACATCCTCAGAGCAAACATTGCCTTAATAGTGAGGGGGGCTTTTTCAGAATTAGGTGATGTTTAAAGTGACGTCCAGAAGGGATCATTGCTGAGGCTGCTGTTCTTTTTCATGTACATAAACAGTCTGGACAAGGATATAATCAACTAGCTGGTTAAGTGTGCAGATGATACCAAGATAGGTGGATTGGCAGATAACTGAGAACTCGTTTAACCATCACAGAGGAACTTGGACTGCATTACAGGCTTGGACAGATTTATTGATGATGAAATGTAAAATGTTACATGTAGGAAGTAAAAAAATGAGGTTTGAATATGCAATTGGACTCTGAAATTTGAAAGTACAAAATGAAGAGGTGAGAGGTGGAGTCACAAGCACATAGGAGGGGCCTGTGGTGAACAGTGGACAAGAGGAAGGACTAGAGGTGGAGTCA
The DNA here is from genome assembly GCA_026402145.1 of Polypterus bichir lapradei. Taxonomy (NCBI): domain Eukaryota; kingdom Metazoa; phylum Chordata; class Cladistia; order Polypteriformes; family Polypteridae; genus Polypterus; species Polypterus bichir. The sequence continues at coordinate 4,931,251 of JANRMT010062841.1, read as the reverse complement.
CATGCATCGACGCATGATCAGGGCAGATGATAGGCTTAAACAAAGGCTAAAGGTGGATACCTGTAGACAGTAAATGTAAATGAACTCACTAGACACACATCAGAAGGGTTTGGGGCGAATAGTGCAGCAAAAAGAAGGGGAAAAGACAAAACTGCAAACATAGACATGAAAAATAGGGACCAGAGGCAAATACTAGACAAAATGTAAGCGTGAGAGGCGGAACCGCAGGCGCACATAGGAGTGGCCTTAGGTGAACAATGGACAAGAGAAAGGGCTAGAGGCGGAGTCCCATGCATCGATGCATGATCAGGGCAGATGACAGGCTAAAACAAAGGCTAATGGTGGATACCTGTAGACAGTGAATGAAAATGAACTCACTCACTAGACACACATCAGAAGGGTCAAGGGTGAATAGTGCAGCAAAAAAAAAGGGGAAAAGACAAAGCCACAAACATGAAAGTAGGGACCAGAGGTCAATAATAGATAAAATGAAAGGGTTAGAGGAGGAGGAGCCGCAGCCACTATATTAGGGTCCTGAGGTGAACAGTGGACAAGAGGAAGGGCTAGAGGTGGAGTCACATTCATAAATGCGATGGACCAGGGGCAAATGATAAATAAAATTAAAGGGTTAGTGGCTGAGCTATAAACAGGGGTCTGGGGTGAGCAGGAGACAAGAGGAGGGGTAAGAGGCAGAGTCGTTTTCATAGATAGGATGGATCGGAGCAAATATAAAAAAAGAAGAAAATGAATGGGCAAGAGGCGGAGTCAAAAACATAGATAGGATAAATTGGGGACAAATGATAAATAAAATCAAATTGTTAGAGGCAGAGCTACAGACAGAGGCCTGGAGTGAACAGTGAGCAAGAGGAGGGAACAGAGGGCGGAGTCATTTTCATAGATAGGATGGACCAGGAGCAAATAACAAAAAGTGGAAGGGTAAGAGGCGGAGCCGCAGATACACATAGGAGGGGCCTGGGGTGAACAGTGGACAAGAGGAAGGGCTAGAGGTGGAGTTACATTCATTAATGGGATGGATCAGGGACAAATAATAAATAAAATCAAAGGGTTAGAGACAGAGCTATAAACAGGGGTCTGGGGTGAACAGTGGACAAGAGGAGGAAATAGAGGTGGAGTCATTTCTATAGATGGGATGGGTTAGGGACAAATAATAAATAAAATCAAATGGTTAGAGGCGGAGCTACAGACAGGGACCTGGAGCGAACAGTGGACAAGATATGCATAGATGCAGGAGCAGGGCAAATGGAAGACTAAAACAAAGGCTAAAGGTGGATACCTGTAGACAGTAAATGTAAATGAACTCACTAGACACACATCAGAAGGGTTTGGGGGCGAATAGTGCAGCAAAAAGAAGGGGAAAAGACAAAACTGCAGACATACCTGTAGACATGAATCATAGGGACCAGAGGCAAATACTAGATACAATGTAAGCATGAGAGGCGGAACCACAGGCACACATAGGAGTGGCCTTAGGTGAACAATGGACAAGAGAAAGGGCTAGAGGCGGAGTCCCATGCATCGATGCATGATCAGGGCAGATGACAGGCTTAAACAAAGGCTAATGGTGGATACCTGTAGACAGTGAATGAAAATGAACTCACTCACTAGACACACATCAGAAGGGTCAAGGGTGAATAGTGCAGCAAAAAGAAAGGGAAAAGACAAAACCACAAACATGAAAGTAGGGACCAGAGGTCAGTAACAGATAAAATGAAAGGGTTAGAGGAGGAGTCACAGGCACCTATACTGTAGGAGGGGCCTGAGGTGAACAGTGGACATGAGCAAGGGCTAGAGGCGGAGTCACATTCATAGATGCATAATCAGGGCAGATGGCAGGCTAAAAGAAGAAGAGATTTCATCCTAATTTTAACTAAACTTAACTCGCATTTCCTGGCTAAGTGCCCTCGTACACATGCATATCAGCAGGCCTGATGCGTTGCATAAGTGACTTTCCTCAGCTCACCCTGCCAGTTGAAATCAATAGCTATTAAAATGATTTTAACTTGCTAGAAGAAACACGCTTATCGAGTCCAATCTTGCATTATTCAGTCATTTAATGCATATTTATGATGAAAGCCCAGCTGAGCATAAAGCAGAAAAGAAAACAACGAAGTAATCATCATTGTTAATATTGACACGTTGTGGGTAGTCTGGGAACATTGCAGAAATTCATATTAATGCATGAAAATTAAACCGATGGCGTGTGACTGGAAACTGAGGGGTGGATTTCTGGAACAATCCCACAAGGCAAGAATGACAGACCAGTAATGAAAGGTCTCTGGTAACTGGTCCCTGCCACATGAGAGTATGGCGCTTGCAAGGTCGATGAAGACAGACTCCAAATTCATTTACATTTACATTTAACTCACATAGCAGATGCTTTCATGCAAAGCAACTGTCACACATGCACATCTGAGGATCACCTTCCTGGCTCATTCTTGATAAGCAATACCACCTGGGGATGAGAGGGGGCGCGGTCGCTAACGGTATCTCCTCTATTCCTACAGCACAGAGAAGATGCCCAATCAGGGCAACTGACTCCACCCCTTACGGTCAGTGGACTATATATCTGAGGTGTTCCCAAAAGATTGCATCTCATTGCAGACTAATGCTGAACTCCAGACCTGAAAGTCTTGAAGAAGACATAGCAGCTCTTTATTTTGTTTTGTTTGCACCAACGTGTGCTCTTTTTGTTGTGCTTTCCTTTATCAATTAAAACGGGGTGACCCGGCTGTTGCCCTGTATTATCGTAGTATTTCCCTCTACTTACCCTTTACCTGTTTTCTTCAAGGATAAGTATACTAGTCAAGTTCATCACTGGGTTGGTCTATTGTTGCACTTTAAGATGAACACACACATACATATCTATACGCATACACACAGAAACTCAACAGTGCCCTGTGAACGACTGACAAATGAACATCATCTCTAGCACTTTAAATCGCACAAGTGCCTTATGAATAACGCAACTTGCCACTCTCCTAGGACTTCATGAGACTTGCACACACACAAACCCTAACCACAACAGTGCCCCATGAATGACACACACACAGCTGGTTAACCTCTAGCACTTTAAATCACACAAGTGTCTTAAGAATAACACAGCCTGTCACTCTCTCAGCACTTCCAGAGACTTGCTTATTATCGGCACAAACAACATACAATGTTTTAAAGATATCTCAGACCTAAATATTACTTTTTGTCTCCAAGAATACATTTAAACATACAAAGGCTCAGCACTCTTGACTGTAGGCCATTTATCAGCCAAGAATGCCTTACTTGATGTCCTGTTCCCTCCTATTGGGTGGAGCTCTCACCCTCAGCCTTAATAAACTTGGCAGCACAGAGCGTAGGGCAAATCTGCGGCTGCACCAGGTGCTCAGAGAAATCAACCTTATTACTTAAATCACACTGGGCATTAAGAAAAAGGATAGAAAGTTAAAAAGCAGCATTGTATTTATTACAGGAATAATAATAATATCAGTGGAACAAAGAATAGGACTGATAGTAAAGTCTGGATATATATAGTCTTTAGAAAAAGCTTACGAAAAAGCAAAGATGACAAGGATGAATGTCACAGGCGGCTTGTGATCTTGCACTCGTAGTTATTCATTAGATTGTGACAAGTGTCTGGTCACACTTACAGGCAATCTAACGTAGACACCATTAAAATATCTGACTAAGCCATCCAGTTTTATTAAGAGACTGGGAACTCATGAGATTTACAGAAAATAGCGCACAGGGTTCTTTAAATTGGGTGGTAAGTAAACACACAATGAAAGACACAACAGTAATTTCAGGAAAAGCAACAGTAACAAGACAATAATAAGTACATTAAAAAGATAAATGAACATAAACAAAATCAGGAACAAAATTCCTTTTTTAGAAAGGAAAGCACACAGTCCACCCTCTAAAAGTCCATTAAAAACAAGGATTATCCCAACAACTAATCTTCCAACTGTCCACAGATGCACTCTGTTCACCGGACACTCGTTTCCCAACAGAAGTTTTATCAAAATCGTGGAATCCCTGTCAGATTCTCTTCGTCGTTCCTGTTTTTCCACTCTAGGCTCCTTGTGTTGCTGTGACCTCGGTGCGCATCATTTCTCGTCTGCCAGCTTTGCTCGGTCCATTCATGCGGCTTCCCTCTCTCGCTGGACCCACAACTGGCGTCTCCTTGTGGAGCTGTCTCTTCCTCCCTGAAAGTAAGTGTTGCCGTCCTTGTGCCTCACGTCGTGCCAGCCACATACCCTTGTCTGCCTGCGAGCCCCTGTGCTCTGTCCGAATGTCTTGGCAGCGTTCTCAGTGGACTGTCCCTCTCCTTTCCTTCTCCTGCCCAGAAGTTTAAATATCCTTCAGTCCCTGCCATTATCAGTTCTGGACAATCGGATTAAACAATGGCACATCTATATATCCTGGGTTTAACAAATAATGAAAACACAAGTTAACAAAATGTAGTGTTACCAACTATCAATGGGTACACAGCTGATTAGAAACCAATATTCTCAGACATGTTCATTTCCAAGTCAGGTAAATACAAACATTTTCCAAAGAAGGAGCAGTTCTTTTATCACAATGTTATATTTTTTGCATGTTTAAGCAGTTAAAACTTCAAAGAGGTGATTCTTTTGCAAGACAGCAAATACTGCTATCCTGTAGACAGCCATCACAATAATCAGTAACAGGATAACCCAGGAAATCTGCCTTTTAACTTCTCGCCTCAGTCCAAACAATTGGCCTATTGCCTGTTCATCTGCTGGGTTTTAAATGTAATATTTACATGTTTCTTTTCCTAAGAGAGAAATGGAATGACCCAGTGTACCAAAATGCCCCCCGACAAGATGCTTTTCTGATGCCCAGATGGAAACGGCTTCAAGTTGCCGGCACCCTCTTCTGACGTTTTTGTCCCTTCTTCTTCCTCCCTCCTATGTCGCTCCTCAGACGAGGCATGTTTATTCTAAAATTCTACCAGGGGGTTTTGCAAGATGTGATTGTTAGACATTCTGATTGGCTGGCTGGCAATTTGATGAATTCATTCACTGTCCGTTTTCCCAGACAATAAAACTTTTTTGATGTTCTCTTAGGTGTCGCCATGTCTTGCTTTACCCCAGGGTGTAAAATAATTAGATGTCCATCCTTTCTCAGGTTATAAAGTAATTGAGCCACCAGTATGTCTTCCTTTATTTGTTGGAACAGCTGTTTTAAAAGTGAGGTATAACTGGGAAGAAGACATGCTTTGATTTGTCCTGATTGTAGTTCATCTGTTGTCTTGTCCTGAACAAAATATAATGGAAATATAAACCAAAATGTACAGATTTTGTACCCCACAACACGTCCCAACATTTATTTTGGATTCTGTGTCGCATCTCTCACGACCACAAAATTATGTTAAAATGTTACAGTTGAGTGAAGGAATTGTAAGTCACCACTGGAAACAATTAGGGTGCCAACGCAGTCGCCCCCATTAACTTCCTAGAAAATATTCTGTTTAAAACAAACAAAAATTTGCACACCAACAGAAAGGCTTCAGAAGAAGATTTCCGTCAGGCAGGGTAACTGTGAAATTATCAGGAAGGAACTCTGTCTTGTGTTGGGGTCGGTGCCAGACTGAAAACCTACTGCCATCAGCGCCTGGGTGGGGGATTTATAACTCGGTGACCTGAAGGGCTGGAGTCAGTTGACCTCACTGGGCATCTCCTCTGTGATGCGGTGGGAACAAGAGGGGAGAATGTAAGCATCAGTGCCCCCTCTTGACTTGAAGTGATATTACAGGGTGTGGCAGAAATAACTCCCACATTTCAAAGGGGGATTGAAAAAAAATGCTACGAGGTATCACCAAAAACTTTTTATTTCCCAAATGTAGATATAAAAAAGTTTTAAAAATTATATCGTCCAAATGGTGGCCTTGACGGCTGATACACATTTGGAGCCATTCTTGGAAGTTTTCCATCACTCTCAATAGCATGTCAGGCGAAATTCCTTCAATTTCTTCTTGAATAGCCTCCTTTAGTTGGTCCAAGGACCGAGGACGATGTTTGAAAACCTCCTGTTTCCCTTACTCTTTGAACCCATAGCAAAATCGTTTTCCGGTCTAGAACACTTTCATTTGCATGTAAACCGAACCGCGTGCGAAACACCCTCTGTGTCGCAGCTACAGATTCGCCATTTTTGAAAAAAGCCTCCACTACAAAGCCTCGATGCTCACCCGACCATGGCATAGTGACGACTGAAAACTTTATTATGTACCGTACCTAACAGAACGGACCGCACCCCTCTACCTGCTTTGGGGACCCCACAGTGATTTTTTGAAATGTGGGAGTTATTTCTGCTGCACCCTGTACATAACACTGATGAGCCCGGAGAGTGGTCCACAGATGGGCATGCGTAACAATGTTTAATAAGAAGAGTTATAGGTCAAAGTTAGTAGTACTAGGGTGTCGTACCGTGTTAGCCATTATGGATTGTGACGGATGGCCGGGGCCCCTGTGATGGAAGGACCCGGGGAGAGGACATATTCAGGGCAATACCTCCCCCCGAACACAACAGGGCAACCCCCTTGGCTTACACAGAGGACACGGGTTTGGAGCTTAGAAGCTCAACCCTGTTGGGGCCCATGGCCACCGCCAGGAGGTGCCTGGACAGTTCCGGAGCCCTGGACTGCAGCACTTCCACCACTCCCAGAAATGCTGCCTGAAGAGGATCTGAGAGCACCTGGAGCACTTCTGGGTGCCCTATAAAAGAGGCAGACTCTGAGAAGCCAGAGTTGGGAGATGAAGGAGAAAGCTTGCTGGGAGAGGAGTGGAGGAGGCCGAGAAAAAAAGAGAAAGAAAGGAGAAGAAGATAAAGAGGGAGAGAAGGGACTGAGCAGTATTGCTGTGGGTGATTGTGTACTGTGCTCTGTGTGTGTGTGTGTGTGTGTGTGTGTGTGTGTGTGTGTGTGTGTGTGTTGCTTTTGAACTTGTGTCTCTGTGCCTGTCTGTGTCCGGGTTGGTAGAGCTGTACGCCCCCGTAATTCCACAAATGGCATCCCAGATGGGACTTCCTGACTGTCTGCAGGCAGGAGACCCATTATAAAAAATTCTTGTGGACAACCCGATATGACAGAGTAAGGCGCGTACACGCCGCTGCACCATGGCACGCACGCTCACATAGCAACAAGTGGCTCACCCCGAGGATTGCCGTAGGTTCACGGAAGCACCGTTCCCACCCCAATGGGGAGGAAGAAGGCCAGGCCAGCCCTGAAAGTGGCGGACTCCCAGACGTGCACCCTCATTGCAGATGCCTGGGTTGGCGTACCTGATGAAGAGGCTACCCAGAAGAAGCACGCTCATCATAGGTGAAGAGTTCTAAACCAAACAGGTCCTCACATCAACACCATTACCAATTAGACAGATTTTCACAGAATACAGGGAGTCCATCAACACCTTAAAGGAGTCACTCATTGGAGGTGGGCAACTCATACCACCAGCAAGGAGTCACACATGAAGAGTACTGGATTGAGATTTGATGCCAGATAGAGGTGGTATTACCAGATGCCAGTTATTAGCAGACCTCAGTGGGTGAGAAGAGTCATAGGACTTCCTATATATGGAGAATCTTGGGGGGTGCAGAGCTCACAGGTATGTCGATGCCCTCTGTAGGCACACATCGAGGATTTGAGCTCAGTATGTGCTTCTACTGGGAGTGACCTGAAAAAAGGAGTGACATGCATCCATCTCTGCTGGTTGAACACATTACATCCCACTTCATTTTGAATCGTCTGCAGAGGCTTGGTGGCCCCTGCCAGTAGTTCAGATGTGACAAGACCAATACCCGGTGTAAAAGAACGAGTCTCAACACTTTCAGAAGGTTTGGGGCAGCCACCCGTATATTGTTCCTAGCTGCAAAGGATTATCTTGGGCACAGCGATGTTGCTTATTCGAGTTCCACATTGAACTGTTTGAGTTAGCCAAGATGGAGGCTTTTATGTCTTGTAACCCGGAAGTGACGTCAGTCTGGTAGGTTTTCCCGTATTTGATCTGCAGAAATAACAGACAAAGGTTTAGAGCACCCCACCACCCCCTGGCCTGGCAGGTAATTACCTTCACTTGGTCCCTTCAGCTCACTCCTAGTCGCACGTGTGTGACACCGGTCAAGAAGTTGTGCCTCATACTCCATTAAATATGGCCTCACCTTACACAGAGTGCATGAATGAGACAGAGTCACAGTGTGGTCAGTGAGGGATGGCTGGTCGTTGATCATCACCTTGAGGTTGCAATAAAATCCAATATCTGTCTGTCTTTTTGCTTTTCACGTGAGAACTACTTAACGGATGTAGATCGGGTTTTTTTTTCTATAATTTGCTTGAACATTCCAGTTGATTTTTGTGATTAAGTATCATGGTTTGCTTGCAATACCGATTTATTTGCATGAATCCGAGAGACACACAGCAGACTGAGTGGAGGGGGGCGGGGCCAGCTTCAGGGCATGAACCTTACCTCCGCTTAGCTAGCGAATGAGAGAACTACTTAGTGGATTTGGATTGTTTCTTTTTTTTTCCATAATTTACTTGAACATTCCGGCTAAGAATCACAGTTCACATGCAGGAGTGATGTATTCGTGTTAATCGGAGACAGAGGCTGTGGGCAAAGGAGAGGGGGAAGAATGATGTCAGGAGTGGGGAGCTGGGCGGGGCCCTGTTTCATTACTATGTGGGCGGGGCCACGGGGACGGTTAGCTATTGATAATATGAGAGGTAGAGTGGTGAATAGTTGGACCGTCTGGGATAACATGGAGCTTCTGATTGACGTGGCTATCAGTGAGAAGTTCGGGGCTCTTTGTGCAGACATCAACCTCCATGACTTTTCCAGTGATTGTCAGTCGTGGCTTTCATTTACATAATTTTACCTAGTGGTAGAAAGAACATCAGAAACATTTTGACGACACTCGGCCAGTCACTGCAAGAAAGATCATCGGTCCTATCCACTGTGGAACGAGCCCCGGACACAGACAGACGGACAACGTTTTGTCACCCAACTCACACATTTATTACTTCTAATATTTACAGTTCAGGTGCACAACCCAGTGCCTCTACACCAATCCCCCAAAGTCCAAGCCTCTCTCTCCAGTGCCTGCCTTCTTCAGGCTGCCTCCACTCCTCTCCAGCAAGACTCTCATCCACTTCCACCAGACTCCAGTCATCGTCTGAAGGGAGGCGGCCTCTTTTATACAAGCCCGGATGGGCTCCAGGTGCTTCCCGACACTCCTCCGCGGACACTCCCCTGTGTGGCGGAAGTGCCGGCTAAGTACCTGGAAGCACTCCGGGTGTCCCCAGTCTTATTTCCCCCAGCACTTCCGGTCCAGAGTTCTCCAGGCACTGGCGGTGACCACGGGCCCCTACAGGGTTGAGCTTCCAATCTCTGCACCCGTGGTCCCCAACACAACCAGGGCGGTCACCCCCTCGTGGTCTGGAGGAGGCGTAAGCCCTCCTCCGGTCCACTCGGGCGTCCCGGCTGGGTACCACCCCCAGCCGTTTGCCACACCACGTAATTCTTCCAAAAAAGTTGAATTTTGAAGGTCCCTAAAGTCCTACTGTCCACCACACTGCTTGGTCACTTGCTCCGTGTTTCTGCAGTTCTCTTTGTGAAGAAAAACTTCCTAACATTTGTTCCTTTAAATTGCTTCATTTCTTTCCTTAAGTGGCACCCAAACAGAAATGAAATGTGAAGTGAGTGAGCCAACAGAAGACCAACTCAGTCAGGGCCTCATTTTGTATCTCATTGTTTGGCTGGTAATTAAGGAAAAAGAAACAATTAAGGAGTTTCTATCAACTAAGAAGTTAATTAGCAGCAAAACAGGTCGCCAATTAAGAAAAGGGTTAGAATGAAAACCTGCAGCCACTGCGGCCCTCCAGGGGAGCCCTGCTTTAGAGTTTCAAGCCTGCGTCATTCAACCCGAGATGTTTGTTATACCAGAAAGTCATCAAGCTGTTAATACACTGAATTCAGAAAGTCTTCAGACTCCTTCACGTTCTGCACCATTTATTGTGTTGTACACTTCATTTGTAATGGATCAATTTGCCATTTTTGCCCATCAATCTACACCCAATAACCCATCATGACACAGTGAGAACATGTTTACGGAAAGGCTTGCAAATCTATTACATTTCAAAACTTGAAATCTCTCATTCCTGGAAGTATTAGAACATTAGTACAATCTAGCCAAGAACAGGCCATTCAGGCCAACAACACTCGCCAGTCTTTTCCACTTAATTCTTCTAAAGTAACATCAAGTCAAGTTCTGAAGGTCCCTAAATTCCTCCTGTCCATCATGCTATTTGCTCACTTATTCCAAGTGCTTGTGGTTCTCAGTGTAAAGAAAAACTTCCTAACGTTTGTGTGAAATTTCCCCTTCACAAGTTTCCAACTGTGTCCCCGTGTTCTCGATGAACTCATTTTAAAGTCACCGTCTCGATCCACTGGACTAATTCTCTTCATCATTTTCAACATGTCAGTCAGGTCACCTCTTAATCCTGTACAGGCTCAGCTCTTTTAATCTTTCCTTATAACTCGTCCCCTGTAGTCCTGGAATCAGCCCAGTTGCTCTTCTCTGGACTTTCTCTTGTGCTCCTTTGTCTGTTGGGCCAAAAACTGCACCCAGGACTCCAGATGGTTGTGGTGGAATTGCTGCAACCCAGGGCTCCGAAACTGTCTAGATGACTCCCTCGCCCCCCCCCCCGGGGGGGCCGGGGAGGGGGGGGCAGGGAGCCCAGCAGGGTGGAGCTTCGAGGGGGGGGGGGGGGGGGGGGGGGGGGCGCGGGGG
>JANRMT010062841.1:4910130-4920333 GCA_026402145.1 Polypterus bichir lapradei | reverse complement strand
TCCGCCAGTCCTTCCATCACATACTCCGCCATCTGCCACACTCCATAAGATTCACCTGAAAGCGTTCAGTAAGCAAAAGCATCTTCATTGTCTGGTGTAAGCAGAGTTAGAGACTCTAAAATGTTATGATATGTAATGACATCATGATGATGTGATATTCACTAGTGATGAGCGAGCACCAAAGTGTTCGGGTGTTCGGTCCGAACACATCGCGATGATCGTGTGCTCTACCAAGCACCCGAGTATAATGTAACTCAATGGGAGACAACCAGGCACCCCCAGCTCTGAAGAGGGGAGGGTGCCTGGTCCATTGGATAAGGTCAGAAAGTGACAGAAACACCACCCAAATGGACCAGGAACAGCATGGGGACGATGTCTGGATGCATCTTGGACTCCCAAGTCGCTGCTGGGAACCAGTTTGCCCGAGTTGTACGCCACTTTTACAGACTGACAAAAACACGCCCAAAACCCCCCAAAAAAATCAATTTTACAGGAAAAATGACGCTCTAAAACATTATATGCCAGGGCCTGCAGGTGAGCTGACGCTCTAAAACATTGTCGGGCAACCGGTGGAATTTTCTAGGGGCGCCGCGAAAACTTTTGTAAAATATTTAAAATTGCTAATGTTTTTGAACTTTTGGTTGATTAAAAAGATAATGTTCAAAAAAAAAAAATTTATGTTGGAAAAACAGATAACGGAACACTTACGTAAATGAAGTCTAAGAAACGGGAGAGACTTCAAATGATCGACAAGGAAATGCGCGTCTGTCTTTGGAAAATTGATCCTCGCATGTGCTGAAAAACAATCTCAACGTTCACATTAATTAAATTTAAGATTTATACTTTGATTCCTTTATTAACAAAATGTCTTTCAAACTTGTAAAATTAACTGTTTTTATTGACGATTGTCCATAGATTGTGTCGTCATGACTTTATTTATGGGCAGTCCCTCAGGTGCGCCGCGAAAGAAAATTTTTGGACTTAGTGCGCCGCAACTCGAAAAAGGTTGCCTTTCACTGATCTAAAACATGATATGGGAGTGCCTGCAGGTGAGCTGACGCTCTAAAACATTATATGCGAGTGCAGGCTGTTTAGCACCCGATGACGTGTTCCGGCCAGCCAATCACTGTAATGCCAGCACCTGACATGGCTACTGGCATTACAGTGAGTGCAGTACTTACCTGCCCCTTGATTGGCTGTCTCCAACCCGCAAAACGTGCGGGAAGGAGACTCGAGCATGGCGCACGAGCACATGTGGTGCTCGTTCGAGTAGCACCATGCTCCGAGCATAGCGATGCTCGAGCCGAACACATGTTCGGCCGAGCATGCTCGCTCATCACTAATATTTACAGGTCAGTTCCACACAAGTCTTTATTAATCACAGACCCTTGGAATGAGTGACCAAGCAGTGTGGTGAACAGCAGGATTTTAGGGACCTTCAACACTGATGTTATATTAGAGGATTGGACTGGCCGGTTTTGTGCGGCCTCTTCTCGCCCAGATTGTTCTCATATTCGAACGTTCTAATGTATTTTTTATTTGTCCCTACAGGTATAAAGGGGGTTGTCGAAGCATATCAGAGCTGCCTTCCAAAGATTCAACTCTACGGACCAACAAACATAGCCCCCATTATTCAGAAGGTAGCCAGCTCTGCCTCCGAGGAAATGCACACAAAAGAGGCAATGGTAAGAAGTGGCCGGCAACATTAGCACATCCTACTAATCTAACAAGACATTACAAAGGTGAGAAGAGAAGGCTCATCATCTTCAGGTTTCATTTCCTGAGGTGAACTGACCTCTCGAGAAGCATCAAATCGGACGATGTTGGGCATGAAGAGCATTAAAAACGCAAATTCCCAAAGGTGGAATTAAGGCAGGTATTCTAATAGGGCCAGACTTCAAAGCAATTTGGGGAGTTTTCATCATCGGCACTTTATCATCCAAGATGCTGATGTGAGATGAAGGGGAAGGTTTTCTAATTGATTTATTTAATGATTTTAGCGCAACCCTTGAAAGCACGTGCCGGCTTAATGAAATGAGTGCCGCAAGACGTGGTCACCAGCAGGCACTGGCTTCTGCATGATCTGTGACAAAATAAGATCAGGAGAGCAGAAGGAAATGCCTTCAGAACGGAAAGTCCGCAGAGCAACCACAATCCAAGAAGTCAAAAACCAGAGCAAAGATTATGAAAATCTAGAAACTGAAATTAATCAAAAGTGCAATACACACACACACACACACACACATCCATCCGTTATCCAACCCACTATATCCTAACTACAGGGTCACGGGGGTCTGCTGGAGCCAATCACTCGCATCATCATCATCATCAGGACTCATCATCAAGTCCTTCCATGAGAGGACAAAGAGGACTGTTTCATTTATGTTAGGTAGAATGCCCAGAGGGGACCGGGTGGTCTCATGGTCTGGAATCCCTGCAGATTTTATTTTTTTTCTCCAGTCGTCTGGAGTTTTTTTTGTTTTTTCTGTCCACCCTGGCCATTGGACCTTACTTATTCTATGTTAATTAATGTTGACTTATTTTTATTTTTTATTGTGTCTTCTATTTTTCTATTTCTTCATTTTGTAAAGCACTTTGAGCTACATTTTTTTTTGTATGAAAATGTGCTATATAAATAAATGTTGTTGTTGTTGTTGCATGCAGTTAGGTCCATAAATATTTGGACAGAGACAACTCTTTTCTCATTTTGGTTCTGTACATTACCACAATGAATTTTAAATGAAACAACTCAGATGCAGTTGAAGTGCAGACTTTCAGCTTTAATTCAGTGGGTTCAACAAAACGATTGCATAAAAATGTGAGACGACTAAAGTATTTTTTTAACACAATCCCTTCATTTCAGGGGCTCAAAAGTAATTGGCCAATTGACTCAAAGGCTATTTCATGGCAGGTGTGTTCAAGTCCGTCGTTATGTCTTATCAATTAAGTAGATAAAAGGCCTGGAGTTGATTTGAGGTGTGGTGCTTGCATGTGGAAGATTTTGCTGTGAACAGACAACATGCGGTCAAAGGAGCTCTCCATGCAGGTGAAAGAAGCCATCCTTAAGCTGCGAAAACAGAAAAAACCCATCTGAGAAATTGCTACAATATTACGAGTGGCAAAATCTCCAGTTTGGTACATCCTGAGAAAGAAAGCAAGCACTGGTGAACTCAGCAACGCAAAAAGACCTGGACGTCCGCGGAAGACAACAGTGGTGGATGATCGCAGAATCATTTCCATGGTGAAGAGAAACCCCTTCACAACAGCCAACCAAGTGAACAACACTCTCCAGGGCTTGGTCGGCGTATCGATATCCAAGTCTACCATAAAGAGAAGACTGCATGAAAGGAAATCCAGAGGGTGCACTGCAAGGTGCCAGCCACTCATAAGCCTCAAGAATAGAAAGGCTAGATTGGACTTTGCTAAAGAACATCTCAAAAAGCCAGCACAGTTCTGGAAAAACATTCTTTGGACAGATGAAACCAAGATCAACCTCTACCAGAATGATAAAGGCAAGAAAAAAGTATGGAGAAGGCGTGGAACAGCTCATTATCCAAAGCATAGCACATCATCTGTAAAACACGGTGGAGTCAGGCAGTGTGATGGCTGCCAGTGGCACTGGGACACTAGTGTTTATTGATGAGGTGACACAGGACAGGAGCAGCCGAATGAATTCTGAGGTGTTCAGAGACATACTGTCTGCTCAAATCCAGCTGAATGCACTCAAATTGATTGGGCGGCGGGCGTTTCATGATACAGATGGACAATGACCCAAAACATACAGCCAAAGCAACCCAGGAGTTTATTAAAGCAAAGAAGTGGAGAATTCTTGAATGGCCAAGTCAGTCACCTGATCTTAACCCAATTGAGCGTGCATTTCACTTGTTGAAGACTAAACTTCAGACAGAAAGGCCCACAAACAAACAGCAACTGAAAGTAAAGCCGCTGCAGTAAAGGCCTGGCAGAGCATTAAAAAGGAGGAAACCCAGCAGCTGGTGATGTCCAGGAGTTCAAGACTTCAGGCTGGCATTGCCAGCAAAGGGTTTTCAACCAAGTATTAGAAATGAACATTTTATTAACAGTTATTGAATTTGTCCAATTACTTTTGAGCCCCTGAAATTAAGGGATTTTGTTCAAAAATACTTGAGTTGCCTCACATTTTTATGCAGTCGTTTTATTCAACCCACTGAATTAAAGCTGAAAGTCTGCACTTCAACTGTATCTGAGTTGTTTCGTTTAAAATTCATTGTGGTAATGTACAGAACCAAAATGAGAAAAAAGTTGTCTCTGTCCAAATATTTATGGACCTAACTGTATGTATATCAGACATTGTGAAATGAATAGCCTTGACATGCAAAAAAGGTTTGGGGCAGCCACCCGTATACTTGAATCCAGGCTGCAAAAGGCAAATATTAAGTACAGATGTGTACGGACTTGAGTCCAGAACAGAACTGAGCAAAAGCAGGATGTGGTCTGGTTTTTATGGCTGATTGGCGGAAGTGACGTCAATGAGGCCGGAACCGGAAGTGACATCTTCAAGGGCTGGAATCAGGCAGGATTTCCTGCGTTTGGCCTGTAGGGATAGCAGAGAAAGGTTTAGTGCATCCCGCCACCCCCCGGCCTGGCGTGGAATTTCCTTCTATTGATCCTTTTAGCTGCCTCCCATGCACACGTGTGTGACAACATGTATAAATGAAAGAGCCATGTGTTTGTGTGTGTGTATGTATGGAGCAGTCTTGATCACACTCAACCACAGCTACAAGATGGTGCAGGCAAACACCGCCATGGAACAACGACATCGGGATAATGACACAGATGAAGAGACACAACGTCGAAATGAAGTAATCAGCACGGCTCAACAACGTGCAACTGAAACAGCTCAGCAATAGAGAGAAAGGCTTGAAGATTTTACTAAAAACACTGTCTATCTGGGGATATTTTCTCAAGACAAAGCGTAATAGGACCCATATGCCAGCGATACGGCTAAGATATGGTCTCACCAATGTCTACTTATGTATATACCAGTAACAGTGCACAACACGATAACGTGCATTGAATACACTTGACTTCAGCATTCCTGGTTTTCCTCCTCTTTCTTTCACTGTACGTTTATCATTCGTTTGCTCAGAGGTTGACGCACTTGCCGCTTCCTGAGCAGCTCTTCTTTTCTCCACCCTAGCGGCCCGCATCTTTTCTTCTTTTGTCAGCATCCTTTCACGTTACAACTGATTACGTCTGTGTTTGTGTTTCAATTACTTAGTACTTTTTCTTTAATTTTTCACTTAAGCTGGGCTTTTAACTTTTCAATCTGCCTCAAGAATGATTTAAGATATAGTCATATGAAAAAGTTTGGGGACCCCTCTTAATTCTTTGGATTTTTGTTTCTCATTGGCTGAGCTTTTAAAGTAGCAACTTCCTTTTAATATCGGACATGCCTTATGGAAACAGTAGGATTTCAGCAGTGACATTAAGTTTATTGGATTAACAGAAAATATGCATCATAACAAAATTAGACAGGTGAATAAATGTGGGCACCCCAACAGAGATATGACATCAATACTTAGCTGAGCCTCGTTTTGCTCCTTTGAGCCTCTAGACGCTGTCCTCCTATAGCCTCTGATGAGTGTCTGGATTCTGGATGGAGGTATTTCTGACCATTCTTCATACAAAATCTCTCCAGTTCAGTTCAATTTGATAGACAGCCTGCTTCAAATCAGCCCATCGATTGTCGATGATATTCAAGTCAGGGGACTGTGACGGCCATTCCAGAACATTGTACTTCTCCCTCTGCATGAATGCCTTTGTAGATTTCCAACTGTGTTTTGGGTCATTGTCTTGTTGGAATATCCAACCCCTGCTTAAGTAACTTCAACTTTGTGACTGATGCTTGAACATTATCCTGAAGAATTTGTTGATCTTGGGTTGAATTCTTGTGACCCTCGACTTTAACAAGGGCCCCAGTCCCTGAACTAGCCACACAGCCCCACAGCATGATGGAACCTCCACCACATTTGACAGGAGGTAGCAGGTGTTTTTCTTGGAATGCGGTGTTCTTCATTCACCATGCAAAGAGCTTTTTGTTCTGACCAAATAACTCAATTTGTGTCTCATCAGTCCAAAGCACTTTGTTCCAAAATGAATCTGGCTCGTCTAAATGAGCATTGGCATACAACAAGCGACTCTGTTTGTGGAGTGAGTGCAGAAAGGGCTTCTTTCTCATCACCCTGCTATACACATTTGCTGAATTGTACTGTAGAACGATGTACAGATACACCATCTGCAGCGAGATGTTCTTGCAGGTCTTTGGAGGTGATCTGTGGGTTGTCTGTCACCATTCTCACAATCCTGCCTCTGCATATGCCGCTCCTGTATTTTACTTGGCCTGCCAGACCTGCTGGGTTTAACAGCAACTGTGCCTGTGGCCTTCCATTTCCTGATTCCATTCCTTACTGTTGAAACTGACAGTTTAAACCTCTGAGATGGCTTTTTGTAGCCTTCCCCTAAACCAGGAGACTCAACAATCTTTGTTTTCAGATCTTTTGAGAGTTGCTTTGAGGATCCCATGCTGTCTGTCACTCTTCAGAGGAGAGTCAAAGGGAAGGAAGCACAACTTGCAATTGACCTCCTTAAATACCTTTTACCACTCGTGATTGGACACTCCTGTCTATGAAGTTCAAGGCTTAACGAGCTCATCCAACCAAGTAATCAGCATTGAGCAGTGACAGGCATTCAAATCAGCACAATGACAAGGGGACCCACATTTGATTTAATTTCATACACTAAATACTGCTTCACTAAAAATCTTTGTTCAGAAAACACTGCAGTACTCAGATGTTCGTAGGAAATGAAAGACATACCACTGTTATCTTTTTTGTTGAAAAGAGAGTAAACTTCATATGACTACAGTATATACAGTATATATACTGTATATCTGTGTGTATATATATATATATATATATATATATATATATACACAGTGTATATATATATATATATATATATTGTGACGGCCAGCCGGGTCCCATGCCCGGCCGTACACCTCTGCTGCATACGTCCCGGGGGAGCCACCATGGACAGTGCAATGCCTCCCCCGGGGCGCCTGGGGGCAGCCTTCCTGGCCGTGGGTCCTTCCTCAGTCTCCCCTGTGGCTGCATGGGACATGGAGTCCACCACAGCCCGGTTGGGAGATGGGGTGGCAGCTAGGGGGTGCTGCGGAGAGCCAGCCGCCACAATGGACGACTTACCAGCCCCTTCCGGAGGTGCAATTAAGACCAGCTGGTCAGGCACCTGGAGCACTTCCGGGTGGGCTATAAAGCGGGCCAACCTCCCTTCATTCGGGGCCAGAATCGGGAGGCAGAGGACGAGGTTGCCTGGGAGGAGTGGTGGTGCCGGGAAGGGCTGTTTGAGCTGTGTAGTTGTGTTTTGGAACTGTGTTGGGCCTGTGGGACACGGGGAAGACGTGCGCCCACGGGTGAAGAAAAAATAAAAGCCTGTTTATTTTACACGTGCCTCTGCGTAAGTCTGTGCCGGGTCGGGCGCTACATAGCGCCTTTTACAATATATATATAATATATATACACACACTAGGGGGCTCTGTCCCCTGCTTGTTTCGCTTGTTTCGCTTGCTTACCCCCTACTCGCCAGTCATTTTCTTCCCGGATCTGCCACTTGTAACGAATCGTGTTGTGCTTTTGGATTAACATAAATGTCAACTCTGTCTTTGATATCTCTGTCTTTCAAACTATTCTTACAGAAATCCAAGAAAACTTCTTTGTCTGTGTTTTTCAGATAAATTTCGTGCAAAGTGCAATACTTTTGAACGTATGGATTTGTTTCCAGCATTGGCTGTAGAATGTCCATTCGTTTAACTCTTTGTTGTATTGCCTCTCTGTGATCATAAATATAAACCTGATCGAATTGTGGTTTCTTTGAAATTAAACTTGTCGTAGCTTTAATCGTTTCGGGACCACAGTTGCTCATAGTGTATGGTCTTGAATCGTGTAAGTCTATGTTTTGAGCATTGAATGATGCGAACAGATTATTGTAGATTTGGATATTTTGTTTGTAGTGTTTGTAGATTTCACTTTCACCAAATAACAAATCTTTTAATTATCACGGTTATGCCTCTTCACTGGGAAGAAACACTACTTTTCCCTGATGACAACACGAATTAGACGCTCTACAAGTCTCTAAACAATATCTACATACTTCTGTTTTGCTGTTCTGTTATTTCACCGAGTAATAATTTCTGTTTGTTTGCGCTAACGCGATCTTTACTATCAGTTTTTGAGACTTTCGAATTTTAGTACTTTCATAATCTCTAACTTGCTCTGCATGTGTATCGTGCAAACATTTTTGAATTCTTTACGACATTCTACTTTTGTCATCTTCTCTTTGTCTTTTATTTCTGCCCCCATTTAGACCTGTTAAGTTTTCAAGTCCACTTGGTCCGGGCTGATTATAACTTTCTTTACTTTCCGAATTTGCACTTAGATTATTATTGTTCTTTTTTGCATTATTTTCTCTCCAACGCTTTTGGGCCTCTTTTCGTCATACTGCCCTTTCTTCTTCGCTTACTCGTTGATGTTTCATCTAGAACGTTTAAAATTATTGTCCAGAAAAGGACTGCATTGAAGGAAACAAATAGATTGTATGTCTCTCTGTTATAGAGAAAGCTGAGAGCACAGGAACTGTGTCTGACAATAGCATTCACATGAATGAGAGGTCAGTGGACTGTGGGCCTGGTTAAATCTCTTGGCACAAAGTCTCGTATTACAGGACTTGAAATGATCTCTCTGAAAAAGTCTTGTCTCATCCCAGGATTTTTTAATATAATAGAGCGATATATGGCCACTAAAGTGGCCAGTGAGTGTGCGTATATATGTCTGTAGGTAAATACAGTGGCTTGCAAAAGTATTCGACCCCCTTGAACTTTTCCACATTTTGTCACATTACAGCCACAAACATGAATCAATTTCATTGGAATTCCACGTGAAAGACCAATACAAAGTGGTGTACACATGAGAAGTGGAATGAAAATCATACATGATTCCAAACATTTTTTACAAATAAATAACTGAAAAGTGGGGTGTGCGTAATTATTCAGCCCCCCGAGTCAATACTTTGTAGAACCACCTTTTGCTGCAATTACAGCTGCCAGTCTTTTAGGGTATGTCTCTACCAGCTTTGCACATCTAGAGACTGAAATCCTTGCCCATTCTTCTTTGCAAAACAGCTCCAGCTCAGTCAGATTAGATGGACAGCGTTTGTGAACAGCAGTTTTCAGATCTTGCCACAGATTCTCGATTGGATTTAGATCTGGACTTTGACTGGGCCATTCTAACACATGGATATGTTTTGTTTTAAACCATTCAGTTGTTGCCCTGGCTTTATGTTTAGGGTCGTTGTCCTGCTGGAAGGTGAACCTCCGCCCCAGTCTCAAGTCTTTTGCAGACTCCAAGAGGTTTTCTTCCAAGATTGCCCTGTATTTGGCTCCATCCATCTTCCCATCAACTCTGACCAGCTTCCCTGTCCCTGCTGAAGAGAAGCACCCCCAGAGCATGATGCTGCCACCACCATATTTGACAGTGGGGATGGTGTGTTCAGAGTGATGTGCAGTGTTAGTTTTCCGCCACACATAGCGTTTTGCATTTTGGCCAAAAAGTTCCATTTTGGTCTCATCTGACCAGAGCACCTTCTTCCACATGTTTGCTGTGTCCCCCACATGGCTTGTGGCAAACTGCAAACGGGACTTCTTATGGTTTTCTGTTAACAATGGCTTTCTTCTTGCCACTCTTCCATAAAGGCCAACTTTGTGCAGTGCACGACTAATAGTTGTCCTATGGACAGATTCCCCCACCTGAGCTGTAGATCTCTGCAGCTCGTCCAGAGTCACCATGGGCCTCTCGGCTGCATTTCTGATCAGCGCTCTCCTTGTTCGGCCTGTGAGTTTAGGTGGACGGCCTTGTCTTGGTAGGTTTACAGTTGTGCCATACTCCTTCCATTTCTGAATGATCGCTTGAACAGTGCTCCGTGGGATGTTCAAGGCTTTGGAAATCTTTTTGTAGCCTAAGCCTGCTTTAAATTTCTCAATAACTTTATCCCTGACCTGTCTGGTGTGTTCTTTGGACTTCATGGTGTTGTTGCTCCCAATATTCTCTTAGACAACCTCTGAGGCCGTCACAGAGCAGCTGTATTTGTACT
>JANRMT010062841.1:4854942-4885787 GCA_026402145.1 Polypterus bichir lapradei | reverse complement strand
TTCATTTGATTCTTGAAGTGCATTATTACCCAATAATGAGTCATACAGTTCTCATTCATTTGATTTATGAACAAGTCACATGATTCTCGTTCATTGAATTCTTGAACCGAATCATTACCCAAGAATGAGCCTCACGGTTCTCATTTGTTTGATTTGTGAATAAGTCACACAATTCTCGTTCATTTTATTGTTGAACTGAATCATTACCCAAGAATGAGTCATACAATTGTCATTCATTTGATTTATGAGCATGTCACATGATTCTCGCTCATTTAATCCTTGAACAGAATCATTACCTGAGAACGAGTTACATGGTTTCCATTCATTTGATTTATGAACAAGTCACACGACCCTTGTTGATTGAATTCTTGAACTGAATCATTACCCAAGAATGAGTCCCACCATTCTCATTCGTTTCAGTTATGAACAAGTCACATGATTCTCATTCATTTGATTCTTGAAGTGCATTATTACCTGAGAATGACTTATGCAATTCTCATTCATTTGATTTATGAACAAGTCACACAATTCTTGTATATTTGATTCTTGAATTAAATCATTTCCTGAGCAAGAGTCACACGATTCTCATTAATTTGATCAATGAACAAGTCACATGATTCTTGCTCATTTGTTTCTTGAACCGAATCATTACCTGAGAACAAGTGTCTTATTTAAATGATGCAATTTCAATATATTGTTATGCTTCACGCTTTCAAAGAGGTTTATATTATACAAAATAAATTACCAGCATGTTTAATATATAATGTAATAAATATAAATAAATTATGGAAGTAATTGATTTACGATTCATTCAACCTCCCAAAAGGTTTTTGTTATGGATGAATCAAGCAAATCAAACGAATCAATACACTTCATTAGATAGTTTAAAAGAATCGAGTCAGTAACGTAAATCAAAATGCTTCTGACTCTCCTCTGATGTGGACCCAACTCCCTTACCTGGCCTAGAGGGTCTTGATAACAAAAGGTCAGAGAGGGAATGACAATATCTCCAATCTGTGTCAGAACCCAGGACATCACAGCCACTATACAGAGTTAATGGCGTTCTAACAGCCACCGAGTGACACCCGAGATGGACTTGGGGACCAGGAAGGACAGCACAATGGATGACTGCCTGCTATGGGCAGAGCGTTCCTATCTACACTGGATTGGTAGCTTCCTGCAAGACAAAACCCCATTATGGACTCCTGCAAGGCAGCATGGGAGTTGTGGAACCACCAGAGGGAATAATGATGATACAAGGACCTCTGCAGTCCTACCTGACCTGGAAGTGCTTTCAGGAGGCAATTGATTAAGTACTGGAAGTACTCCCGGGTCTGGAGTTAAAAGAGAGCTCTCTGCTCTGCTCAGGGAGTCGGAATTGGGATAAGAGTGGGACAACCCTCACCTGGGAGGAGCGGAGGAAAGGAGAGGAGAAGAGAAAAGGATTGAATTGTGTACTACAAGGTACTGTTTGACAATAAAATTACCCAAGAAAGTCGTTGGGTAGTTGTGCCTGGGGTTTGGGGTGCTGGTACGCCCCCTAGTGGTCACGACTAATATTTAGTTTAATACCATTTTGCGTCACATAAACTGGTGCAGGAAGTGCTTGATTTTCATCGGGTTTACATTTGTTGAATCCTGTCAACCTGTCATAGGGAGCCGAAAAAAAGTCTTCACCCCCTAGAAGATATCACGTTTTACTGAATCTCAGTAGACTGAAAAACAAAAAACAACTCTTTAATGTCAACGTGAAAAGAGACCTCTGCAAGGTGGTCTCAGTTTTATGTATGCCTGAGGCAGGCAGCTGTCCCCAAGTACTTCAAAGCCACCACCATCATACCCGAGCTATAGAAGCCCTTTGTCTCCTGCTTCAAAGACTGTTACGACGTAAGGAGATCATGGGTTGGCATCCCAGGTCCTCCCTTCAGGGAGATCTCTTTGAGTAGTAAGAAAAGCGATATATATATAGTATCTCACAAAAGTGAGTACACCCCTCACATTTCTGTACATTTTTATTATATTTTATCATGGGACAACACTGAAGATGTGACACTTTGACACAATGTAAAGTAGTCCGTGTACAACTTGTATAACAGTGTGAATTTGCTGTCCCCTCAAAATAACTTAACACACAGTGTTGTTACAGTGTGTAAACCGCTGGCAACAAAAGTGAGTCCACCCCTAAGTGCAAAATGTCCAAATTGTGCCCAATTAGCCATTTTCCCTCCTCGGTGCCATGTGACTCGTTCGTGTTACAAGGTCTCAGGTGTGTTAAATTTGGTGTCATCGCTCTCACACTCTCATACTGGTCACTGGAAGTTCGACATGGCACCTCATGGCAAAGAACTCTCTGAGGATCTGAAAAAAAGAATTGTTGCTCTACATAAAGATGGACGAGGCTGTAAGAAGATTGCCAACACCCTGAAACTGAGCTGCAGCACGGTGGACAAGACCATCCAGCGACAGGTTTAACAGGACAGGTTCCACGTGGAACAGGCCTCGCCATGGTCGACCGAAGAAGTTGAGTGCCACGTGCTCAGTGTCATATCCAGAGGTCGTCTTTTGAAAATAGACATACGCGTGCTGCCAGCATTGCTGCAGAGGTCAGCCTGGCAGTGCTCAGACCATACGCCTGCTGAACATGGCATCAAATTGGTCTGCATGGCTGTCGTCCCAGAAGGAAGCCTCTTCTAAAGATGATGTTTGCTGAAGACAAGCAGACTAAAGACATGGATTACTGGAACTGATGAGACCAAGATCAACTTATTTGGTTCAGATGGTGTCAAGCGTGTGTGGCGGCATCCAGGTGAGGTGTACAAAGACAAGTGTGTCTTGCCTACAGTCAAGCATGGTGGTGGGAGCCTCATAGTTTGGGGCTGCATGAGTGCTGCCAGCACTGGGGAGCTGCAGTTAACATGTACTGTGACATACAGAAGCAGAGCGTGATCCCCTCCCTTCGGAAAGTGGGCCACAGGGCAGTATTTCAACATGATAACGACCCCAAACACACCTGAGGGTAAAGGTGCTGGACTGGCCAAGCATGTCTCCAGACCTAAACCCTATTGAGCACACGGAAGGTGGAGGAGCGCAAGTCTCTAACATCCAGCAGCTCCGTGATGTCGCCGTTGAGGAGTGGAAGAGGATTCCAGTGGCAACCTGTGAAGCTCGTATGAACTCCATGCCCAAGAGAGTTAAGGCAGTGCTGGAAAATAATGGTGGGTGGCCAAACAAAATACTGACACTTTGGGCACAATTTGGACATTTTTCACTTAGGGGTGGACTCACTTTTGTTGCCAGCGGTTTAGACATTAATGGCTGTGTGTCGAGTTATTTTGAGAGGACATCAAATCTACACTGTTAAACAAGCTGTACACGGACTACTTTACATTGGATCACAGTGTCATATCTTCAGTGTTGTCCCATAAAAAGACAGAATAAAATATTTACAAAAATGTGAGGGGTGTACTCGCTTTTGTGAGATACTGTAAACGTAAAGAATCCTTATTATTATTATTATTATTATTATTATTATTATTATTATTATTATTATTATCACACCAATCATCATGAAGTGCTTCAGGGGGTAAATTTTGGTCCCACTTCCCATGATTCCTCTCTAGTTTGCCTATCACCCAAATCATTCCGCCGAGGTCGCAACTGTCTAAGGTTGTGCCGGTGGGTCCAAGAGGACTTCAGATGTTTGTGAATGTTCCAGAGACATTTGTTTTTTTGATTTGGTGGTCTGGGGCGGCACGGTGGCGCAGTGGGTAGCGCTGCTGCCTCGCAGTTAGGAGACCTGGGTTTACTTCCCGGGTCCTCCCTGCGTGGAGTCTGCATGTTCTTCCCGTGTCTGCGTGGGTTTCCTCCCACAGTCTAAAGACATGCAGGTTAGGTGCATTGGCGATCCTAAATTGTGCTTGGTGTGTGTGTGTGTGTGCCCCGCGGTGGGCTGGCGCCCTGCCCGGGGTTTGTTTCCTGCCTTGCGCCCTGTGTTGGCTGGGATTGGCTCCAGCAGACCCCCGTGACCCTGTAGTTAGGATATAGCGAGTGGGTTGGATAATGGATGGATGGATTTGGTGGTCTTCCAGATGGTTGGAGGAGTGATGTGTAACACGTTATATCCCTGTTATGTGAAACAGTTTCCTGAAATAGACGATCCCATGTCGGGAGGCACATTCAAAATCCCTAAGCAACAGGACAGAGAGAGAGAGAGACGGGACCCCGTTGTGTCCTAGTGCACCGCGAGGTCGGCATTTCCTCATAAGCCTTACAGGCCCACTGCCAGCCTTCTGTCTTTGTCTGCGCATTTGTGAGAAAGTTGCACCTGAACGCATTGCTGATTCCATATGCTGCTAATCTGCTTTCATTTGGATAAGAAGAGTAAATGAGGACGGCTTGGCTTCCACCTGGGGACGCGCTGCTGAGCCTCGGCTCTCCCAGGGAGCCGTAAATCCCCTGCTGGGAATGCCATTTGAATGAGTCCTGATCTGCCGGTTTGGGCAGTTTGCATTTATTCCTTTCTGGCTGAAAATGTGTAATCTGCTCTCGAGCATTTGCAGATTTAATTCATTTGATTCCAAAATCCCAAAGGCGGCAAGCAACGCATTCTGTTAATTTGGTTCTTGTGCAGCTGATTGGTTAATTAAAGGGGAGAATTGTCTTTCGGCTGAGTAAATAGCGGCAGATAATAAAAAGAATGGAGAAGGATGTAAGGGGGGGGTGGGCAACATGAGGGTGGGAGATGAGGACGAACCTCCACAAACTGGAGGGCACATTGAAGGTTTAAAAAACAAAGAAACGTTCCACAGCAAAAGGAAAATGGGGTCTTGAGCCAGGGTCCCGGTGTTCAGGTGGGAGGTAACAGGGGCAGCCATAAAACTGAGCCCCCACAGGCCACGGAGGATTAGCTCACCTCAAGCCCAGTGAGCAGATGAGGAACAAGCATCGTGATGTATGAAGTACCCAACAGCCATACCTGAGTAAAAGCAGAGAGAACTTTCTGGAAAGTCTGATTTATCCAGGAGAAATCTGCCCAAGTAGAACATCAAAAGCAAATGTGATAGTGATGTCTCCCTTCCAGATGTTCCCAATAACTACTCTGCATGGTCTGATGTCCTGAACATCCTACTTGCAAGGAAGTCCATCCCTTCTCTTGTGTGTTTGTCTACAGTTGACGTGAGTAGAACTTTGCTGAATGTAAACCTATGGAAAGCGGTTGGGCAAACAACATACCTGGCTGAGTTCTCATGGAATGTGTGAACCAGCTGATGGGTATCTTCTCGGACATCCTCAACATTTCTCAAAAGCAGTGCAGTCATCCCCTACTTCCTTAAAACTACCACCATCGCACCCGTGCCAAAGAAGTCCTCTGTCTGTTACGTCTTTGACTATCACCCAATAGTGCTGACATAGCAGTCATCAAGAAGTGTTTCCAGAGGCTAGTCTTGGACCACCTGAACGCTGGACCCCCTCTATTGCAGAATGAAATTCTGTATATAAGTTGATAAATATTTTGTACGTCTTTATTTGTAACTTAGACAGTAGGGTTATATCATTGATACGAACAGCAATGGTTTGATGGTTAAGACCTCTCCCCCCCTTTAAGGACGGAGTCTTTATAATTTTATGACAGGGTTGGGGGGAATTGTCTAAAACCACTTTGTCAAGGGATTCTCTGCAAGACCCTCTCAATCAACCCCTGCATGGAGGCCAATTCCCTAGGTGGCAAGCCTCACCTTAACAAATGGTATTGGGGGCAGGTGTGAAACCATTGTGTCCCGTCAGAATTCTGTTGGTCTAAAGTTGCCAGTTTGGTTTTAAATTGGAAGCCATTAACAACTTCTTCTTACAGCTGCTCCCATTAGGGGTTGCCACAGCGGATCATCTTCTTCCATATCTTTCTATCCTCGTCATCTCGTTCTGTCACACCAATTACTTGCATGTCCTCTCTCTCCACATCCATAGACCTCCTCTTAGGCCTTCCTCTTCTCCTCTTGCCTGGCAGCTCTATCCTTAGCACCCTTATCACATTATACCCCTCATCTCTCCTCTACACATGGCCAAACCAACATGACCTCACCTCTCTGACTTTGTCTACCAACCGTCCCACCTGAGCTGACCTTGTAATGTCCTCATTTCTAAACCTATCCATCCTCGTCACACCCTATGCAAAGGTGAACTGGCTGTGACATCTGTAACTCTCCATTGATTGTTGGATTAATTGATTAATTTGGCTGATCTGACTTGGCGGGTGTCCTCTTCCTCCCTCAATGCTCCACCCAGCATCTCTGCTCTGCACATGTCTAAACCAACGCAATCTCGTAAAGTTCCTATCCTCAGTTCCACTCTCCTTACTTCCCTCCTCTCCTCCTGCCTCCGGACACGTCTTCCACCTCTTCTTCTTCAGCGAACATTATCCCAATTTCCGCCAGCACCCTGTTGAATAACAGTACTGGTGGCATTTGTTGTTAACCCGGGGCTCGGTCAATCTGGTATAGAAAATTGTATTGTTATCCGCATATTGATTTGGCGAAATCATTTATCCGGCAAAAACCGGCTTGGGACCGGCACGAAGAAACACACTGGTTTGTGCAAATCCTGTGGCTGGGTTAGAAGCCATTAACAACTTCTTCTTTCGGCTACTCCTGTTAGGGGTTGAGAAAGAATAATTTGAATTAAGCCAATCAAATAAAATGTAACCCAATACAAACGCTAAGCTGTAAGAGTGTATTCTTGCAAGACAAATGTACTAAACTACCGTATTTACTTGTGTACCACACGACCTCGTGTAAGACGCGCACCCTAAATTTTACAAAGAAAATTGTGCGAGCAAGCGAGCGAGCCCAAGCAGAAGAAGTAAACATTACAGAATTACATTTCCTCGTGTATGACGCGCACCTGATTTTCTAATGCTAATTTTCGGGAAAAAATGTGCGCTTGGTACACGCATAAATACGGTAACTTTTAAGGTAGCTGTTGATATTGTATAATCAATTATTATGTGTGATGATCATTATGTGTGAAATGTAGACTATAATAAGAATGTGCTGTGCATTAACCGACAGTATAACATTAATCCTTTTATAAGCGGAGAAAAGATTCTTAAATTGTAACTGCCACATAGCCGTTGGAGTGTTGTAACCCTGATGGTGCAGAAGAACAGGGAAGTACATGTTTTGCAAAGTGCTGTCTCTGTAAAACTAGCCAAAGCTGAATTGCATAGCCTAAGTTGGATGGGGAACCTGGGACTGGGTATGCTGGCTACTGTGCACTTCTACATGTACTGATTTAATGTGTCATCATAAGCTACTTGCAAATTCTGCATGACCTCAAAATTGAGCTGCCATACTTCTTCTTTTTGGTTTAATAAATAAACTGGTATAAAACTGAGCTAACATCTGTAACAAACTGAGCTGTCAGGTGCTGTAGCCTCTGCCACCAAGAATAAAGAAATTGCTTTTTACTTTTAATTGGTGTCCGACTTCTATTGTTCTTCCACTTTCAGCATCCACAGGGTTGCCACAGCAGATCATCTTCTTCCATATCTTCTTGTCCTCGTCATCTTGTTCTGTCACACCCATCACCTGCATGTCTTCTCTCACCACATCCGTAGTCCTCCTCTTAGGCTTTCCTCTTTTCCTCTTACCTGTCAGCTCTATCCTTAACACCCTTCTCCCAATATACCCAGCATCTCTCCTCTCCACATGTCCAAACCAATGCAATCTCGCAAAGTTCCTACCCTCAGTTCCACTCTCTTTACTTTCCTCCTCTCCTCCTGCCTCCGGACACGTCTTCCCCCTCTTCTTCTTCAGCCAACATTAGCCCAATTTCCACCAGCACCCTGTTAAATAACAGTACAGTAACAGAAAATTGTATTGTTGTCTGCATATTGATTTGGCAAAATCATTTATCCGGCAAAAACCGGCTTGTGACTGGAACGAAGAAACACACTGGTTTGTGCATCCCTTGTGGCTAGGTTAGAAGCCTTTAACAACTTCTTCTTTTCGCCCTATTTTCTAATTTGCCCTTCATTTCTAAAATTCTTGAAAAAATAGTAGCTATCCAACTTCACTCCAACTT
This sequence comes from Polypterus bichir lapradei, assembly GCA_026402145.1. Lineage (NCBI taxonomy): Eukaryota > Metazoa > Chordata > Cladistia > Polypteriformes > Polypteridae > Polypterus > Polypterus bichir. The sequence goes on along the minus strand of JANRMT010062841.1, from coordinate 4,877,708 downwards.
ATCTCATAATAATCTGTATGAAGAGTTCCAGTCTGGTTTTTGCCTCCTCCATAGTACAGAAACGGCACTTGTTAAAATTACTAACAACCTCCTTGTGGCTACTGATTCTGGTTTAATTACGATTCTCATCCTCCTTGATCCGAGTGCGGCCTTTGGTACTATTTGTCCTACCACTCTCCTTAATAGTGTGATACATTAAAGTCACAAAACAAAGTAGAAGTGTTGGGGAATAAGCCATATATTGTAGTAATTCCATTGGTCAAAATATACAGAAAACCGATCAAACATACGACATTTTACTGGTGTTTTGTAAGTGGCATCGTCATGAAGGACCGGAAGTGACATCATCTGCCGGTTGGGGGGGGGGGGTGGTTGGGTTTGAAGTGACGTCATCATAAAGAGCCAGAAGTGACATCATCTGGAAGAGCCGGAAGTGATATTGTTGAGGAAGTGGATGAGTCGCCATTTTCATAATTCTGAACTGGTGCAGGTATTGTAGAGTTATTTGTCGTCATTGTTTCCGTACGGTCAGAGAGAGAGGCATCATTACCACAGTACAACTCCTCATCTATCCATTCTTTACTCACCTGAGGACCTGTTGACTGCCTCCTAAGCGCACGCATGTGACAATAGATTATCTTTGATTGGCATTACCCACACTCCACTAGATTGGTTCAGATCCTACCTCTCAGGCCACACTCAGTTCATTCAGCTTAAAACTTTCACATCCTAACCCACCGCTGTTACTTCAGGTGGGCTCTGTCCTGGGGCCTCTTCTCTTTATTATTTACCTTCTTCCCCTTGGCAATATCCATCCATCCATTATCCAACCTGCTATATCCTAACTACAGGGTCACGGGGGTCTGCTGGAGCCAATCTCAGCCAACACAGGGAGCAAGACAGGAAACAAACCCCAGTGAACCCAGGTCTCCTAACTGCTAAGGCAGCAGCTCTACCCACTGCACCACCGTGCCGCCCCCCTTGTTAATATCTTTTGTAAATATAACATTCATTTTTACTGTTATGCTGATGACCCCCAGCTCTACCTTGCTAGTAAACCCACCTCTTCTTTTCCACCATCTTTGCTTATTGGCTACATTACTGAAATTAAATCCTGGTTTTCTTCAAATTTTCTTAAACAGTGACAAAACTGAGGTTCTCCTCATTGGTACAAGATCATCATTATCCAAAGCCGATAATCTTTCACTTGCTATTGATAACTCCTTTGTATCCCCTTCATGTGTAAAAGCTTTTGTAGCACGCAGACTATGTGCTTTCTCGCCACCCTGACAATATAGTCTGGTTTTACAGCTGTTGTCAGCCTCTGTACGACAAACTGTTAGCACGATTTCCAAAAGCAAAATTTTTGGAGGGGTTACCTTCTTCCTTAAGCGACGATGAACTACTGCCGCCTGACACAGTTAACTTGGTGATCGCTGACGATTTGATGGAACAGATGAGCCATAGCGAAGAGATAGAGCGGGCCTTCACAAAATATACTCATCACAGGAATTTGTCCATCATTTTCTTGGTCCAAAATTTATTTTTTCAAGGCAAGAAAAGTAGAACAATTAATCTGAATGCCAATTACATCACCCTGTTTAAAAACCCGAGAGATAAGCTGCAAATTACAAATTTAGCTTGTCAAATGTACCCTGGGAGGGTTACATTTTTTTTGGAGGCCTTTGAGGACTCTACGAGGGCCACTTACGATTACCTGTTGGTGGATCTGAAAGCCCATACGCCTGATGAATTTCGTTTACGTACCGGATTGTTTCCTCCCGACTGGCCTGCGGTGTACATCGTGAAAAGATAAAGACGTACGATTTTCCAAGTACAGTGGAACCTCGGGTCACGAACATCTCGGAACACGTACAATTCTGGTTACGACCAAAAAGTTTGCCAAACTTTTGCATCTGTTCACGACCACACACTCGGGTGACAAACAAGCCAGTTTCCCTTCCAGTTGGTACAGCCGATGATTTCTGCACGTGTTCAGTCTCTCCCTGTACATCAGCGTTTCTCAAACCTTTAAGTATTTGCAACCCGCGTTTTCATAACAGTTTTCATCGCACCCCCTAACATTTTTTTGAAATTTAGATGCATATTTTATTATACCTACTTAACTTTTATCGACATTTATCTAACTCTATATTTATTGTTCTAGTATCAGAATGTAGTTTAAGTTAATTTGTTTTGGTTTCAACAGATGTTTTTTTCATATTTTTGATTCTTGTTTTCTTTTTTTCACATCTTCGCGTCCCACTTTTTGTTACTTCATGCCCCCCTGGGGGGGCCCGCCCCACAAGGTGAGAACCACTGCTGTACATTGTTCTCGGTCAGACGTGCGTGCATGCAAGGTAAGTTTTCTTGGTTGTTTATGGTTAGTTTTTGTATAAATTACGGATTTTTCCTTTTCATTTTATTCCCTGTGCTTAAAAAAGTGTTTACAGCGAGCGGTTCGTAAGGCTGTAGCGTGAACTCTTGCAATGTTAGTTTTCTCTGTTCAAGGTTTTCTCAGTGTTATTCAATGTTTTTACATTTAGTTTACTATTACAATGTGCATTCTATGGTATAATTAACTATTTTTTGTGCTTAAAAATCTTTTAAAAAAATATATTTACATACAGTTCGTACGGTCCAGAACGGATTAATTGTATTTACATACAATCTTATGGGGGAAATTAGTTCACGTCACGACCAAATCGGGTTGCGAGTTTTGGAACGAATTATGGTTGTGAACCTGAGGTTCCACTGTATTTGAGAAAGAGCTGGCATGTTGCGCAGAATAAAAAGAAATCTCCCTCTGCTCAAGACCCTGAATAGGGTTTCCTGTCGCCGAAAAGAAGCGGTGGTGAGCAAGGCTCCGGACAATTTAATTTACGCACTGGCTGAAATAGCTCTCAATGCTTTAAAAGGCAATGTACCACTGACGTCCAGACAGTTCAAGCTGCTGAAGAAGCATTGTTGCACCTTTAAAAAACTTACCATTAAAAAAAAAAAACTCTTTTAAATCAGAAAAAAGGGTTTCTCGGAGCCCTATTAAGCGCAGCCATTCCTTTTATTACTAGTTTAATAGGTTCGAGAGTATAAATATGGAATACATGCACAAGATGTACCTGGTACCTCAACAACAAATGGCTCAATTGCAACAGAAAGTCCCAGTTTCAAGCGACCGTTTTAAGTACTACGGAAAGTGAACTGGATAAACAAATGAAATTCATACTTGAACACCATAACTTGAGTGCCGATGCAAAAGTAAAACTTTACTGTATATGACCATTGTCACAGATGGCTGGGGTTCTTACCTGGCCGGGACACCTAAAAGGACCGGAAGGGGGCAAGAATAGCTTCCGGGCCACGAGGGGGCAACCTCCCTGGAACAGGAAAGGACCACGGGAAAAGAGAGAAAAGATTATAACTCGTTGGGACTCGTGGCCACCGCCAGAGGGCACCTTAAATCTCGTGGGACTTCTAGTTACTTCTGCCACACTCTGCAAGATGGTGGAGGAACCTTCCAGGGATGCCCGGAGTGCTTCTGGTGTAAAGGGCAGCACTTCCGCCACACCAGGAAGTGCTGCCGGATGGATGTCATCAGCCACCTGGAGCACATCCGGGCAGGAATAAAAGGGGCCGCCTTCCAGCAATCGGGGAGCTAGAGTCGGGAGAGGGAGCAGGACGAAGCTCCCAGGAGGAGATTGGCGGCCAAGGAGTGAGAGAAAGAAGGATTATTGGGTGATTATTGCTTTATGCATTGTGTGGTGTTTTGGGACTGTGTTTATTTAATGAATAATAAACGTGTGACTTTTATAAAGATGTGGTCTCCGACTGGTGGTGTCCGGGCAAGTCTCACACCATCTTTCAAAGATATCTTATCTTTGTTAAAAAAGCGGATAAAGAAACCAGTGCTCTGACGCTATTGCTGCCTGCAGAGAGCAAGGAGGAACCACCAGTTGAGATCAAAGAGTCTCCTAGTATCCCAGAAGATCGGGTTTACGATGAGATTTTGAAAAGTGCGCAGGATAAGTCAAAGAAATATACCGAACGTATTTTACAAAAAATGTCGCATAACACTAATACAGCCTACTGGAATGGCTTGGGAGAGTTTGTGTTTTGTGGGGAGCCATTAGTAGGTACGAATATGATTGATCTAATGCGGAACTTGACTGCCCATCACAACATACTGTCCTTTTGCAGACCTAGGCGGTGGAAGGAATTTGTCAAGGCCATGGCCGGTTTGAACATTCCAACCTCCGCCGTGCCAAATGCAGACATGAGAGAACTTTTGGAGAGCTTCAAACCATCTGCCACGGACAGTGTCACTGCCTCTGCTTCAGGTATACTTGCTGGCAAGAAAACCAGATCTTGCAAAAAGAATGAATGGACTCCTCATTGTAATGTAAATATATTTTTATTTAATAAAATATTAAATTTGATTACAGAGTCTGCCTATTCTTTATCAAGATAATTACAGGTCATAGTACTTTGCATACAGGGGTGATCCTGAAAATGTCTAGAAGTGTTCTTATACAAGGTGCTGACAAATTATTGAACCATATAATCGTCCTTGGTGACGTCATTACAATACAAGTTCATGACATCTTTATAAGAGTGTCATTTCCATTTGTGATGCAGGAAAAAAATAGAGTGTTGCCCGCAGATGGTGGAAAACCAGGTTTGAAGCTGTCGGGTATGGTGAATAATTTCTTTACAGTTTCTGTTTAAAAAGCTGTGTATTTCCATAGGAAAATAGATAAAGTCTGGTGGGCCGCCGTAGGAATTGAAACCTTCTCCAGTTCTATCTTCTCTGAGATGTATCTCCAACCAGTGGTCTCCGGGTTGATTTTGATGGTGAGTATCGACAATGATCATGGCCAGGAGATCCATAAGTATTTTTTGAGGCAGTTTGTCGCACGCCAACACTCGACAAAACAGGTTTTCGGTGTACGGATTACGGGACATGAGTTCAGTGTTCTGCAGGGTGTTCATGCTTTTCAGTAATCATAAAGTATGTTTCTTCTCTGGTTTATTTCAATAATGTTGTCAAAGATGGCATAGACTATTAGATTCACAGTGTGGAGTAGGGGTACCCGAAAGCGGACTTCAAATCTCATGTTCCCGGTCTTCACCAATGAGAAATGATCACCGTATTCTTGATCAGGCGTCAAATCAAAGGCAAACAGGGTGTATCCCCGGGAGAAATCAGTACGGCTGATGGCTAGAGTCAGGTCTTTCAAATGCTTTCCGGAGGACAACACGAGGTTGTAATATTCTCAAGCTGTGTTGTTATTAGCAAAATTGGTCTGAAATGGCATGGCAGGAATCTGCTCTCCGTCCAAATACAAGGCCAGGAACTCCACATTGTTATGGTTGAAATTGAAGGGGTTTCTGGCATAATCCCCTGAAAAAGCATCATTATCCACCATGCCTATGACCACATACTTGGGCAGCTGACCCAAGAACAGGTTCTTCTGATTCCACACTCGTATCCCGGCCGACATACTGAAAACTTTCATATTCACTCTTTCCACGGGGTACTTGGCATTGGCGGACGTGAGAGATGGGGGTAGGCATCGACGGTCCTGGAGACTGGAATAAACTGTCTGCCTCAAAGTCGCTCGACCAGAGACTGTAATCAGGCCGTAAACTTAAAAACAACGGGTAGGATTCTTGTTTGTCCTGAATGCAGTTGATCTAGACCTCCATGTCTGAGTTATAGAGTTGGCAAGTTTCAGGCTTTGGAGCTTCAGATGGGACACCTGTGATTGTTATGCCGACAGCGGTCATTTCAGATTCTGTAGCATCCAATATGCGGAGAGCTTTAAAAGCTTCAACAAGTTCTGAAATTGCAGGGTCTTCGATCTGGCCCCGGTTGATAACAGGCTGAGAATTTATTGAAAAATGGGAGGGGTGTTGCTTAGAATAAAGGCGGGGTTTCCATTTCATCATCGCTCGATTCTGTCGATGTTCAGACAACTTACTCGACTGCTGCATTGAATACTAAAGGTGGTGGGCATGAGCTATGGGTAGTGACCGAAAGAACAAGATCGCGAATACAAGCGGCTGAAATGAGTTTCCTCCGCAGGGTGTCTGGGCTTTCCCTTAAAGATAGGGTGAGAAGCTCAGTCATCCGGGATGGGCTCAGAGTAGAGCTCCGCGAGGAATCCGATGAGGTGGCTCGGGCATCTGATCAGGATGCCTCCTGGACGCCTCCCTGGTGAGAGGCCCCGAGGAAGACCCAGGACACGCTGAAGGGACTATGTCTCTCGGCTGGACTGGGAACACCTTGGGATTCTCCCGGAAGAGCTGGAAGAAGTGGGAGAGGGAAGTCTGGGCCTCTCTGCTTAAGCTGCTGCCCCCGCGACCCGACCCCGGATAAGTGGAAGAGGATGGATGGATGGATGGCGGCGGGCAGTTTTCCTTTTCGTCATCACCTGATTCTGACCATGTTTTGGATGACTTAGTCTGGCCCTTGTCTGCCACTTCAGCTTGAAGAAACTCAGGCAGCAACTGTCTTTTAACACCTTTCATCCTAGGTCATTCAAATAGAGCCTGCATCATTTAAATCCACCAATCAGAGGAAAGGGGGAGGGGTGATCAAGTCATCAATCATTTTTGATTGACATTTTGACAGAGGCAGCCTGCCTTAATACTAGTCACGTCGTTAATGTCCCGACTGTGACGTTGGATTGTGTATTTCACCGTTCTTCATGATATACCACACAAACGACACATTTTGACTGTTTATATTGTACTAGCATTATTTTTATTATTCATTATTATTTTTATTTGTATCATTATTATACTTTCTACACTTCTGACTTTGTACTTTTAGTGTTTTGTACGTTTTACAGTAGAAAGATCAGATCTAATAAAAATGTAATTTTTCCACCCAAAAAAATATGATTTTTATATGTTTTTTCGAGAAAAAATGTAACAGTAAGGCGGCTACTAACATAGTGAAGCTCAAACTTTGTGAGTGTAGGTGTGCAGAAGTAAAGGCCATGGAGACCTTAATGGGGGAATTGGCTAATTGTTCAGTACATGCGCATGTGCAGTTAATCAGCCATCCCTCACTGAGGCTCCACAGAGCGTTTAGTGCACCCGCACTCACACGATTAATCAAATGGTCCAAGAAGGTCACGGTAGGAAAAGGAAAATTGTAAGATAAAACTGAGGGAAAAGAGAGCAGGATCAGGCGTTGGATCGAGTGCTGAGGAGAGGAAAGGAGGCGAGGTGGTCAGGAGGCTCTGAAGTGTAACGAGGGGAACGGCACTCCAGGGGCAGATCGTCGCTGCTGAACTAACAAGCAGGAACCATTGTCGGCTCGTGAAAATCTGCGGGCACTGAGGGAGGTGACATGATGAAGGAGTCGGGCTCTGGACGTCCCAGTGAGTCCCAACATAGGTGGCTGAGACGAGAGGCAAAAGTTTGGCTGCGTTTACTGCCGCCTGATCCGCACAGTGACACCCAGAGGGTGAGCAGGGGAGATGACAGATAGAGAGCACTGAGGGTGCGAAAGGGAGGAGACAATCTTGTTGCTGATTTCATTCCTTCTGTTAATTCTTTAACAGAACTACTTATTTATTTATTTATTGGTTTTTATCTTCACTTCCCTATTGGTTGTCTTTGAACAGATTGTGTTGTCGATCATTATATTGCTTCCGGAAGTGGTTTCTTAACAAGATTTTAGTAAAAATACACGTGATTGGGATGTTGTAAGCATACGACTGGAAGACTTCACATACAGATTGCAACATGAGCTTTCTTCATAGACGTTTTTGATATCATTTGCTGTTGCTCAGTGTTGGTCATCATAGACTTTTTTTTTAATCTCCATTCTGCTTGAAGATATGAGACTCAAAATGTTTCTTGACTATCATCACAAACTACATGGGGTAAGAGTAATAGGTTAGCTGTGGGAACGCATGGCCTGCTGGAAGTTTGGGACAAAAATCAAAGTAAAAAAAATAAATACAGTGCTGTTCGTCCATCTTAGAGATGGTGGCTACATATTCATATGTTGTGACAGGAAAAGATTAGCAAGAGATGAAGAGATTGGGAGAAAAGACACAGACGCAGGTAAAGCTCATAACCTGGAATTTGAAACAAGACTACTAATGAGAAGTCAAAAAGACAGGCGAAAAATCTTTAACCAGTAGAGCAAAAATAAGAAAGGAATTCATTTGTAAAAGCATGTAAGTGGTTTTAACATCCGCAAACTCGGACAATGAAAGGCTATTAGGGTGTCCATGATGCAGTAATCCAGAAAGTAAAGAAGGAGAACAAATAAATAAATGATAGTATCTGTGAATAAATAAATATATATATAAATAAAAAAATAATATAATATATATTATATATAAATGTCTACGGATGGAAGTGTGTTTGTCTGTCTGGCCCAAAAGTGCAAGGCTACAGCATGAAAGTCAAAGAAAGCGACTCTGTTGCCAAAGTGAAACCGCAGAGAAAAGAGAAACTCGCTTAGCCGCTGATAGACAACAGTGAGCTCGCCGGCAAAACAAAACCGCCAAGGAATGAGAACCTTGCTTAGCCGCTAATGCACAACTGATGCGATTGATTGATTGAAGTACAAGAATCCATAGTTTCTAGGAGCCCGGGCTTTTTACCGCACAGGCTTACACAGCTAATATATATATATATTGTGGTCAGGCGGCGGAAGGACAAACTAGAAACAGTCGAAATTTTGGGAAGCCAACTGGGTCGTCCCTTTTAATCATTGGAAGACAAAACACACAAAATGAAAAAGTAACAAAAAAATGGTGCTATTCCCAATCAGGGATTCCTCCTTTTGTAAGGAATTTTGAAAGTCACGTGCTCCGCCGTGCGGCTCGTTTGGGTCTTCCAGCAAAAGACGCCTTTTTCTTAGCGCTTCTTTTATAGCAAAACTTCCGGAAGGGGCAGGGTTAAGTGCCCTAACTGGGCGGCTTCTCGGAGCTATGAGGGAAGAAGAACAACAGGAAAAAGTCAGCGGTAGCCCCGCCCTCGTCATACCTCATGCATACCTTTCCCCAGCCCTTAGAGGAGTCCTCCGACACCAATGTGTAACTATATATACAGGGTGGGCCATTTATATGGATACACCTTAATAAAATGGGAATGGTTGGTGATATTAACTTCCTGTTTGTGGCACAACTTTTCAAGATGGGTGGTGACCATGGTGGCCATTTTGAAGTCGGCCATTTTGGATCCAACTATTGTTTTTTCAATAGGAAGAGGGTCATGTGACACATCAAACTTATTGGGAATTTCACAAGAAAAACAATGTTGTGCTTGGTTTTAACGTAACTTTATTCTTTCATGAGTTATTTACAAGTTTCTCTTTGTGTACAGCCATTGACATGTCGTAGAGGTTAACACGTGAGGAGCGGATAGAAATTGTGTTGATGTCTGGTGAACTCAGTAACCGGGTCATTGCCGCAGATTTCAATGCAAGACACCGTACGAGACCACCCATCTCCCATGCTACAGTTAGCAAACTGCTTGCAAAGTTTCGTGAAACTGGTTCAGTGTTGGATTTGCCAAAATGTGGACGCATGAAAACTGTCACTAATGAAGAAACATCAGTGGCTGTCCTAGCTTCATTCAGCAAGAGCCCACAGCGTAGCACTCGCCGCAAGTCACTGGAGAGTGGCATTAGTCGAACATCCCTTCGGCGGATATTAGCTACTCACAAATGGCATCCTTACAAACTCCAGCTACTGCAGCATCTCAACGAGGATGCCCCAGATCGGCGCACTGAATTTGCAGAATGGGCAAAACAAAAATTGGAACAGGACCCTCAGTTTACTCAAAAGATTTTGTTCAGTGATGAGGCAAACTTTTATGTGAATGGTGAAGTTAACAAACAAAACCACCGCTATTGGTCTGACACTAACCCACATTGGATAGATCCCTCCAAGACTGTTGGAACAAAAAAATTGATGGTATGGTGTGGTATATGGGGTACAAAGATAGTGGGGCCATTCTTCATCAATGGAAACCTCAAGGCCACTGGATATGCGAAATTGCTACATGATGATGTGTTTCACTCTTTATACACTGAAGCTGGCACGTTCCCTGAGCTTTTCCAGCAAGATGGTGCACCACCACATTATGGGTGTCAGGTCCGAGCATTCCTAGATGAACAGTTTCTTGGAAAGTGGATTGGTCGTCGTGGGCCAGTTGAATGGCCCCCAAGGTCTCCCGATCTGACCCCCTTAGACTTTTATCTTTGGGGTCATCTGAAGGCAATTGTCTATGCTGTGAAGATACGAGATGTGCAGCACCTGAAACTACGGATACTGGAAGCCTGTGCTAGCATTTCTCCTGCGGTGTTGCTATCAGTGTGTGTGAAGAGTGGGAGAAGAGGGTTGCATTGACAATCCAACACAATGGGCAGCACATTGAACACATTTTATAAGTGGTCAGAAACTTGTAAATAACTCATAAAGTTACGTTAAAACCAAGCACACCATTGTTTTTCTTGTGAAATTCCCAATAAGTTTGATGTGTCACATGACCCTCTTCCTATTGAAAAAACAAAAGTTGGATCCAAAATGGCCGACTTCAAAATGGCCACCATGGTCACCACCCATCTTGAAAAGTTTTCCCCCTCACATATACTAATGTGCTACAAACAGGAAGTTAATATCACCAACCATTCCCATTTTATTAAGGTGTATCTATATAAATGGCCCACCCTGTACATTGTAGCAGTAGGGGGCGCTATCGCTCCCTTGAACCCTCAGGTACCATGCCAGACACCAGGTAAAAGTGCAATAATCCTTTGTTTTATAATAATAATTATGTGCACCAAGCACCCTCCACTCTACACTATTCATTGAACAAACCAATCACAAATACAATAACAGTAACCAATCCTCCACTCCCAGATGCGTTGCCCTCCTACCACCCAGCTCAGCTCACCATCTGGGAGCTCCCACAATCCTTTTATAGTTCCTGACCTGGAAGTGTTTCTCATCCTTTAGTCCATAATTCCCTATCACTTCCGGGTCAGATAAAAGTCCTTTTTTTCACCCCAGAAGTATATCATCCCTTCCGCTCATGTGACTTGGAAGTACTTCCGGGGCATAGGGCAAAAAAAAGTCTTTGGTTCTCCCTGCAGCTCCCTCTTGCAGCCCCTGTCGTATCCAGCAGGGCTGAGGATAAAAACTACAAAGTCCATGACTCCCTGCTGGTCTTCGGGGCACCTCCATACTGCAGGGAGGGCTCCATCTGGCGGCTTGGGGGACTTGGCCGGGATAAACTGCCGGGCACAGTCCACAACATATATAAACACCTTCAACCAAACACAGAACACAAAACAGAAACGCTGTTCCTTGAGAAAAGGAAAGGTGCTATATACAGTAAATAAAATGCATCATTATCATTATTTTGTCATAGAATGTTGTTTCAGACCCTAACCCTAACCCTTTAAAGGTTCATTCTTTATCTGTGTGTTAAGGTATTGTCAAACTTAAAGCTTATTTCCTTCATGAATTTCTGGCTTCCGATCTGACTGCTTTCTCTCTGATTTTGATTTCCATTTAGGGATAATATTCAAGAATGAAAAAAATTTCATCATTAAGGTTTCGACTCTTTTTCCGGGTTTGACTACGTTTCATTTCCTGGTCCTCCTCTCGACATCGGGCAGAACAGAAGGTCACTTGTCTACCTGCCGACGTCCCTACCTCTGAGCTGTAGGTGTTAATGGAGATTGTGTTAGAAACAGCACCCCCTATAGACTCGGGGTGGAATTGTATACCTTGCTGGAGCTCTGAAGATTTCCTCTAAGCACACTTTTTCTTTCTTTCTTTCTTTTGTTGCTTTTAATATTAAGATTCAAAATAAAAAAGTCAAGCCTCTGTGGCTTTGTCTTTCCCAACCAGCTGTGCCCAGTAGCTTGAAGTAATGGGCGGCTGAAGCTTTCAGTGTTAAAGCACCTCAGAACGCTCAGGTCAGTAGTCTCTTAGGTTGATTTTTAAAATTCAGACAAACAAAAAAAAAACACAAATCCTCCCAGAACTTTTTCTATGGAAATATACCATCTGCTGCACAATTTTTATTTTTAATGATTTCTTTTGCTTTTAATGGGATTGCTTTACATCTGACCTTCTCAGCACATCCAATGGTTGCATTTGTCCTCGTGTTATTCTTCTAAAACGGAGAGGCACATTGTTGTGAACGTTATGAGTGAGGTAAATGTAGATACTGAAATAAAAAGTGAAAGACATTTTGTACGGAGCCTGCAAGTCAGTAGCCTTTCCTCACTGGGTTTCTGTGGGACCTCTTTGAAGTCGGCACCAGCAGGCTCTCAATTAAACTTGACATCATGCATAATTAAAAACGCACGCCTTCTTTGTCATTGCTTTGTGAAAGCCCATAGGGAGATCCAAAAAAAAAAAAAAAATCAAAGTTTGGAATAATAAAATAGAAATTGAAATATCCACTGCAAGCTTTAATTAAACGATTTCCGATATTTCATCTTTAAGCAGATATAACAAGAGGTATGAGGTTTTGATTAAATCTTTCTTGTTATGACACTATGACACTACACAACATGACATCCTCAATGCCACCTAATCCACTTCAGGGTCCCGGTGGGTTGGAGAATATCATGGGGCTTCATTTATAAAACTGCATGTGAATTTGAGTGTGAAAATATGCACACAGGAAGATATATATGACCAAAAACAAATAAATAATCAACTTTATAAAGCTTGGCGTACGCTCATTTCCACACAGTTGACTCTTTATAAATCACAATCAGCTTGTAAATGTGCATCCGTGAACCCGCCTCCAAACACCGCCCTCAGCCATCCATATATGGAGCATGCTAATCAATAGCGCTGTTGACCCCGACTCTCTTCATTCACTGACTCCAATGTCTTACTTGTGTTTCTAAATGGATGAGTAGTAACTTTCTCAAACTAAATAAGGAGAAAACAGAAATGTTAGTGATTGGCAATAAATCAGATCACTAGGACAGCATTTTTCTAGTTAAGAAATATAACAAAAGTTAGACCTCTTATAACATTGCAAGATGCTGAGAAATTAATCCACGCTTTTGTTTTCAGTCGACTAGATTGCTGTAACGCTCTCCTCTCAGGACAACCCAAAAAAAACATAAATCGACTGCAACGAGTGCAGAATGCAGCTGCTAGAATCTTAACTAGGAAAAGAAAATCCGAGCACATCACACCAGTCTTAGTGTCACTACACTGGTTACCGGTGTCATTTAGAAATGACTTTAAAATCCTGCTTATAGTTTACAAAGCCTGAAATAATCTGCTCCATCTAATATTTCAGAATGTCTTACACGTTACACTCCAAATCATAAACTTAGATCTTCAAATGAGGGCCTACTTAGAATTTCAAGAGCGAAACTTAAAAGAAGTGGTGAGGCGGGCGGCCTTCTGCTGTTATGCACCTCAAATCTGGATTACGAGTTTACCGATAGAAAGTCGCCAGGCTGATATGGTGGAGCACTTTAAAACACTGCTAAAAACCCATTATTGTAACATGGCTTTCTCAGAGCTTCATCTTAGTTTAATCCTGATGCTCTGTATATTCAATTAATTATCATGATTATTCATGGTGGCTCCAAAATCCATGCTAACCCCTACTTTCTCTTCTGTTCCTTTTCCGGTTTTTTGGGGTGGCGACCTGCTCCACCACCATCTGATCAAAGCACCGTGATGTCCCTCCATTGATGGATTAAAGGCCAGAAGTCCACGTGACCATCATCATCAAGTTCTTCCATGAGAACCCTTAATACCATGAGGACTGATTGAGGTCATTTATGTGAGGTAGAATGCCTAGAGGGGGCTGGTCAGGTGGTCTCATGGCCTGGAACCCCTGCAGATTTTATTTTTTTTCTCCAGCCGTCTGGAGTTTGTTTTTTGCTTTTTCTGTCCTCCCTGGCTATCGGACCTTACTTTTTTTCTATGTTAATTAGTGTTCCCTTATTCTAATTTTTATTCATCATGTAAAGCTCTTTGAGCTACATAATTTGTATGAAAATGTGCTATATAAATAAATGTTGCTGTTGTTGTAATCAGCCTCATACATATACAATCGCAATACTGCAGGACTTCATTGGTGTGGAAGAAATCAATATAAATAATCAGCCCAAAGAATCAGGCAGGAGGAAGCATGCCATCTGTCTTTATTGCTTTTCACGAATAGGGACTTCCCTTCAGTTAAAAGCTTAACAGGACGGAAAAACCAACAAACAAAAGGCGTATCCCTCATTTCTGCACTCAGCTTTATATAACAGATTTGATATCTAACTTATAGTATAAAAGAATATGTCTTAATGGCTACAAAAGTAAGCATCTTGATAATACTTCACTGATTTGTTAAAACACAAAATCACGTGCTGTACACTTTATCTCCTTTATTCTAATCGGTTAAAGTCCATTCCCCCGTACAGGCACATCACTTGGGCAGACGCAGCTGCTGGCCTTTGAGCTGTCAGCCTTGAATTCTGTCTATGAAATTTATTGCTTACTTGTGTCTTGAGAGCTGTACCGGCTGAGGCCTTGGCCTTCAACTCACAGTTTTCTGAACACTCACACTTTACTCCGACTTTTAACCATTTAACTCCTTAGCTACAACATTGGCTGGTAGAGCCGCCTTCCACCTGACTTGTCGAGACTCCGCCTCCTGCATTCAAGTCTGGCTGTGCTCCACAACTTGGAGCGTTGACACATAGGGGAGTTTCCATGTTTGTATCGTATGTCCTGTTTGGTGATTGTTAAATGTTAGTAGACAACACCTGTTTTATAAATAGGGGGTCTGGGTCTTTAAACAGGTTTTCATGAATGCGAGGGGCTTGTGGGATTTGTTGTTTGTAATGGTAGGCACTGTACATTGTCACACACGTGCAAATTAGGAGGGAGTGGAGGCAATTAGCAGCCAGTCCAGGGGGTGGTGGGGCGCACTAAACCTACCTCTGTTATCTCTGCAGGCCAAAACCTGCCCAATTCAACATCAGCAATGCCACTTCTGGTTCTGGCGCCCAGACCGACGTCACTTCCGGCACACAGACTGACGTCACGTCTGGCTCTGGAACCCAGACTGACATCACTTCCAGTTCTGGCAGCCAGACTGACGTCACTTCTGGTTCGGGCGCCCAGACTGATGTCACTTCCGGCACACAGACTGACGTCACTTCCAGTTCTGACACCCAGACTGACATCAATTCCAGTTATCGGCTTTTAAAGCCGCCATCTTTTCTAAACCAAATCAGTTGAATATGGAACTCAACTCATGCACATCAGTGCCTTTCTTAAAACCTTTTTTGCAGCCAGACAATACACAGGTGGCTGCCCCAAACTTTTCCAGGGTGTTGAGGCTCATTCTTTTACAACATATACAACCAGAAGAAAGGGATGTGGTGGTTCTTCTTGACTTCTCCATTTTCCATCGACTTCATCACCAGTAGCACCCAAAATCCTTTATGAGCTCGACGTTGGCGGTGTAGCTGGGTTTTGCACGACCAGGCAGTTACAGGGAATGGCGGAGGGTTCTTCTTGTCTGCAATTGCTGTTTGTGAAGCGGTGCTCCTCAGATGATTGTTCTCCTTGTGGGCACTGGTGGTAGAACTGTGTTCTTCATCCGTTTTTCCAGGAAACAGTTTATTGAAGGGGATTATTCCATCACATCTTTCCTTCTGGTAACCATTGTTTGCACTTTGGATCCACACTCATCAATTACTGTAAAGATTTTTCCAAGACTGTAAATATCGTCAGGTTTGTTTGTGTTGTTTGCTTTGTATTTTTGTCATTATCTTTCTTTTTTGTGTTTTTAAACATTGTCACACACGTGCGATTGGGAGGCCGCAAAAGGGCCTGAATAATAATAGTACCGCGCCGTACCAGGGGGTGGCGAGCTGCATGAACTCTCTCTCTTAATCCTCTGCAGACCATCCACGAGAACTCCCACTACGTATTGGCGCCTTTGATGACATCACGCCCGGAAACGATGGCCTTTGATGACATGACTTCCGGGAAATGGTGGCCTTTGGTGACATCACTTCCGGTCCCGGCACCATTGATGATGTCACTTCCTGTCCTGAGGATGTCACTTCCGGTCTCGGTCCCAATGATGTCACTTCCTGTCCTGGCCTTTAAAGCCTCCATCTTTGCAATATTAAATCAGTTCTGTTTTGGACTCCAACCTGTAAACAACTCAACAAAACTTACCATTTGCTGCCAAGGCATAATATACGGGTGGCTGGCCCAAACCTTTCTGATGTCTGTGGGCTGTTACTGTGACAGTTATTACAGTAAACCTCTATATATATAAAATCCAGTGTCTGTCTGGCTTTTCACGAGAGAATATACTTCATGGATTTAGATTGTGTGTTTTTTCTAGAATTTCCTTGAACATTCCGGTTGATTTTGTGACTTCTCTCATTGCTCAAAGCATCACAGTTTCGGTTGCAGGAGCAATTTATTCAGACGAATCTGACACAAAGGCTGCGGGCAGAGGGGAGGGGGAAGCGTGACGTCAGGAGTGGTGAACCGGGCGGGGACGCCAGCCTCTGCTTGAATTGCTCCACCTCTCACCATGTTTTGGAGCAGACCTCGTCACCGCTTAGTTAGCGATATGTTTGTTTATTGATTTTTAAAGTTTGTCCTGTTTCACTACTACGGGTTACGGCTAGTTTATGTATATATTGTGATATATGGCCAACTGTTTTACCTGGCCAATACCCCCACGCTGCTAGATGGAGTCCTCCCTGCAACATGGAGGTGCCCTGAATTCCAGCAGGGCATCATGGACATTGGAGTTCGGCTTCATAGCCCTCCTGGATACCATGGAGGCTGCCAGGAGACGCTGCAGGGAAGCACGAGTGTTTTCATTATAGCCCGGAAGTACTCCCTAATCACGGGGATGGAAGGAATGAAGAACTTCCGGGTTGAGGAAAAGAAGACGTTTTCATCTGACCCGGAAGTGCTATAACAACAACAACAACATTTATTTATATAGCACATTTTCATACAAAAAAATGCAACTCAAACTGCTTTACATAATGAAGAACAGAAAAATAAAAGCCACAGTAAGAAAATAAAATAAAATAAAAATACAATAAAATTAATTAGTATTATTATATATTATTTATCTATAAGATCACATGGACTGAGGGACAGAAGCACTTCCGGGTCAAGGACTATAAAAGGATGATGGGAAACCCCAGCAGACTGAGCCAGAGTTGGTAGGAAGTGTGATGGAGCTGCTGGGTGGAGAGGAGGATTTATGGTTATTAATTTATTGTATTATTGTGATTATTAATTGAGTATAGTGGAGGTGGATGTGCTTTGTGCACATTATTGTAAAAATAAATTCATTATTGGGACTTTTACCTGGTGTTTGGACATATTGTCTGCGGGGTTCAGGGGTCAACAGTGACCCCTACTGTCACAATATAAAATCCAACATCTGTCTGTCTGTATGTCTATCCGCTTTTCACGAGAAAACTACTTAAAGGATTTAGACCGGGATTTTTTCTGTAATATGCTTGATTCTGGTTGGTGGTTGATTTTGCGACTTCTCTCATCGCACTATGTATCATAGTTCACTTGCGGTGCCAATTTATTTGCGCTAATCGAAGAAACACACAGCCGGCCGAGGGGAGGGGGGGCAGGGATCTCCTCACTTACGTGCCAGTCATGGCGTGTTCCTTACCTCCGCTTAGGTAACGAACGAGAGAACTCAATGATGTTGTCTGGTAGGCTTTTCTCTGAAATTACTATCTTACTCTATTTATTTATTTGGTTTAGTACAGTGGGTGGCACAGTGGCACAGTGGTAGCGCTGCTGCCTCGCAGTTAGGAGACCCGGGTTCACTTCCCGGGTCCTCCCTGCGTGGAGTTTGCATGTTCTCCCCGTTTCCTCCGGGCGCTCCAGTTTCCTCTCACAGTCCAAAGACATGCAGGTTAGGTGGATTGGCGATTCTAAATTGGCCCTAGTGTGTGTGGGTGTGTTTGTGTGTGTCCTGCGGTGGGTTGGCACCCTGCCCGGGATTGGATTCCTGCCTTGTGCCCTGTGTTGTCTGGGATTGGCTCCAGCAGACCCCCGTGACCCTGTGTTCGGATTCAGCGGGTTGGAAAATGGATGGATGGTTTAGTACAGTGCTATATACTGTATACCCTGCCATTCTTTCTTAAACTCTGTGAAGTGCATTGAGCATGGGAAAGGCGCTATATAAATAAAATGTATTATTATTATTATTATTATTATTATTATTAATTCTTAATGGACTTCAATCTGTTTTTTTTCTCTAATTTCCGGTTGATTTTGTGACTTCTCTCATCGCGCTAAGAACCAAAGTTCGCTTCTGGTGCCAATTTATTTGCACAAATCTGAGAGAGAGACGCAGCGGGCCGAGGGGAGGGGGAGGCATAAAATGAATCAGTTGGTGCTCAAATTATTTGACACGCTGTCTCAGACATACACTTCAATAAATACTCAACGATTCAACGAATTTTTAAATTCCATTAATCCTCCTGGCGTGCCACCCCACAACTTAGCATTGAAAGTAAGAGCACTTTTAAGAAACCTGAGCCCACCCAAACTTTGCAAGGGTGCCCGTCTCCAGGGTCTGTCAGCTTCAGAATGACATAATAGAGGCGATGATCACTGCAGGATGTGGCACCGGCGAGAGGGTTTTAATCCCTCGCATTCCTCTAATCCCGACGGAGATGCCCTTTCAATTCAAGAGATTAAAGTTCCCGGTGAAGATTTGCTTTGCAACGTCAATTAAGGAGGCCAAGGGACAGACACTCAAGTTGGCAGGGCTTGATCTTAGCTCATCCGGCTTCTCGTATGGTCAGCTTTACGTCGCTTTCTCCTGGGTTAGAAACCTCTATGTCCTCGCCCCTGATAGCAACACCAAAAATATTGTATTGTAGAGGACCTCGGACAGGAAACCTATCAATATAAATTGTTCTCAATACAAATTGCATTTTTTAAATTTTTTTTTATTGATTTTTAAAGTTTGTCCTGTTTCACTACTATGTGGGCAGAGCCGCGGGGGGACAGTTAGCAGTTAATATATATAGAGTGGAAATACTGGCGGGCTTAGGTGTTGGCCTCATTTCATCCATCCCTCATTTTAAAAGTGCATCTGCTTCATCACTACGCAAATCTGGGGTTCACTACAAACTGAGAGCACAAGTTCATGCACTGCATTATAGCACCTTCTGGGGGTCCTGGAAAGACAAGACTTCTTTGTGTTGTTACTAGGATCACCCAAGCACAATCCTCTTCTCTCCCCCTCTTTCTTCTTCTCGTTCCACTCCTCCAGATGAGCTTCATCCTCCACCTTCTGATTCGGACTGCCAGAGTTGAGGTAGGGGAGCCCTTTTATGCCAGACCTGGGGGTACTTCTAGCGATGCAGCGCTGCACGTTCAAAGCACTTCCAGGTTAGGTAGAAGTTCTTTAAAGTTGTGGCTATCCATCCCTGCAGCTCCCCTTGGTGGCAACCATGGAACCCAGAAGGTCTGTCTTACAGGACTGCAGTTCCCAGCATGCCCTGCTGGTATCCATGCAGGCACCGTACCCAGGGAGACTGATACCTATTAAATTGGGGGGCAAATAGCATGTGAAATTAGTCTACCCCTGTCCTACCAATAAACTGGTCTCCCAGCCAGGTAAGGAGCCTTGAACCATCCTGACCAGAACGCCAGGCAATGCTTAAGGCACCAGCGACTGAATGAGTAGCCACCATCACTTGGCATGTTATGGCGCTATTGCTGTTACAATGAATAGTACAGGCCATATGAAACACTGAGGGCTCAGCCAGCCACCACATACAGCACCGTCATGTCTCCCAAAGCCACGTTGCCTCAATATAACCTGCTCAAAAATATTAAAGGAACACTTTGAAAACACATCAGATCTCAATGGGAAAAAAAACTCCTGCTGGACATCTGTACTGCTATGGACTGATATGGTGATGTGTGAGGAACGAAAAGATGGGAATGAAGAAGATCAACCGACAGAGAGCTGAATTCAAAGACACCCTGAAAATCCATCCATCCATCCATTTTCCAACCCGCTGAATCCGAACACAGGGTCAGGGGGGTCTGCTGGAGCCAATCCCAGACAACACAGGGCACAAGGCAGGAATCCAATCCCAGGCAGGGTGCCAACCCACCGCAGGACACACACAAACACACCCACACTAGGGCCAATTTAGAATCGCCAATGCACCTAACCTGCATGTCTTTGGACTGTGGGAGGAAACCCACGCAGACACGGGGAGAACATGCAAACTCCACGCAGGGAGGACCCGGGTAGCGAACCTGGGTCTCCTAACTGTGAGGCACGAGCTGAATAAACTGCCCATCCACTGCGCCACCGTGCCACCCACCCTGAAAATCAAAGGGAAAAAATGAGGCGACAGGCAGGCAGGCGAGTCTATTTGGCCGAAATTTCATTGCAGCAACTCCAAATCGTACTCAGTAGTTTGTATGCCCACCTCCAATGTGCCTGACAACGTCCTAATGAGATGGCGGATGGTGTCCTGGGGGATCTCATCCCAGATCTGGACCAGGGCATCACTGGGCTCCTGGACAGGCTGAGGCGTCGGATGGACTGAAACATAACATCCCAGCTGAAGGTGTTCTATTGGATTGAGGTCATGCTAGTGAGTGTGTTAGTCAATGGTATCAATTTCTTCATCCTGTCGCCACATGAGGGCAGGTATTGTTGTGCACCAGGAGGAACCAGCATAGGGTCTGAAAATGGGTCCAAGGATTTCATCCCGATACCTAATGGCAGTCAAGCCTAGCCTGTAGAGGTCTGTGCGTCCCTCCATGGATGTGCCTCCTCAGATATACCATCACTGACCCACCACCAAACTGGTCATGCTGAACGATGTTACAGGCAGCAGAACGTTCTCCACCGCTTCTCCAGACCCTTTCACATCTGTCACATGTGCTCAGGGTGAATCTGCTCTCATCTGTGAAAACGCCAGTGGTGGACCTGCCAATTCTGGTATTCTATGGCAAATACCAATCGAGCTCCATGGTGCCCACTAGTGGACATTGTTGGGCCCTCAGACCACCCTCATGAAGTCTGTTTCTGATTGTTTGGTCAGAGACATTCACACCAGTGGCCTGCCTGCCTGCTGGAGGTCATTTTGTAGGCTCTGCCAGTGCTCATCCTGGTCCTCTTTGCCCAAAGGAGCAGATACCGGTGGGTCCTGCTGATGGGTTAAGGACCTTCTACGAGGGGCCCTGTCCAGCTCTCCTGGAGGAACTGCCTGTCTGTCTCCTGGAATCTCCTCCATGCCCTTGAGACTGTGCTGGGAGACACGGGAAACCTTCTGGCAATGGGAGGCACATACTGATGTGCCATCCTGGAGAAGTTGGACTACCTGTGCCAGCTCTCTATGGTACAGGTATGGCCTCATGCTACCAGTAGTGACACTGATCATAGACAAATGCAAAACGAGTGACAAAACAGATGAGGAGGGAAAATGTCAGTGGCCTCCCTCCACCTGTTAACCCATTCATTCCTGTTTTGGGGTCATTTCATTGTTGCCCCTCCAGTGCACCAAAGCAGCTGAAACTGATGAACAAGCCCCTCTGCTACTTCACTGATCATATCAACAGCCCACAAGTTTCATTGACATGATGCTATACTCAGATTCAAAAGTCTTCCTTTCATTTTTTTGAGCAGTATACATGAATCACACATTGACCCGGCCACAGTACATTTTACTTATATAGCACCTTTTACAGAAATTCGGAAAGAAAAACAGGACATATACAACATTGGCAACAAATAATATCAGCATCAAACACTAAACAAAGTGTGACAGGTGGCCGTGGCCATCGGGACGCCAGCTGGATGGAAGGACTGGGGTTGTTTCATATCCATAGGGCACTACCTTCCCATCCTGGGTGGCTGTGGCAGCACGGATTCCTGCAGGGCATGCTGGAAGTTGGAGTTTGGTACAGCCCTGCTGGGTTCTGTTAGGGCCACCAGGGGGAGTTGCAGAGCCATGCATTAAACTTCCATCACATCTGGGAGTGATGGCAGGTAATGTTGATGAGCCACCTGCAGCACTCCCAGGAGCCGCCTCAATCCATTTGGGGAGCCAGAGTTGGGAGGGGGAAGATGAAGCTTGCCAGAAAGGAAGAGGAGGTGGGAGGTTACTGAGAGTAACCCTAGAGAGTAGAAAGGGACTGTGTCTTCTATACTGCCTGTCTGTGCCAGTTTAGGGCAGCTGTACGCACCCTAGGTTATGACAAAGATAAATACGAGAAACACCAAACTCTGTATAAGAACACAGGATCATGCGTGAGAATTGAAAGAGAGGGGTCTCAGTGGTTTGGAGTCAGAACAGGAGTAAGACAAGAATGTATTCTGTCACCATGTTTGTTCAGCTTGGCGTTGCACCGGATACTGTGTAGGGCTGATGAAATAGGAATCAGAGAATCTAGGATTACATTAGCAGTCAAAAGTTTTAGAATATCTCATTAATCAGCTGAAATGCAATGAATGACCTCAAATGATGAAAAGGTAAGCAGTAAACTTCCAGAGGTATAAATTTAAAGTTTAGGTTAGCAAACACTGAATAAAAGGAAATTTCAGAATATTACAAATGGGCCTTCTTCGAGGAACAACTAATAAGTTACAACCCACAGATGCTCTGTACCAGTTATAGTAAATGAAGCCTTGCAAGTTGACAAGCAGACAATTTGCACAGGTGTCCCAACTTGTGTTGATTACTTAAAAACCCT
>JANRMT010062841.1:4819438-4839942 GCA_026402145.1 Polypterus bichir lapradei | reverse complement strand
AGTTTTCTCTGTTGTTCAAGGTTTTCTCAGTGTTATTCATTGTTTTTGCATTTAGTTTACTATTACACTGTGCCTTCTATGGTATAATTAACCATATTTGTATTTAAAAATCTTTAAAAAATATATTTACATACAGTCTGTACAGTCTGCAACGGAATAATTGTATTTACATACAATCCTATGAGGGAAATTATTGTCGGGTCACGACCAAATCGGGTTACAACCAGAGTTTTGGAATGAATTATGGTCGTGACCCGAGGTTCCACTGTACCTGCATGATAAAGTCAATCTGTAATAATATTTATGTTCAGCTGTTCAGTTATGTTTAGCTTGTAGCCGACCATCATAATTACCAAAAGTGTTTCAGGAAATAAACTTCTAAAAATATTTTTTGTCCAGTGTGAAACTGAGAGGCATAGGTTGTGGAAAACCAAGAGAAGAGATATAAAACAGATAAATCAGTAAACAAAACCCATTAGCCTTTGTTGTTAATCTGTCTACTATGGTAGGATGTCTGGCCTACTTATCTGCCGAAATCTGTTAATTAGATCTCCTGATATACCACCAGCTTCTACTTCTTCCTCTCTGTGTCTGGCCTCTTCTGGTGAATCTTGTCCTCCCAACTCCAAACATAACAAAGCTCTAACTAGAAGGGACTTTTAAACCTTGGCCCAGAGGAACTGTTCCATACCTCCTGGCATCTGCATCTGAGCTTTGCACCATTCAGTGTAAAAAATGCAGAGACAATTCCCACATTTTGATTTTCAGTATGACCTTACCAGAGAAATGCTCTTTCAGAAGTTAATGTCAAAAATGCGTTTCTTTTATGCTGATTTTGAGGATGGCATTGAAGTTCTCTCAGTTGTGCGTTTGAGCGAGCAGACAGAAGACTACGTTGGACAACTTACCAATGCCAAAGGTCAAAGACCAATGGCTTAGTATGTCTGCCAGCTTGCAAGAAACCACTAAGATGGTGGCCTTCTTGCCTAATAAGGAAGATGTTTTACTGGGAATGCTGATGGCATAACTTCAGTGTTTTGAGGTACCTCTTGTTTGTTGTCCATGTTTCAGACAAGTTATGTGGCACATTCACAATTTATGCTGTACATATGGACTCAAGGTTTTGATTAACCTGACAATGGGACTGATTCCCTGAGTAAACAAAAGTTGCACTCATATATTTTAGCCATTGGAATACTGTATGTCTTCATCAATATTGTGACTCTCGGATACATTACTTGAAAGGTATGCAGATTAATGGTGCTTGATCTGCATTCTGAGAGCTTGCTGATGTAGGAGTGTGGTCTTGTTGATGGTAAAATTAACTGTGCTTTAATTACACAGAACTAACAGCAGCATGACCAGCAATAATAAAATACTAATGGGCCAGCAAGAAAAGGAGGAAGACATCTTTGTATAGCAGTGAATGCATCAATGTTGTGAAATCCCTGCTATTTTTCAAACTACATGTACAAGAAACCAGTCTAAACAAGGAAGTCAGTTGAATGGGGTTGAGTCTGTTAATTGGAGGACTGCGTACCTTGAAACAAATATTACTGTCTCTAATGTCATAGAAGGCCAAGTCAGGCAGGTATCCTGGCTGGAATGGATGGTGCTGCTCCACCCATCAGAGAGGCCATAGCATTGGATGGACATGGGAGATTGCCTCCTGGTAACACATGTTCCCTCAGTACATGAGTGGCAGCGTCCCTCTTGTGGTGCTCCCATTTAAATACCCGCTGAGCTGCATGTGAGCTGATATTCCAGTGGGCAGCGCAGTTGGCATCCTTGGGAGCTGCCTCGGGGAGGCACTCATGTCACCCAGAGGGTTTCCTGACCCGGAAATGCTTCCTGGAAGTACTCTTGCATTTAAAAGAACCTCTTCTACCTTAGGTGAATAGGAGTTGTAAGTGGAGGGGGATGAATAACATCTGGTGTGGAGGTAGAGGAGAACAGAGAAAGAAAAAGAAAAAAAATAGTATTGTTGTGGGATGAGGCCTTTGGAAAATGTATTTATAAGAAGTCTTCTGCTTGCTGTGATATTTTTCTGTCATTTTAACTGTTTCATTACTATATGAGATAGCAACAGCAAATAGAGTTTAGATAAGCATTGTGGCCTATGGATGTGCAACGTGTTACAACTGCACAACTATATTCTGGCAGGGCATGTTTGCATTTCCTGTTAGACAGTAATGTTACCTTTCTTTAATTACTCGTTTGTATGTCCGGTCTGAAGAAAGATGCTGTTCAGCCTCGTCCGTGCTTTTACTGGTGTCGTTAGGTAGATTTGTTTAGAGTACCGAAATGTACGTCTCCTGGGGCTCTTCATTATCAGCTCTCTTAATGGCAGCCCTCTTGACGGGATGTGACACACCATTTTTTTTTTTTTTTTTTTTTTTCAAATGCGTATTTTGCAGTTGATATTTTCTTGAATACAGCTGCCAATTCTTTCAAGCTTACATTGACTCCAACACTGTTGTTGCAACTCTGAACAGCAGGGAGGACACACAGCACCTATGACAACGCATCATTTATGTTTAGCTGTCCTCCATAGATGTCTTTGAAGGCCAATGTATAATCTGATGGTACACAAATGTTGTCCCCTTTCAACAGGTTATTTTTATTTTTAAAACATGCAATGTACCCTCTGTACACCAGACATCACAATTATATGTTTAGCAGGGTTTTTTTTTTTTTTTGTGGAGACTTTTTGACTGTGGACAGTTCATCGTAATCGGAAACTTACTCGAACCAGATAAATGGGAACATCACTTCTCCTTGCAGTTCAAAATCCCTGCCCCTACTTTGAGCACTGCCTTCATGAGGAATGGTTTAGAAATATGACATTCAATGAGCTGCCTAAAGAGTTTTAAGTAAAATTTACTCACGGTTGTCCCCATCAGGGCTGTGGAGTTGGTAAACAAAACATTCAACTACTACCACTCCTCACTTTGTGGTGCCACCAACTCGGACTCCTGTATTTGTGATTAGACTATTAGATTTACTGTGTTGATTAAAAGCACACAATGTACGAGACACAAGGCACTTCCCCACTGCCGGTGTAAATCGGCAGGCTGCTTTTTATGTCTCTTCTTCTTCTTCTTTCGGCTGCTCCCGTGAAGGGTTGCCACAGCGGATCATCTTCTTCCATATCTATCTTCTGCATCTTGTTCTGTTATACCCATCACCTGCATGTCCTCTCTCACCACATCCATAAACCGTTGCTTAGCCCTTCCTCTTTTCCTCTTCCCTGGCAGCTCTATCCTTCGCATCCTTCTCCCAATATACCCAGCATCTCTCCTCTGCACATGTCCAAACCAACGCAATCTTGCCTCTCTGACTTTGTCTCCCAACCATCCAACTTCAGCTGACCCTCTAATGTCCTCATTTCTAATCCTGTCCATCCTCGTCACACCCAGTGGAAATCTTAGCATCTTTAACTCTGCCACCTCCAGCTGTGTCTCCTGTGCCACCGTCTCGAGCCTATATAACATAGCTGGTCTCACTACCGTCCTGTAGACCTTCCCTTTCACTCTTGCTGATACCCGTCTGTCATAAATTACTCCTGACACTCTTCTCCACCCATTCCACCCTACCTGAACTCTTTTTCACCTCTCTTCCACAATCCCCACTACTCTGTACTGTTGATCCCAAGTATTTCAACTCATCCACCTTCGCCAACTCTATTCCCTCACCCTGACCTCCCTCTCATTTACACACATGTATTCTGTCTTGTTCCTACTGACCTTCATTCCTCTCCTCTCTAGAGCATATCTCCACCTCTCCAGAGTCTCCTCAACCTGCTCCCTATGATCACTACAGATCACAATGTCGTCAGCAAACATCATAGTCCACGGGGACTCCTGTCTAATCTCATCTGTCAACCTGTCCGTCATCATTACAAATAAGAGGGCTGAGAGCTGATCCCCGATGTAATCCCACCTCCAACTTGAATGCATCCATCACTCCTACCGCAGACCTTACCACTGTCACACTTCCCTCGTACTTATCCTGTACAACTCTTAGGTACTTCTCTGCCACTCCCGACTTCCTCATACAATACCACAGCTCCTCTCAGTCACCCTGTCAGATGCTTTCTCCAGGTCCACAAAGACGCAATGCAACCTCTTCTGGCCTTCTTTGTACTTCTCCATCAACGCCCTCAGAGCAAACACAAACCTTGCATCTGTGGTGCTCTTTCTTGGCATGAAACCATCCTGCTGCTCACTAATCATCACCTCACTTCTTAACTGAGCTTCCACTACTCTTTCCCATAACTTCATGCTGTGGCTCATCAATTTTATCCCCCTGTAGTTACTACAGTCCTGCACATCCCCCTTATTCTTAAATATCGGCCCACCAGTACACTTCTTCTCCACTCCTCAGGCATCCACTCACTTTCCAAGATTCCATT
This sequence comes from Polypterus bichir lapradei, assembly GCA_026402145.1. NCBI lineage: Eukaryota > Metazoa > Chordata > Cladistia > Polypteriformes > Polypteridae > Polypterus > Polypterus bichir. The sequence goes on along the minus strand of JANRMT010062841.1, from coordinate 4,835,528 downwards.
AAGCAAGTTGGTTAGAAACTCCACTGCCGTCTCTCCTAAACACCTCCATGCTTCCATAGTTATGTCTTCTGGTCCAACAGCCTTTCCATTTTTCATCCTCTTTATTGCTGTCCTTACTTCCTCCTTGCTAATCCGTTGCACTTCCTGATTCACTATCTCCACATCATCCAACCTCTTCTCTCTCTCGTTCTCTTCATTAATCAGCCTCTCAGAATATTCTTTCCATCTGCTCAACACACTCTCCTCGCTTTTGAGTACGTTTCCATCTTTATCCTTTATCACCCTAACCTGCTGCTCATCTTTCCCAGCTCGGCCCCCCTCTGTAGCCCTCCGGTTCTTTTCTCCCTCCTTAGTGTCCAACCTCTCATACAACTCATCATACGCCTTTTCTTTAGCCTTCGCCACCTCTCTCTTCACCTTGCGCCTTATCTCTTTGTATTCTTGTCTACTTTCTGCATTTCATCTATCTATCCCACTTCTTCTTTGCCATCCTCTTCCTCTGTATACTAAACCATTAAAAGTTTGCGTTTTAAAGGCTGCAGGAATGTTGTTATGGCTTACAAACACTGAGTAACTTTAACTTAATAAAAAAAAGCCTTATTTTTATCAAAAGTCTGGAAGAAAAAATAGTTTATTCGAATCAGTATGTGTCAAATAGGAGATTTTAACACCTATAAAGAGACAAAAGCACAACATAAAGTGTCTGGGGCACCCAGAGGCAAACCCTGCATATTAAAGGTACGCAAAAGGTGTAAAATAAAAGGCTGGCGTAGTGCTAAGTTGACATGTCTTTGAAATCAATCAGTCGGTCTGCCCAAGATGGCAGATGAATTCTGGTGGTGCATGTGGTCTGATCCCGGAAGTGATGTCACGGCTGTGGATGTGTCGATCTTCCTTTCTTCAGGAAGGAAAGGAGAAGAGAGAATGTTATTATACAGTGCCCCCTCATGTCTTGGTGGTAGATTACACTTTTAGGTTGTTCCTCAAGCACATGCTTGTGACACACATTATATTACAATTTAAAATTAGAGTCGAAGTCCGTAATTTATCGACTCCTGTCTGTCTATCTAGTGCATTTCACGTCTGTCCGTCCGACCGGCCATGTCCTCGTGTTCTTGTTGCAGAATTTTTTTACAGCAAAAACCGGGATCTACTGTACGAATTCCTTTTATATTGGCTGGTTAGCAGTGACTACTCCCATCAACTAGACTAATGAAGTTCTGCCCTTGCCTCTGGGCTTTTGTTTTCAGATTATTTTGGCACTAATGCAGTCAAACATGCACCAGAAATGTGGCAATTGCTACATTGCTCAAGATGAAAATGTAAGTCACACTTACAGAATGTCATGCTCGCAAAAATTACTCCCCAAAATAACATCACTACAATGCGACCGCAAAATGTATTGCTTGCGCTCCAGATGTGTTGCTCATCCTCATAATGTCCTACTGTCACAAGCAAAACATATCCCTGAAAAGCTAACATGTGCCTATAAAGTGAATAAATGATAAGTCCTTATTAAGGCCCTCACTTGCCATTAGAGCTTAAAGGAGAACAAATCAAGAATGTGGACGACTTCAAATATTTAGGATCGGTGATCATCAATAAAATCAACGACATTTCAACTCGATAGGCCCAATCCTGGGAATCCTTCTGGAATTTAAAAAGTATCTGGCAAACCAACCTACCAACTCAACTCAAGATCTGGATATTTAATGCCTCATGTATGGTAGCAAAACTTGAACTCTGAGCTAATAAATCAAGAGGGCCTTAGATAGTTACATAATGAATTGGTAGAGAACCATGCTGAAAATCAAATATACTGATCACATCTCAAACACTGAAATCTACAGTGGTCTAAACCAAAATCCAGCATCAGAAATCGTCATCAAAAGGCAACTCAGAGAGGCTCGGAAATACCTAAAGCCAGTTGCCCAATAACAACATATGCGCAGCCCATCACCAGTTTCATCAATCACGATATTAAACCGTTGCCTGCCGAAATCAAACGGGAAGCACAAGATCACAAGTCATGGAGAAAACTTGTTCTTGCCTGCACGAACTCAGTCTAATGACAGCAGCAACGAGCAGTCGGCCATTGATGATGTCAATAAAATGTGTGCTGCTTCTACATGGACTTCTGGCAGTAATCTAACTCCATACAAGTGAGTCTGTAAGTGTAAAATGAGCAGAGTCAAAGGTCTGAACAGTAGTTTCCTTTGTTACAGCAGCCATGGACAAAGACTCACCCTGAGGCCAAAATCAAGACATACACTATATGGACAAAAGTGTTGGGACTCCTGACCATTATACTAACAGGGACTTTAATGACATTACATTCAAATGCATGGACTTTAATATGGAGTTGGTCCCCTTCTTTGCAACTATAACTGCTTCCGCTCTTCTTGGAAGGCTTTCCACAAGATTTTGGAGTATTTCTGTGGGAATTTGTGCCCATTGATTCCGTAGAGCATTTATGAGGTCCGGCACTAATGTTGGACCAAAAGGCCTGGCTCACAATCTCCGTTCCAGTTCATCCCAAAGGTGTTTAGCGAGGTTGAGATCAGGGTGCTGTGTGGGCCAGTCAAGTTCTTCCACACCAAACTCATCCAACCATGTCTTTATGGATCTTGCTTTGTGCGCTGGGGCACAGTCATGCTGGAATAGAAAAGGACCTTCACCAAACTGTTTCCACAAAGTTGGAAGCATAGCATTGTCCAAGATGTCTTGGTATGCTGAAGCATTAAGACTGCCCTTTGTTGGAAGCAAGAGGCCTGGCCCAAACCATAAAAAGCAGCACCACACCGTTCTCAATCCTCCACCAAACTTCACAGTTGGCACAATATGCAGTCAGGCATGTAACGTTCTCCTGGCATCCACCAAACCAAAACTTGCCCATCTGCCTGCCAAACAGAGAAGTGTAATTCGTCACTCCATAGAACACATTTCCACCACTCCATCTGATGCTTGGCATTGAACTTGGTGATGTGACTCTTCCATGAAGCTTCTTGGTCATGGAAGCCCATTCCATAAACCTACAACCTTACTTACGTTAATGCCAGTGGAAGTTTAAAACTCTTCAGCTATGGAATCAGCAGAGCATTGGCGACTTTTACGCACCATGCACCATAGCAGTTGCTGACCTCGCACTGTGACTTTATGTGGTCATCCGCTTCATGACTGAGTAGTCGTTGTTCCTAAATGCTTCCACTTTCCAATAATACCACTTAGAGTTGACCATGGAATATCCAGCAAGGATGAAATTTCATGAATTGTCTTATTGCAAAGGTGGCATCCTACCACAGTGCTGCTCTTTAAGTCACTGAGCTCTTCAGAACAACCCATTTAGGTTCACAAATGTTTGTAAATGGAGACTGTGTGGCTAGGTGCTTGATTTTATATACCTGTGGCAATGGGTCTGATCGAAACACCTGAATTCAATACTAAAGAGGTGGGTTCCAATACTTTTGTCCATATAGTATGTCCTATTGTGAATTTTGTACAGTATCGTTGGACTGCTGCTGTTCAGCATGATAACAGAGCACCCCAAAATAGCAGTCTGGCCACACTCCTCAGAAGAAAAGTATCCTCTGGTTTATGTTGTGTGTTAACATTTTAGAATTAGTTTGGCTTAGCAGCCTACACAAAACTCGAGGAAAGCTTTAAACATAATCTAAAAATGATTAACTCACTTTCAAAGTTGTTAAAGATCAAATCAATAAGAATATCTAAGCCATTAATATCACTAATTGACAGGCTAAAGTAATATTAAAGGTAATGATGTTTTTGGGTGGACATATCAGTAAAGGGCCTTTCTTTTATTAAAGTGAAATTACAGTCATGATAGATTTGTTATGGTGCACCGTCCCCAAGCAACTGATTTAGCTTGTCAGTTTATGACTGCCAAGGGATTAATGTTCATGGTATTTATGTAATTTTTGCTGTCAACATAATTGCCTTCAATAGCCTGACCATAATTTGCTGCCATCTGTTTTATCTTTCAAAACATGGAGAATGGAGAATTTCTGTTTAACAACACAGTTATTGCCACAAACAGCTAATAATGCAGTATGTGAAAATGATAGTTTAATATTTGCAGTTACAGCATTAAACTATCTTAAGAACAGATTTGTTCTGAGAAAAAATAACAAGTGAACATGTAATACATTTAATGTAGCTGGAGTTCTGATGCACATGTTCGACTGGTAGAACAAATAAAGATGTTTATTTCAAAGTATGGTGTTTATATTGAAACTGTACTGAAGAAGACTACATTATACATCATTGACATGGTCATTGATTATTTTGCTTCCGTTTTATCGGATGGGACCAAGGAATGTCGTGATACAAGAATTTTTGTATTCAATATTAATGCCAGTGAAATTTTACGCAACTTGATACCTATTCAGAACTAAGGCAATAACAGAAATCCCATTCAGTGTCTTTTTTGTTGAAGTTTCCTCCATTTTGGAAGTGAACAATATTGTGCCTTTTTTTGTAATGAAATATAAAATATATACTGTATATACTCGCGTATAAGTTCTCCCGTGAATAAGCCGTGATTTGATTTTACCGTATAATTTCTGGTATTTTATAATGTCAGTCGTATAAGTCGAATGTTCAAAACATAGGCTATTGGTCCAAGAGATTATGATATGCCAGCATCCACTTGAGAGATTAACCACAGAGCACGTGGGCTTTTATTTTCTATGTGGGTGCAGCAATGTGCTGTATCATCTTTTGCTCGTAACCGCTCTCTCTCTATTGTGCCTACGTGACTACACAGTAATACCTGAACTATGCCAAAGCGGCGTTTGCACTGTTTTGTGTTTTTGGTACCGCACACCCTCATACACCTTTATCGTAAGAGCATCCCTTATCTACGATGGAGCGTTAGATCAGAAGAAAACATGAAGCTGGTTTTAAATGAAACATCGTTGAAGTGGCGAAAAAAATTGGTAACTGTGCTGCTGCAACAAAATTCAATGCATCTGAGAAACTGGTCCGAAATTGGAGGAGAAGATGTTAAAAAAAAAAAAAAAAAAAAAAGGGTCGCATTTTTGAACGGGCGTATAAGTCAGGGTCTGATTTTTATGATTGTTTTTCAGGTTTCAAGACCCATCTTATACGCGAGTATATACGGTAAATAGTAGCAGTAATGATTTCTTTAAAATGCTAGTATATACATCAAGTATTTATCCAACTATCATTTATATACAATGGGGGAAATAAGGATTTGATGCCCTGCTGAATTTGTAAGTTTGCATACTTACAGAGAAAGAAACAGTCTCTGATTTTCATGGTAGTTTCATTTTAATGGAGAGAGACAGAATATCATGTTACATAAAAGTTATAAATTGATTTGCATGTCATTGAGGGAAATTAGGGATTTGATCCTCTACATCCCAGCCAGAATTTTAGCTCCCACAGTTTGGCGGGTACACAGTTTACAATCAATCAATCACAGATACTCCTGATCTCAACTTATTTTTATATAGTACACGTGTCCACAGAATCAATTTCTTCCATTCCAACCTCTCCACCAAAGAGCTGTCAAAGGACATCAGGGACAAGACCAGTACAAGGCTGGAATGGGCTACAAGAGCATCGGAAAGAAGGTGAAAACTGTCGGTGCGATTATTTGGAAACAGAAGAAATATAAAATGACCATCAATCGCCCTCAGTTTGGAGTGTTTAGATCTGGACGGTGTATATGCCCAAAAAAGAAGTCTAACTATATTCTTATTCCATTGCTTGCGTACTGAAGTGTCAGCAGGCATTTTTCATGGCATTACACATGTAATTTGTGAGCATGCCTTTGTCAATCAAACGGAGAAAGCTCTGCAGTCTACTTGTGACTTTACGCTGTAGGAAGATACGTAAATAAATCAAGGTAAATAACATTCTATCTGGCTTTTATATAGGTAACGTATAAATGTTTCTTATGTAAAGACCATCACAAAACATAATCACAAACAGGAGTTTGCACGATATGTTGGCGAGCTCTGTACGCCGTGCTGCTGCTTTGAAGGACAGGTGTGGGGCAGACTGACTTGCAGGATGACGCCGGACCTCGTCCTGTATCCAAACGGTGCCATCTTTCATCTTTACGCCTGGTGCAGCTACGTTGTTCTTGTATGTGAGTGGACGTTTCTTGCGGGGAGGGCTTCTGTTTTCTTTCTCCGATCTGAGTTCACCTCTTTCATGGCTCGTCTTTATTTGAAAACAGCAGTGTCAGATCGGGCAGAGCGTGAACGCGACTGAGAGAATAAAACTGAATAAAAAAAATGCTAACCTTCACAAGTACACACATTTACACCGGCTGTTACAGACTCAAATCAAATGTGTGTTTTTATTGTATAATAGTAACAATAAGAGCAGCTCACTACTCAAAACATTTATTCTGGGATACGTGAAGACTCAAACCTGCAACCTTTTGAATAGGAGTCAGCAGCTCTCTCTGCTGTACTACCAAAAAAATCACAACAACAAGCCACACTAACCCGATTTCTTTTTCTTCGGTTATAGTCTTGAATAAAAGTGCACTTGTTCTGTTATACGTGTACCTTTTGTGAAAGTGTTTATTTGATATTTGGACTTCAGTCTTCACACATTATACAATTTGTGTCAAAATTTTGTTAGTACTAAAACATGAAAAAAGTTTGCCTTTTAGGTATGCATTCAACATTTCTTGCTTTTCCTGTCATTCTACACTTACATAGATCTTTGTAGATACAGAACACACATGAAATGCATGTGTTCCATCCAAATACCGAGATTTTGTTAGCCTATACAGCGCTAGGTACCTGATGCCCTGGTAAACAAGGCTTCAGTTGGGAGAGGTTTTTTGCCATTTCTGCAGCGGTTGGGGGTATGGTATAGCATGCTTTTTGCTACTTGTGCTGATCGACACATTTACAACACAAAAGACGCTGAATGGAGAGGTGCGAGTGGATTTAAGGTGGGCCGGATATACAAGTTTTTTTGTAACCTTTGGTAATTCTAGTGTTAAGGGTATTTGCATACATATCGGTCACCCTATGTAGAAATGGCAACACTTTTTTTACGTGTTACCCCCATTTTTAGGGCACCATAATGTTTGAAACAATTGGCGTCCGAGGTGTTTGTGATTGTTCAGGTGGGTTTTTTGGCTTCATAAGATACCTTGGCTTTCTTCCACCCCTTTGGAGTCTGTAGTTGCCATTGCTCAACACGAGGAAAAGAGCTGTGCTAACAAAAGTCCAAGAAGCCATTATGAGGCTGAAAAAACAAGAATCAAACCATTGGAGACATTGGTAAAACCTTAGGATGACCTACACACTGGTGAGCTCAGTAATCGCAAGGGAACTGGTCGTCCAAGGAAGACCTCCACTGCTGAGGATAGACGAATCCACACTGTGGTAAAGAATAGCCCCCAACGCCTGTCTGACAGACCAGAAACTGTCTTCAGGGGGAGATGTGGATGTATCACAGATGACTTATCAGCAGAAGACTTCTTGAACAGAGATTCAGAGCCCATACTGCAAGTTGCAAACCACAAACGCAGGATGGCCAGATTATAGGTTGTGAAAAAGGACTTCCAAGCGGCTGCAGAATTCTGGAAAAAGATCTTGTGGACAGATGAGACAAAGATGAACCTCATCAGAATGACGGCAAGAGCAAAGTGTGGAGATGACAAGGAACTGCCTGAGATCCAAAGCAGACAACCTCACCTGTTAAACATGGTGACACTGGGGTGTTATGGCTTGGGCATGTATGGCTGTCACAGATCCTGTCACACTTCTCTTCATTAATGATGGGACTGCTGACGGCAGTGGCACTGTGAATTCTGAGGTGTATTGAAGCATCTTCTCTGTTCCAGTAAATGCCTCCAGTCATTGAATACAACAAAATAATGTTCCAAACGTACTGCTGAGTCAACACAAGTGTTTATCAATGCTAAAATATGGAAAATTCTTGACTGGCCAGGTCAGTCACCTGAATTAAATCCAGCTGAGCAGGCCTTCCGTATGCTGAAGAGAAGACATAAGGGGACGAGCCTCTGAATCAAGCAGGAGCTGAAGATGGCTGCATTAGAGGCTTGGCAGATTATAACCAGAGAAGATCCTCAGCACAAACAATCAGTGCATGCAAGGGATATGCGACAAAGTCCTAAATATGCCAGCTTTAATAGACCTCCCATTGCTTTTCCCCCAGACATTATGATGCCCTGAAATGGGGGGGACCATGTAGAAAAATTGTTGTTGTTTCTGTGTGGTATGACCGAAATGTATGCAAATCTTCTTAAATGAAAGTCTATGTGCACTTGAATCACGTCTGAATTGTTTGATTTGTGGAGCAGAGGGGGGAAATCAAGGAAAAATGTCTTTGTCCTGTATATTATTATGGGGGAACATGGTATGTGCTTTAACTGTGATTGTCACATTTTATTTTTTTATTGTGTTTTATTGAATTTATTAAAGGTGAGTTAACATTCCATACAAACAAGTCAAACTTAACAAAATTAAATTCAATTCAACCCTACCCAAGAGAAAGAGAGGAAGACCAACAGCCAGAGGAAAACTTAGAGTAGTGAGAAGTTAAGCAAAATGACACCTTTTATTGGCTAACTAGAAAGATTACAATAGCAGGCTTCCGAGGCAATTCGGGCCCCTTCTTCAGGTAAGATGTTTAGCTTCTCACTACATCTTTAATGGCTAACGCGGTACAACACCTGAGTAGAAAAGCGGGAAGAGAATCCTTTCCTCCAATATAAACTTATTCTAAAATTTTATTGATTAGATCCTGCCAGGTTTTAAAAAAAGTCAGACACCGATCCTATAAGTGAGAATTTGATTTTTTTTCCACTTTCAAATAGTATACAATATCAGTGACCCACTGATTTAAAAGAAGTGGACTAGGATTCTTCTATTTGAGCAAGTTAAGTCTGTTTGTCCTTCTTCACTTTAATGTCATCTGGAAGTACACCAAACACAGCTGTTAGTGGTTTAGCAGTGATTGGGATTGTGACACCAAGGTTGTCTGAAACGCATTTAAAGGTTTTGGTCCAGAATGATGTTAATTTGGTGCACACACAGAACATGTTGCCCAGTGAGGCTGGAGCTCGATTGCAACGTTCGCAGGTTGGATCATGCCCTGGAAACATTTTGGACAATTTTAAATGAGAGAGATCTGCTTGATAAAAGATTTTAAGTTGATTAATTGTATGCTTTGCGCATATGGAGCTCAAGTGAATTCTGTGCATGGCTGCCTTCCACTCATTTTATGAAATGTTGAGTAAGAGGTCCTTTTCCCACTGTACTCTTGGAACTTTAAAAGGAAGGAAGGGACTTTAAAATGTTTTTATTTATTATAAAAAATACCGTCTGAATCTTCAAGACTGATCAATATTTCTTCTGGAATAGAAGTAGCTGGGAGGTGAGGAAATTTAGGCAGATTTTGTTTAGCAGAGTATTTAATTTGGAAATAGTGGAAAAATCGTGTTCATGGGAAGCGAAATTCCGAGTGTAATTGTTCGTAGGATGCAAAGACATTATCTATGTACAAATCTCTTAAGTGATTTAATCCCTTATGTTTTCCAAGCCTTAAAAACTGTGTAAGTTTGAAAGAGTGGAAAAAGATGGTTATCGAGTTGTGGTGCCAAAGATAAAAGCTACTTTGTCTTGAAGTACTTCCTACATCAGTTCCATATTCTTTTTTTTAAATAATTTTATTGTAATCATTCCATACAAATCGATCATTTTTTACAGTTCCATATTCTGAGTGAATGAAGGACAACTGGGTTGTTAATATATTGACAATAACTCTTATTTACTGGGGCACAAAACAAGGAATATAAAGAAGTGCTGCAGGATTTTATTTCTATTGCAGACCATGCCTGTGTGCGTTCATCTATTTATGTCAATGTCCAGGTTTTTATTGCTTGTATATTTGCCGCCCTGTAATAAAATTGAAAGTTAGGTAAAGCCATGCCACATTCTACTTTAGGTTGTAGGGTCACCCATTGGATGCATGAATGTTTCGAATTCCAAAGAAATAAGGTTATGATTGAATATAATTTAAAAAAAGAAAAAAAAAAAAAAGATATTTTAACCCTTAAACTGCCACATACTTGGGGGTTAATGCACTCCTGGACACCAAATTCTTTTTTGCTGCACTTTTCAAATAGATGTCACAATTCACAAAGATAAAGTGAAATTTTAATGGAACACATTTTTTTCATGCAAAGAGTATCACAATTACTGCAACACTGATCATTTTACACACTGTGAATGAACTGTAAAATCTATTAAAAAAAACTGCTGCAACAATCTCTTATTATATGTACAAGGCAACTGACACCGTTGATGAAATTCAGTAAATCACTGAGCCAGCTGTGCTTGAACTGGCTGTACGCAAAGCATGCAGAGGCCAACGCTGATGCCAGAAGGCTTGTCTCATTCAGCGGCTGAATCCCAGGGACACTGCTGCAGGGGGCGGCAGTGGTCGTGAGCTGGCTGCTCAACGAATGTTTGGCACTGACCAATCGGCTCCGGCGTGCTGGCAAATTGCAATGGGAAGCGATTATAGCCGTTTCTGGCGATTTAAGATGTAATGTATATGGGGATGCTGTAAAATAGGAAAAGAAGCTTAGGACGGATATTTATCTTGACAATGTTAATTCTCCTTGCTAAAGTTAGATGGAGGGTAGACCATCTATGCACATCTTGTTTAAGTTTGTCCATGCAAACAGCAAACTTTTGTTGTTAAAGAACTTTATTTACTTGTGATGTTTACCCATAGGTATTTATAATGATCTGCAATGATAAAAGGGAAGGTGTCCAATCTAATGTTGTGTGCTAGAGAGTTCACCAGAAAAAGCACACTTATTCAAATTCCAGATATCTTTTGAAACTCTGCTAGTGCTGTTAGGACTGTAGGCTCAGACTTTTGTGGATCTGATATAGATAGTACCATATCATCTGCATATAGTAATATTTTCTGTTGAGTGTTTAGAAAGGCACCTACAAATAAATAAAATGTATTATTATTACTCTGAAACAGTGTTGTCAATACAAACTGAAGCTTCCGGACTGTTTGATCCATGCACATATGGTCAGGCCAAACCCAAATTTATGGAATGCAGTGAACATAAAGTCCCATTTAACCAAATCAAATGCTTTTTCTGCATCCAAAGATAAGATCTTTGGGGTGTGGACTTTGTGGGTAAATGTATTACATTAAACAGGCTTCGAAGATTGGAAGCTTAAGTGTCTACCTTTTAATATATCCGGTTTGGTTTTGTTATATTACTGAAGGAAGCACTTTCTTAATCCTTTTTAGCTAAAACTTTGAGTGCATTTTAACATCATTATTTAGAAGTGAGATTGGTCTGTATGATGCACGTTGTAACAAGTCCTTATTTTTCTTAGGAAAGACAGTAATTAATGCTTGGTGAAAAGTTTAAGGTAGAGTTTCATTGTCTCTGGCTTCTATAAATGTTGCTAATAAAATGGGAGCTAACTTAATTGAATTTGTTTAATAAGTTTAAGTTTATAGCGTCTTTAATATTTCTGAGTGTCAGAGGTGTAACCGGTTCCTCTGCACTGAGAGTATCTAGCTGTGGTATCTGTAATGCATTGAAAAATGCATTAGACTTTGCATTGCCTTCTTTAAACTGAGTAGAATATAAGGACTTACAGTAGTCTGTAAATATGTGCATTATATTTTTATGGTCAATGATTTTGTTTCCGTCTGTGTTTGTAATTACTGGTATTGCATTGCAAACTTACTGCTTGTGGATTTGTTGAGCTAAGATCTTATTAGCCTTCTCTCCATGTTTATAGTAATGATGTCACAATTTAAAAAAAGTTGTTTTGATTTTTTTGTTTTCAAGAACTTGAGTTCTGATTGAAAAGCCTGTCTTTTCCTCTAAAGTGCCTTATTTGGTCACCTGGCATGTTCTTATCAATTCTGATAATTTTACTGATTAACCCTGAGGCCTTCTTGGTTTCCAATTTATTTTTGTGGGAGAGATAACTTCAGTTTGCCCAGATTATTCCTGCAGAGACCTCTGAGGATTTGTCTCTTAAAAAAAAAAAAAAAAAAAAAAAAAATCTATTTGTTTGGATATAAATTGTGTACGGCTTTCATCAGCTAATAAAGGTGGGTTAAGACACCACCTGTAAGATGTGCATCTGGGGCATGGTGATCTGAACTCCATGGTCAGAGGGATGTGATCAGAGATAACAATAGCGTTGTACTTGAAAGACTTGATCGTGGGCAAAAAATTGTTATCTGTAAAGAAATAATCAGTTCTTGAGTAACAATGGTGTACTGGTGAGAAGAAGGAATGTGCCTTTGAGTTTGGATTTAGAAATCTCCAAGTGTCTGATAAGTTGTGATCCATTACAAACTGTGTAATTGTTTTTGCAGTGTTAGATGTTATCGCCCCTGCGGCTGAAGACCTATCCAGATCTGGATTTAAAGCACAATTAAAGTCTCTGGCCTTTATACTTTTATGAGTGTTTACATTAAGAATGGATGCAAATATGATCTGGATGAAGTCTCTATCATCCACATTGAGGGTGTAGATATTTATTCAAATCACTTTAACTATTTCAGGGCTGATGTTGACTTTTGTCGAAATTCAGGGGTAAAGGATGGTAATCGGCTCTAAATTGTGACAAAACTTGCCCTTATGTTTTAGTTTGACTCTCTTTGCTTGAAGGAAAGTTATGTAGCTTTGTTGATTTGACCTTGATTCCCTGCGCGTGCATGAGAAGCGAAGACCAAACATCTGAAGATACTAAAGCGTATGTGCAAAGCAAAATACTCCATGGACGTTTTACGTATTATTGCTGAATCGCACTCCGACCTTTCGGAGTCTTGAGTTTGATGCAAGTGATCTGGAGATGTATATCGAAAATGAAAGTGAGGTACCAGCATCAGCCTATTGGTCCCCAGTTGATCATGGTACTGAACACGTTCTTGTAGATGATATGCTTACAGCAGCGTTTGCCTAGGAGAACCACCACTTGTGATGACGAGAGGTACAAACCATATTGCATCACACTGTGACTGCCACCGTCGCCCACCTGATGTGCGAAGACAGAGAGGTAATCGCGCGCCATGCATTCCTGCTGGCCGTCAAGCCGCCCATGCTCAGCCACTGCTGCCAGAGATGCCGAACAGGCGCCAACAGCAGCCACAGCATGTAGCAGCAGAGGTTTTATGTTGATTTATGTGTGAAACTAGTGCATTGTGTGCTTTTCAGAAAACTTAGTTTTTTGGAAAAAATATTCAGCCCTCAAAGAGTTAATCACATTTTATCGGTTAAACTCATGAATGTTAGTTTGCCTTCAGAACCAAACAAATTGCACAAATTTAGGGCTTGCGAATTTGTGTTCAACAATGAAGCACGAGGTTTTGCCTTTCCTGCTAGCTTCATGTCTCAATGAATGCGCACTTCTGTTCACACGATACATGTCTTATTAATAGGAAGACGTGCTTAGAGCTTTGTAGCACTAAAACACTAAATGAATTTTATTTTGGTATTAACGTAATGGAGCAACTCATTTCATAGCCAGTGTAGACAGCAGCAACATTTCTTTTTATAGCACATTTTCATACAAAAAATTTAGGTTGAAGTGATTTGTAAGATGTCAAAGAGAAAGTTACAAGAAAAGAAAAAAAACAAGTAATGAATAAGTAGCAAAGAAAAAATAAGTGAATAAAAATAAATCAACCCCAATGAGCTTATTACCCATAGATATATAGTTAATAGAAGAGTAGTGTCCTTATACACAGTATCATGTAAGTCACTACAGCGGGGTACAATGATAAGGTCAAATGGTCGGTAGGACAGAAGAAGCAAGAAAGGGAGCACCAGAAGACTGCCCAGTTCCCAACTGGGCCTTTTACCTAACATAAATGTGCTTAAGTCATTCGTCTTCGTTTCCAGGCTTTGTCTGAGAGGATGTGGTGCAACGGGTCTTGTGGGTAGCTCGGCCACGTGCCTTTATTTCAGATTCACAGGTGGCTGCACAGTGCCTCAGTCAGGAAGTGGTGGCGCTAATTGCCACCACAGTAGAACTCTAAAAGAAAGCAGAGAAAAGTCGAGATTAGTAAAGATTGCAAATCCCTGAAGGATATGATAATTTTGTGCCCGTATTGTCTTTTAAGAGTACAACTAAAATGAAGCTACAAGAAAGACACCTTTTTAAAGAATTTTTTTTTTTTAGCAGCTTTTTAAAGTAATCCACGTTATTAGCCTGGCATGTCTCCATTGGTAACGTATTACTGATTTTTGGTGCATTAAACCAAAAGGGCCCCCTCACCACTTCTTTAAGGCTTGGCTGTTGGAATTATAAGCAGACCACCATTAGAAGATGTAAGGTTGCGACTTGGAGGTAGGGGTACAGAATATAGGAAAAAGCATAATAATTTAACGCTTTATTACACCATTAGTAATATTTTAAAGTCAGTTCTAAATGAGAAGGGTAACCAGTGTAGTGACGCTAAAACTGGTGTGATGTGCCCAGATTTTGTTTTAGTAGTTAAGATTCTTGCTGCAGCATTCTGCACTAATATCAACTGACAGAATGACCTATGATGGCCATCAATTAGGAGTGCATTACAGGAATCTTGTTGACAGAAACAAAAAGGTGAACTTACTTCTCAGCATCTTGCAATGTAATAAGAGCCAAATATCCACTTTATTTATTTATTCACTTTTATTTTTAACATGTTTCACCTGTTGTTAGCGCCGCTGGCTTGCAGTTTATCACAGTATGTGTAATTGTGGATTGTGTCAGTTTTCACCCACGATCCTGAACTATATACTAGAGTTAGAAAATGAATGGACTGCCATCTGTAAACATACTCATTACTTATCAGAAAAATAATGTAAAGCCTCCTTTCCTGCTGATGAAACAGAGAAGAAAATAGACTGAAGCAGTCAAGAGGTAAAAGACCATATTTTGTATACACAGAGGCAGTACTTAGTTTTATCCGGTGCTTCAGATCTGATGAGTGCATAAAGTTTATATGCTGCCTTGAGATGGATGATGTGCCTTTTTAAGCAGAAACAATTGACACAGGAATCGGATTTTGAAAGGGCAAATGCTTGCCTCTGAGTTAACGTATGAGAGTCTACGCTGATGGAAACGAGCACAGCAGGTCCCTTTTCGATGGAATACGACAATGCAGTGGCACTGCAGCAGTATACGCAACTTAACATTATTGCTATGTGATTATTTTTTTCTGACTAACAATACGAACTATAAGTTTAAATGCTGCATGTTTGCATGTAGTTTTTGCTAAAGTAGTTGACTTCAGCAAATCTGGACATAAATACAACAAACTTCATGGAAAAAGAATGACCATATACACACCATATATATATATATATATATATATATATATACATACACACACACACATATACACATATAAAAGCCAATGTCTGTCTGCTTTTCACAAGAGAACTACTTAACGGATTTAGATCGGGATTTTTTTTCTGGAATTTGCTTGAACATTCCGGTTGATTTTGCGACCTCTCTCCTCACGCTAAGTATCATAGTTTGCTTGCGGTACCGATTTATTTGTGCAAATTCAAAAGAGATGCAGCAAGCTGAGGGGGGCAGGGCCCTTCTCACTCACGTGCCAGGCTCAGGGTGTATCTTACATCCCGCTTAGCTAGCAAACGAGAGAACTACTTAACGAATTTAGATTGTGATTTTTTTTCTAGGATTTGCTTCAACATTACGGTTGATTTTGCGACTTCTCTCATCGCGCTAAGTGTCATAGTTCGCTTGCAGGAGCAATTTATTCACACGAATCTGACACAAAGGCGGCGGGCCGAGGGGAGGGGAAGCATTACGTCAGGAGTGGTGGACCGGGTGGGGCCTTCCTCACTCACACGCCAGCCTCCGTTTGAATTGCTGTACCTCTCACCATGTTTTGGAACAGCCCTCGTCGACGCTTAGCTAGCGATATGTTTGTTTATTGATTTTTAAAGTTTGTCCTGTTTCATTACTACGCGAGCGGAGCTGCGGGGGACGGTTAGTGTGTGTGTGTATATGTGTGTGTGTGTGTGTGTGTGTGTGTGTGT